>OX183137.1:567500-1167500 GCA_945261195.1 Cryptosula pallasiana
TTTCAGCTAGTAGTGGATCTTGGTGGGGTATATAGTCTTTGAGCCGTAAAACTTTATTTCAGCTCAAGCTTGGACAAATGGTTTGACACAAAACGTTTGCCCTTTTCAGTCCCAACAATCGTATATCTGTTCAGACTGGAAACTGTCTATTGTACGCTGTGTGTGGCATTGCGCATGCTGTAACATGATATTGGTATTGTGCATAAAATTGTACCTAATGTTGTAAGTAATTATGTACGTAATGTTGTACATGATGTATACATGCTTGCATTACAGAGCCCTGCATTTGGCTGCCAAAGGTGGCATGGTACCAGTCACTCAGCTGTTGATAGCCAAAGGAGCCAGCGTGTTTGCTGTTGATGAGAAGGGTCGCTACCCGGCCCTCTGTTGCGCCCCCACTGAGAGAATTGCTGATTGTTTAGAGCTCATCATATCACAGATGGTGCAAGGAGGCACACCTAGGACTTCACTGAGTAGGGGCAGCCTCACAGGTCTTGTGAACAGTACGATAGGTGAGCCTGAGTTATAGCCTTGAGTCATACCATAGACACAGCAGTGAGTAGATGAAGCATGTATACAGCTATTTCAGAGTCTGTGCCCATTTCCTTTGTCAGATGTGGAGCTGTGCGTACGCCTGGATGATCTGCTGACAGACGGCGGTGATAGTTAGTGGTAAGGAGGGCATGAAGTGTGTTCCATTGCTGCTTCTCTCGCCTTCACCACTCACTCGTGTGCCTCCAAACCTCTGCTGCCTGCAGCAAACTGTCTGATTGCATCTCAACTTGCTATAGGCTCTTATAATTCGTACTCCACTAATCATTTCCTGCTGCACCACGTTTCTCTATCTGCCCTTTACACTGTTTGCCACGGTGTTTTGTACTGCTTGCTGGCGGGGGCCTTTGTCCAGCTCAATACTGACTCGCTGTAGCGTAGAGCCTGCTCCGCGCTATTCCTCAAACTAACTACTTACTCTCCTTCTCTCCTTTCTTGTGTCTGTCGGTCCATTCTTTGCATTTCTTCACCATCAGACTGCAGCGCAGTTTGAATTGGTCTATTACAGGATGTGCGCTTGTTTGTAACATCCACTGCCAGCCAGCTATATCTATTGTTTGTAACATCCACGGCCAGCCAGCTATATCTATTGTTTGAAACTTCTATCCACTGCCATATCTATTACAGGCTATGAAGCTGGTGATTGCCTGATACTACAAGACACCAGGGAGTTGTCTGGTTCAACCAAGTCGTGCGATTCATCCGACCAATACTTTTAGCATCAGTTTCCACTGCCCACTGGTCTCCTTCCGCGCCCAACAACACTAATTCAGGAATCGTTTGTTTTTGTTTGCATTTTTTTGTCATTAGATTTCCTATGAGAATTCAATAGATTTGATATTTTGCTATTGCCTGGCTGGGAGCAGCTGCAGTTTTGTATACATTAACCAGACAGCTTATCTGCATTCTTCCAATTGCCTCTCCATTTTGTATTTATTGCTTCATAGACTATCTGTAGAATGTGTTACCTTGTTGATACTGCACATATGCATTCCCATTTCTATATTCCATTTCTCTTTCACTCGAGCACGCGGTTGTGGGAGTTGTCCACCTCTTCCGTAACGTGATCACTGGAAAGTTATCTTCCCCCGCAGTTCTTGCGCTGAAATTATCGACTACGGAGAGGCACAACCATTGCGTCTGAGAATAATTCTATTTTTCATCTTTGCAATTGAGGGTGTATGCATTTAGTTAGCTGGCTATGCAAAGCGTAAGATTTCAAATATAAATCAATACAAATGTATTGTGGTATACATAAACGTGACAGAGTACAACATACACAACAATATGGGTGCAGTACAGGGACATCAGGGCAGGTCTGCAGCTGAGCTAAAGGTGTACACAGTAGCCTCAGTGACAAGGTGTGCACAGTAGCACAAGAAACCCATGCAACTCATTCTACAACAAAAAGCATACCAGTGTAACTTATACATACATATGTATAATGTGTATACCTGGTAAAGGTCGGGGTAAACCAAGGTTTCTTGGAATCTCCCCTCGAGTAGCTTTACTTGGGACATGAGCATTCACATATCACACAATAACACTACTGTTGGTGTGTGTTTGTAATGTATAATATATAAGTATATGGTGTGTTTGTAATGTATAATATATAAGTATATGGTGTGTTTGTAATGTATAATATATAAGTATATGGTGTGTTTGTAATGTATAATATATAAGTATATGGTGTGTTTGTAATGTATAATATATAAGTATATGGTGTGTTTGTAATGTATAATATATAAGTATATGGTGTGTTTGTAATGTATAATATATAAGTACATAGTGTGTTTGTAATGTATAATATATAAGTATATGGTGTGTTTGTAATGTATAATATATAAGTACATAGTGTGTTTGTAATGTATAATATATAAGTACATGGTGTGTTTGTAATGTATAATATATAAGTACATGGTGTGTTTGTAATGTATAATATATAAGTATATGGTGTGTTTGTAATGTATAATATATAAGTACATGGTGTGTTTGTAATGTATAATATATAAGTACATGGTGCCTATTTTTTATTGTTACATTTTGAAAGGCTAGCCATTATATACGATGGCTCTAGCCAGGAAGTTGTTACCCAAGTGAAGAAATCAAAGTGTGGTCAGCTGTTTCCAGCGCTATTTTATAATAGGACGACTCTCCTGGAGCCAAATTTCACATAAGCTCATATAAGTCATCATTGGCTGAAATAGTTTTTATGCATTTATTCAATATTTGTAGCATAAAATAAATTTTTTTTCGCAGTAATACCTCTGTGAACATCTTTTGTTTCAATCTAGCACAAATTTTAATTTATTAAGTGGACTTTGGCAGTAAAATCTCGTTTAAAACTTTTAACCATCACTGGAGTCAGGAATAAACAAGGAGCCATCTCCCCTTCGGAGGAATAACTCTATATTGAGCAGTACCGGACATTGATAAGTTTGCCAATACGTTTACTAAAGATTACGCGCCCTATAATGCAAAAACGTTTGCTTTCAGCCCAGTGAGCTTATGTTACCTTTTGTAATTGTATACTGGGCGCACAGCCGCGTTAGCATTCATATGGCAGACACCCGAAATACCGAAGTGCCACTTGGTTTTGTGGCAACAACGAAATAATAATAAAACAAGTGGAATGTTTGTTTTTTATTTTACTTAGTATTTATTGTTATTTTTCATTAACATCTGACTGCATAACAAAAAAACCGTAATAGACTACTCTAAAGTGAAGTATGAATAATGTCAAAAAGTAGTATGCTCATTTAAAAAAGAATGATTCATTACATCGGTACCGTAAAAAGTAATTAGTTTTTTGGAATACTTATGTTATTATTATTTGAACTACTTTGAGATTATAATTCTACAAATAAATTTTGGCTATTACTTATATCTAAAGTTGTTAGTTATTTAAAACTTGATATGAAAGTTGAATGGTATCAGAAAAGTAGTTTATAATTCCTATTTTTTATAACACTATAAGCACTATATTTTGGCCCTTATTACTTAGCTTAGATTTAGATGTTTTTGTTTAAAATTCTTAGTGGGCTAGGAAACAATCTGAGTTTTCAGATGAATGGTTGTTTTAACCTTTAACTTGTCAATTTGCAACGTTATGAGCTGTTGAAATTGAACCTTTTTCTATCAAGTTGCAGCGTTACGAGCTGTTGAAATTGAGCCTTTTTCTATAAGTTATAGTGTAGTCACTCAAGCGTTTGACTCGAGAGGGTCATGTGACAAGGGGAGTTGGCCACACTTTGATTTCTTCACTGAGATTGTTACTCTTGGCAAGGCTAGCCATTATATATGATGGCTCTAGCCAGAAAGTTGTTGCTGTTGAATATTAATTGTGAAATAAATCGTATTTACAACTTATCGTTATTTATAAAAAAAAGAAACAACATATAATTGGAGTTATTAAAAACTACCATTTAATAATAAACTAGCAGTATTACTGTCATATTTAAAAATAACGTTATGTCAGCCTGCTCTTATTTTTACTACTCTCAGTATAGCAGTTGAAGTGTATATACCCATATATACCCATGCCACACTTAAATTATACCAAACCCCGCCATACATCAGATTAATCAAATAAGACGTTGGTACAGCAGTTATTTCTCTAAGCATATCGGTTTAGGCATGCATGCATGGAGGAGGATAGACAGAAAGACATGTTTTTTGCATTTACTATTTGGATATTATTATTATATTACTCATTTATATAATTGGATATCTGGATATTATTATTTGATTATAAAAAATAAAAATATGCAAACATGCAAAGTGTCTGTCTGCGTGTCTATCTGTCCACAGTGAAAAAATAATGGAAGTGGAGACGTTCACATTTATACAATTCAAGTGTCAAATGGGTATATACAGCTAAATAAATGAAAACTGCAGTAAAAACATTCTATTAAACTAACTTGATAGATGACGAGGGTTTGAACTTGCCATCTGTTCTCTAATTTGAGATATTCGTAAATATCTCGTTTTTCAGTAATGTAGGTGGAGACAAATCCACAAAGAATTGCATTTTGATAATACGCAGTGGGTAGATGTCAATGTCACTTAAGTATTATTTACCTTTTATATGAATTAATAAAATATATTATAATATTTCATAATTATTTATTTTAAAATGATCAATAATTATAAATTACAATAAAATGTTGTTTGCATTTTTATATTTACACGAGAGACTCTTTACATAGAAAAAACTAGATGCACGACTGTTAAAAGTTATCCTCTCTTGTCACTGAGTTTGAGCTCATCTACCGCTCCCTACCACTTGACCAACCTCCTTCTAATCAAAACCCTTGCTTGTAGTGAATGTATACGAGTCCGCTATTGACAAAGATTTGTATCAGAGTTTGCAACTGTTTGGATTCGGAAAAAAAATGTTACAGGGTGACCAACCCCGGCCCCCTCTGAAACAGTAAAACCGCTATTTGGCATAACATTGAAAAATAGGTTTCTGCACTGGCCAAAACACAAAAACTTTCCCGTTTAAGCATGAACATTCAGTGAGTTGCAAGGAACCAAACATGCCTAGTGTACGGGCCCAGAATTTCCTCGCACACTAGTTTGCAAGAGACATCAACGTTGAAGATATCCCATTGCCACTGGCCCAAACGGGAAACTAAGTGCACATAGAAAATATAATATGGAGTCAGTGGATATTCTACAACTTTGGAAATCAAAAGTGCCGCTACCTGTTCGGATGGGTGCCGCTGGCAAGCTACTACTAAGCATTTAGACTATACCATAGAACTGTATTCACCCGCTTGTTTTACTTTTAAAGCAAACTATCACAAAAGTGTATCGCAGTCTAACCAGACGAACCTTTGCATTTAAACTGCCTCGTCAGGTGTCTCCTCGAGTAGCTCCAAGGTACTTTCAGATTTTGTGTGCTGGACACGAACGACTTCAGATCGTTGACTGAGATGTTGGGGCAGCCATTGAGGTTGATACTGCGTAGCCGCACCAGCCTAGTGTACCGAGTAAACAGTAAAGTATACATTAGTGTATACATTAGTGTATCAAGTATACATTAGTGTATCAAGTATACATTAGTGTACCAAGTATACATTAGTGTATATATTAGTGTACCAAGTATACATTAGTGTACCAAGTATACATTAGTGTACCAAGTATACATTAGTGTATATATTAGTGTATCAAGTATACATTAGTGTACCAAGTATACATTAGTGTATACATTAGTGTATCAAGTATACATTAGTGTACCAAGTATACAGTAGAGTATCATAGATACATATCTTGATTAGTCCTGTGTGTGGATAGAAAGGGGGGGGGGGGGGCTTACTCACCCCTTATGTGCTGTAAATGGCTTGAGACACTCGCCATCAATTCCTTCACAATCGCTCAAGTCAATCTCCTTTAGAGAAGGCAACCTCTTGCTGTATGCCAGCAGAGCCAGCCCATCATTGGTGATGTTAGCACATGCTGTCACATTCAATCTGCGCAGCAATATACAACATAATAAACAGACGTGCATTACATAATATATAATACAACATACATTACATAATATATAATACAACATACATTACATAATATATAACACAACATACATTACATAATATATAATACAACATACATTACATAATACAACATACATTACATAATAAGTAACACAACATACATTACATAATCACTAATAAGTTGACAAACTTGAAAAAACAATGTTACAAAAGAATGTTGCAATTTAGACATAGTAAAAGTAATGTAAGTGATAAATCAGAGAGGAACTGCTTGATTTACTCTACAATCGCTGCATATGTTACTGCTTGTGATTTGTCTCCACCTACATCATTGATGTATTAAATTTACAAATATTTTCGCTTTGAGAACAAGTAGCAAATATAAACCTCCGTCATACACCAAGTTGGTCCAATAGAATGGTTTTACAGGAGTTGTTATCTCTCTCAGTGTCGCAAGAGAGATTAAAGCGGAACAAGATTGGAGCTAGTAGAACATATATAATACAATGAATAGCTTTTATGACACAACAGTACAACATATCATATGACACAACAGTACAACATATCAAATGACACAACAGTACAACATATCATATGACACAACAGTACAACATATCATATGACACAACAGTACAACATATCATATGACACAACAGTACAACATATCACATGACACAACAGTACAACATATCATATGACACAACAGTACAACATATCATATGACACAACAGTACAACATATCATATGACACAACAGTACAACATATCACATGACACAACAGTACAACATATCATATGACACAACAGTACAACATATCATATGACACAACAGTACAACATATCATATGACACAACAGTACAACATATCATATGACACAACAGTACAACATATCACAAGACACAACAGTACAACATATCACATGACACAACAGTACAACATATCACAAGACACAACAGTACAACATATCACAAGACACAACAGTACAACATATCACATGACACAACAGTACAACATATCATATGACTTACGTAGCCAACACTGGCATGTGCCTAGCTATCAAACGCAGCGAGTTGTCTCCTACGCCTGTGTAGCTCAAATCCAACAACTGCACCTACAAGGACATGTGGAGGTGAGGGTGCCAGTATACTAGATAGTCCAAGGACCACCACAAACATAGCCTGTGCGGTAAATCTTACCCCAAGAAATGTCTCATCAGCAGCACTCTTACGGATCAGTGTGGAGAATATATGATCCCTTAGCTCGTCGATGCCAGATAAGACTAAATGAGTCAAGGTGAACGGTAGGTCAGCAAGTCCCAATTGAGCCACTGCTGTTACTCCTTTCATAGATAATTGCTGTACAAAACAAACATCCTACAGTAGTGATATATTAGTAGATATAGTTATATATTAGTATACATAATACACAAATAGATATAGTTATATATTAGTATACATAATACACAAGTAGATATAGTTATATATTAGTATACATAATACACTAGTAGATATAGTTATATATTAGTATACATAATACACAAGTAGATATAGTTATATATTATTATACATAATACACAAGTAGATATAGTTATATATTATTATACATAATACACAAGTAGATATAGTTATATATTATTATACATAATAAACTAGTAGATATAGTTATATATTAGTATACATAATACACAAGTAGATATAGTTATATATTAGTATACATAATACACTAGTAGATATAGTTATATATTAGTATACATAATACACTAGTAGATATAGTTATATATTAGTATACATAATACACAAGTAGATATAGTTATATATTAGTATACATAATACACAAGTAGATATAGTTATATATTAGTATACATAATACACTAGTAGATATAGTTATATATTAGTATACATAATACACTAGTAGATATAGTTATATATTAGTATACATAATACACAAGTAGATATAGTTATATATTAGTATACATAATACACAAGTAGATAGAGTTATATATTATTATACATAATAAACTAGTAGATATAGTTATATATTAGTATACATAATACACTAGTAGATATAGTTATATATTAGTATACATAATACACTAGTAGATATAGTTATATATTAGTATACATAATACACTAGTAGATATAGTTATATATTAGTATACATAATACACTAGTAGATATAGTTATATATTAGTATACATAATACACTAGTAGATATAGTTATATATTAGTATACATAATACACAAGTAGATATAGTTATATATTAGTATACATAATACACTAGTAGATATAGTTATATATTATTATACATAATACACAAGTAGACATAGTTATATATTAGTATACATAATACACTAGTAGATATAGTTATATATTAGTATACATAATACACTAGTAGATATAGTTATATATTAGTATACATAATACACAAGTAGATATAGTTATATATTATTATACATAATACACAAGTAGATATAGTTATATATTATTATACATAATACACAAGTAGATATAGTTATATATTATTATACATAATAAACTAGTAGATATAGTTATATATTAGTATACATAATACACTAGTAGATAGAGTTATATATTAGTATACATAATACACAAGTAGATATAGTTATATATTAGTATACATAATACACTAGTAGATATAGTTATATATTAGTATACATAATAAACTAGTAGATATAGTTATATATTAGTATACATAATACACTAGTAGATATAGTTATATATTAGTATACATAATACACAAGTAGATATAGTTATATATTAGTATACACTAGTAGATATAGTTATATATTAGTATACATAATACACAAGTAGATATAGTTATATATTAGTATACATAATACACAAGTAGATATAGTTATATATTAGTATACATAATACACTAGTAGATATAGTTATATATTAGTATACATAATACACAAGTAGATATAGTTATATATTAGTATACATAATAAACTAGTAGATATAGTTATATATTAGTATACATAATACACTAGTAGATATAGTTATATATTAGTATACATAATACACAAGTAGATATAGTTATATATTAGTATACACTAGTAGATATAGTTATATATTAGTATACATAATACACAAGTAGATATAGTTATATATTAGTATACATAATACACAAGTAGATATAGTTATATATTAGTATACATAATACACTAGTAGATATAGTTATATATTAGTATACATAATACACAAGTAGATATAGTTATATATTAGTATACATAATACACAAGTAGATATAGTTATATATTAGTATACATAATACACTAGTAGATATAGTTATATATTAGTATACATAATACACAAGTAGATAGAGTTATATATTATTATACATAATAAACTAGTAGATATAGTTATATATTAGTATACATAATACACTAGTAGATATAGTTATATATTAGTATACATAATACACAAGTAGATATAGTTATATATTAGTATACACTAGTAGATATAGTTATATATTAGTATACATAATACACAAGTAGATATAGTTATATATTAGTATACATAATACACAAGTAGATATAGTTATATATTAGTATACATAATACACTAGTAGATATAGTTATATATTAGTATACATAATACACAAGTAGATATAGTTATATATTAGTATACATAATACACAAGTAGATATAGTTATATATTAGTATACATAATACACTAGTAGATATAGTTATATATTAGTATACATAATACACTAGTAGATATAGTTATATATTATTATACATAGTAGATATGCATCTATCAGTAGATAATAGAACCCATACAGTTCACTTACAGTGCAGCATATGCAACCAGACAGAAGCGTTCTCAGAGCTTTTGGGGAGGTGATGGCTTTGTTCATGGTGAGAACCTCTGGCTGTATCTCTATGACAGCCTCCACCATGGACTGGTCTATGGTCATCTTGGTTAGATCTATGCAAGACTGTCCTTGGCTGTTGTAGCTCACCTCTATGGCCACTGAATTGGACACAAGAGCTGGACGTGCTTCAGCAGCTGAAGTTCTGTCGGAGAGAACAACTGTTTAGTCAAGGCGCTCACCTACGGCTGCCATATTCAAATGCATGTGACATCGGGAAGGAAAAAATGAATACCTGAGCAAGCAAGTAACAAACGAAAAATCAACACTAAATAAATTGAAACCGTCAGCTTTGTTTATTCTTTTCATTGAACAACCAGACAAGGCATAAGCACAACAAGTGGGTTGTGGTGCAGGGCTTGTGTGTCCTACAGCATAACTAGTCGAGGTACAGAGCCTGTGCGTCTTACAGCATAGCTAGTCGAGGTACAGAGCTTGTTTGTCCTACAGCATAGCTAGTCGGGGTGAGGAGCTTGTGTGTCCTACAGCATAACTAGTCGAGGTACAGAGCCTGTGTGTCCTACAGCATAGCTAGTCGAGGTACAGAGCCTGTGTGTCTTACAGCATAACTAGTTGGGGTGAGGAGCCTGTGTGTCTTACAGCATAACTAGTCGGGGTGAGGAGCTTGTGTGTCCTACAGCATAACTAGTCGAGGTACAGAGCCTGTGTGTCCTACAGCATAGCTAGTCGAGGTACAGAGCCTGTGTGTCCTACAGCATAGCTAGTCGAGGTGCAGAGCTTGTGTGTCCTACAGCATAGCTAGTCGAGGTGCAGAGCCTGGGTCAGCAAACAACATCTAGGCAGTGCAGAGTTTATGTTAAGTTGGCTAGAGAGCCATAGGGCTAATCTCTCGAATTGTTATCGGGTGAGCTGCTCGCCCGTTGGACATCGACATGAACTATGCCTCCCTCCGTAGGCAACCTGTCGAACATAAACATGAGCTATGCCTCCCTCCGTAGGCAACCTGTCGAACATCAACATGAGCTATGCTTTCCTCCGTAGGCAACCTGTCGAACATCGACATGAGTTATGCCTCTCTCCTCAGGCAACATGTCGGACATCGACATGAGCTATTCCTCCCTCTGTAGGCTACCTGTCGGGCATCGACATGAGCTATGCCTCCCTCCGTAGGCAGATAAAAACTCCAGGGTTTGGGGAGGGTGGAAAGAGTTTTGGTGGGCAGTTAGAAGTATTAGATCGATTAGCATACTCCGAGTGAGCTAGGAGGCTTATTCTGAAGGTGAATGGCTCGGCGATGGGCAGAAGTTGACATTTTGAAATAAGATGGCCAAGTGGAATGTGCTGTTTATTGCTTAGAGGCCTGGGGTATTTGAATGAAAATCTTGTGACACAGAAAAGATGCTATTTATTAGGCTGTTATACAATAGAATTAAAGAGCTATATTGGAGAAATTGAGCAATTTTATAAATAAGTCCTAAAATCTGTCAAAGCAGTTTCTGTACATTCAGGATGTGAGTGGATCAGTTTATATAAGTATCATTGATTATTCCCACAAACTTTATGGCATCTGTAAGCAGCTGTTTTCTCATTCTCAATGACTATATCTTGGGCTGGTTTAAAATTGTTTGGGGGCTTTTTACAACGATAAAGTTGGTTTCATCTGTATTTAATTATGGCTTAAATGCGATTTTGAACGAATTTTGTATGAGATCATTTATTGTATCAGTTGAACAATTTAAATTCTTGCTTTGAAAATGGAGATTTTTGCATCGACAGCAGATAAAATTGTTTCAAGTTAATGGACTTTACTCATAAGAACCTTGAGGAACTCATCATACCATATTTCTAGACCGAGATGTTACCCCATCTACGATAACACTGACTATCAAATATTATATAATTTTACAGCTGAAAAAGAAAAGTTCCTGATTTTTGGTGTTTTAGGCAATAGTTTATGATTGCTAGCATCAAAGACCCTTGAAAAGGCAATAAAAATACGCTGAGAAAAATTGTTGGTAAAGTTTAGCAGTGCGTTACGAGTACCCATCTTTTTTTGGAACCCACTTGAGAGGTTGAAAGTAAGTCGTCAGCTACAAGTAAGTCCTCAACTACAAGTAAGTCATCAACTAAAAGTAAATCCTCAGCTACAAGTAAGTCGTCAGCTACAAGTAAGTCGTCAACTACAAGTAAGTCCTCAGCTACAAGTAAGTCATCAGCTACAAGTAAGTCATCAACTACAAGTAAGTCCTCAGCTACAAGTAAGTCATCAGCTACAAGTAAGTCGTCAACTACAAGTAAGTCCTCAACTACAAGTAAGTCCTCAGCTACAAGTAAGTCATCAGCTACAAGTCGTCAACTACAAGTAAGTCCTCAACTACAAGTAAGTCCTCAGCTACAAGTAAGTCATCAGCTACAAGTAAGTCGTCAACTACAAGTAAGTCCTCAACTACAAGTAAGTCCTCAGCTACAAGTAAGTCCTCAGCTACAAGGTGGTCTTGAAGTTGATGCCTAACATTCTCTTAAACAAAAATTGAGAATACCAGTAGGATGGATATTGGCAGGTAGTTGTGTACATTACGTCTGCTACCTTTATTTTTATAAATGGGTGAATTTTTGCAGTCTTTATTTGAGCAGGGACATTTCCTGATTTAATATCACTATTTATAATAAGTGCAAGGGGACACATGGGGGCACAAAGGGGCACATGGTTTGACAAGAACAAGCGGAATAAAATTTATGGAGCCTTCTGATTGATTGTCATTTATGGAGCCTTCTGCGCGGTTGTCGTTTATGGCGCCTTTTGCGTGGTTGTCATTTATGGAGCCTTCTGCGCGGTTGTCATTTATGGAGCCTTCTGTGTGGTTGTCATTTATAAAAGAGCTAATTCTTTGAAAACAAATTTTTCTTCCACTTTGAATGAAGCTGTGTGCTCCAGGGGGTGGTATGGTTTCAATTAGAAGTTGGTCCTAACTGGTCCTATAACCAATTAGTGACAATTTTAAGTCTAGGCCCAAGCTAATCTTGTTTCAATTAGGTGGTCGCTAATTTAAACCGTCGTTAGCTAATAAATAATTGCTGCAGATGATCATTGTGTATTAGACCGAAGCATCAGCGATCGCACACAATATGCTTGCTATCGCTTTGTCATGTAGTTGCACTAAGGCGAGACCATTGAAACCACTAAGATTTTCCTAGAAACGGCCGCACTGAAATTTGATTTGATTATTATTATACCTTTCAGATAGCCGCCTTTGAAAATTGTTTATTTATTAGTTCATCAAAGTTAATCATTTTTAAACAATATATATTGCTGCTATAAATGTTGTTGTTGTTTTTTGGGATAATTTGATTTATGAGTATTAATACAAATGCAAGCTAAACAATATAATTGTTTTTGGAAGAAACGGCCGCAGTAAAATTTGGTTTAGATTGTCATGACTATTTCAAATCATCGTATTTCTTTCATTTTTATTTTCTAACCACAATCATTATTTTACCAGACATTATTTGTCAATATCTCGCACAATTTTTATTATAATTTATATGAGCCCATTATTACATGTAAGTAAATGCCAAGGACCTTTTTATAACCACGAGTGTGTGGTTATAGGATCGGACCTAAACTAGTCATAAAGCAGTCGTTGGATTTTGTAATTGAAACGGTCCTAAATGCCTACGACCAATTAGGTCTGAATTAACGACCAAAACGGCCTTAGGACACTTTTATGACGCTAATTGAAACCACCCCCTGTACTATCTGGGATTACACTGGCAAGTTATGCGTTACTTTCAGTAAAGTGTTTATTAGAGGTGCTGGCTATCTGAAAGCTATCTTCAATGAGCATTGACTGGAGTTGACTATATTAGTAATCTTATGGCTGTTGGTGTGACAAGTTATGTTTATCATTTTTCTAAGCTTACTTATTAGTTTCTAGAGATCAATTTGTTATAATATTCAGACTTAAATTTTTAATTGATAAGGGGATGTAGCTGGGTTGCTATACACACTTTATCTTTCGGTTAGGACTGCAATATAGTAATAAACAGTAGTAAAGTGGTGAGGAGAGAAAGGCATGACAAGTACTTACTCCTTTGTACAGCCAGCGCTGACGTCCTGCGATGGGGTTTCAGTTATGAGGACGTCCATGCCATCCATGAACTCATTCAGTAGGTCATAGCTGATATTGTCAGCGCTATTTTCATCTTCTGTGGAAGAATGTGAGCTCTCAGAGCCATCATTGTCCTCTTCCTCCGATGCACCTAGGGAGGAAACAGCCGACAGGTTACCAGTTTAGCCCAGTGACAAGGCTTGTGCCACCCACAGAAAGTACTCAACAAGCAACATCACCACGAGAAAAGATACCTTGTGCTGATTCCAGGTAGTTATCTAGCAAGTAACTCGCATATTCCGACATGCTCAACATCTTGGCTTTGACCACATCTAACACAAAAAGGTATTTATGAGTAGCAAGAAAATCAGTGCTTTTATGCATCACAAACACTCTAAAATGCACATCACTAGTAACCAATACAAACTACTGACATCTGTTACACACCATTCCATTCTTGGTCAAGTGACTCTTCCATTTTCTGAGTCAGTTTACGTTTCCGACTGGACGTTCTTCCATGCAAAGGTCTTCCAGGGGAACCATCATCTTCACTTTCATCCTCCGCAGTCAGTCTAGCAACCCGTAACTGTAACTGAGACTTTTTCTCCGCGCACATTTGCTTTTTCTTGCCAGGCCCCCCAAACTCTTTTTTATCAAGACAGTTGCTGCATTCCCCACAGTTGGGTAGCTTACGAATCTCTGATGTCTGTTCTCTGATCAGGTCACTGTAAGACTTTGATGTTTCCTTTGAGATATGTTTTGGTATTTCTACGAATTTTGCTGTCGGGTTAGATACTGACTCAGCCCCAGGACTAGCAGACTTTGACTGTGGTGCATTGCTCATCCCAGAGGGTGCATTGCTCATCCCAGAGGCTGCTTTGGCCGGAACTCGAGTAAATTTCGGGCTTACAGAAATTGTTACAGGTTTTGTCTTTGGAGTCTTTTTATCTGACAGGATTTCCTCGCGAGGTTTTGATCGACTCATGAATAAGCACTGCTTCTCTTTGCATTTCTGTTTCATTTTCCCACGGCCGCCATACTTTTTCATATCCAAACAAAACACACATTCACGGCAATCTTCGGCATTGCAAGCAGAACATTCGCCACAAGCTCGAGCACGCTTCCCAACTTTCTTAGATGCTGCAACGGTGGCAACTGTCTTTGAAGATCCTTCACGATCGGAGGGCGACTGGTGCATGGTACTGAGCGAAATATTTTCCTTTGACGAAAAAAGTTTGTGATTTTTTCGGGTAACGAAATCCATGTAGTCAAGAGAAGAGTTGTCATCAGAGGAATCCATATACATATCATCGCTGTCATGATCGATGTCACTCATCTGTTCAGAGCCCGACACAAACTCATTCAAATAATGCTCCATTTCCTCATTTTCCAAGGAATCCTCGTCAGGAAACTCTTCTGCGACAATTCCATCATCATCTTGCGAATCTGTTTTTAGTATATGAACAGACACATCTTCATCATTCACAAGAACACCCATTTCAGAAGGCGCTTGTGCATTGTTAGCATTGGGATTGAATAAAATCTCTGGTAATAGCTTCTCACCAGACTTATCAACCACATCCGACAAATTATCATTTTTTTCCTCTTGATTCTCTGCGGTCAAAGATTTTACAATCAGTTTAGTCACTGCTGACTTCACCTCACCCGACTGAGCTTGTGCACTCTCTGCTGCGCTAATTCCTGCCAATGAGACACCAACTATAGATATTGGAATATCTGAGCACACGTCAGTCTTACGTGTAGCCGGTTTAATAGTTGCTGCCGACTTTGTGCGGTCAGATGAGACAGCAACAGAAGATGAGGCGGTAACAACACTTTCAGAGGTGATAGTGCTTAGTGCAGAGGTAATACTTTTAGCAGTGATGGTTTTGGAAGAACTTGCTTGAGATGAGTTCGTTGAGGATGGTTCGACAGAAACTACGGCTGATGGAATTGCATAATGAACAGCACTTGACTTGGTTACTTTGGGACAGATGATCGATCTGTTGAAAACTTTTGATTCGTGCAAGTGGGTTAAATTTTGGGGTGCCTGGGAGGTTGTTGCTGGCATCAACAACTTAGTCGAATGTGAACTTGGCATGGTTACAGTTTTGCAATGCATGTTACGGTCTCGACCGCCATCTGCCTCATGAGACTTTTGAATGCTCAAATTTGAAGTACTTTGCTCAACAGCATCAACATTAGCGTCTTCCTGAATTGATGTCTCACTTGATTTGGCAAGTGAATCGCTATCATTAAAAGAAGAGTTTGTTGGAGATTTGATTACATCCGACTTTGGAGTGTCATTCTTACTATTACCAGAGGGATTTTCAGGGATAAACACATTGACCATCGAAACCGATGATGTCTTACCTTTACCATTGGCTTCCACTCTTCCAGACCGAACCATACTCACCATATCTGCATGGGAAATCGGTGAGCTTGCAGCTAGCGAAGCAGCATCTGGGTGCACAATTCTGACCACTCGTATAGGTTTTGCTACCTTTTCCATACTTGAGCCCTGAGGCTGAACAGCTTTATTCTTAGTGTCGGGTGTTGGGGAAAGCAACGATTTACAACGAATCAGTGAAGTAGGGCGATTTTCATTTGAATGATGATTGCTCTTCACTATAGACATCTTTGGTCGATCTAAGTTAACTGAGCAATCTACTTTGATCTGCACCTTACCAGTTGAGTTTGCCTCTTTAGCAACGTTCGGTGAGCACTCGCGGGCAACGACAGCTGCTTGAGTGAAGTCCATACATTTCTTCAAATGTTTTGGTTTTGGGAACACTAGAGGGAGGGAGACTGATATTTCATCGTCATACACTTTAACATACTTGCATTGAGGTTTGGTGGCATTCTGATAAAAGTATGTATCGCTATTGACTGCCATTGGATAGCCAATGAACATCATTTCTCCATCATTATCTACAGTCTGAGCCTTACAAAGAAAGACCGGTTTACTGGACACAGCGATGCCCTGTCTCACCTCACCAGCTGCACTCTTAAGATATGTTGTCAACTTTGCCACCAATTTTCCCCCTGGCAGAGCGTCCTGCTCCCCTTCTGAATCAGACGCCTCACTGTTTGCAAGGCCACTACTTTCACCTAAGTCTATCTCCTCTGTATTATCATTTCTTTGACTTGCAGCTTGCTCACACTTTCTCCGCTTTGCACTAACTTCACTCTGCGTTTGAAGAGTGTTAGAGACAGACAGCTCATCTTGCTTATCACCTGCACAAATGGTTCTGTGAATCAGAGACAGCTGGGTATAATCACCAGCAACCACAATGTCTATATTACAGAACATGCAGCGGCTGTAGGGGGTGATGGGGCAGGGGGAGAACGGGACATGGGGAGAACAGGACAGGGGGAGAGTGGGACAGGGGAGAGTAGAGCAGGGGAGAGTAGAGCAGGGGAGAGTAGAGCAGGGGGAGAGTAGAGCAGGGGGAGAGTAGAGCAGGGGGAGAGTAGAGCAGGGGGAGAGTGGAGCAAGGGGAGAGTGGAGAAGGGGGAGAGTGGGACAGGGGGAGAGTGGGACAGGGGAGAGTGGATAAGGGAGAAAGTGGTGCAGAGGGAGAGTGGCTAAAGGAGAAAGTGGTGCAGAGGGAGAAAGTGGTGTAGAGGGAGAGCGGGGGAGGGAGAGTGGGAGAGAGAGGGCAGGAATGTATTAGGGCAAGGATAGAAAAAGAAGGGTAGGAGGAGGGTAGGGTAGTTCAAAAGCAAGTGAGCCTATTTGAGTATGATGGCTAAGCTAAGATACTTACCTTTTTATACACAACATGTACATACCTACTAACTGACACAACATGTACATACCTACTAACTGACACAACATGTACATACCTACTAACTGACACAACATGTACATACCTACTAACTGACACAACATGTACATGTACATACCTACTAACTGACACAACATGTACATACCTACTAACTGACACAACATGTACATACCTACTAGCTGACACAACATGTACATACCTACTAGCTGACACAACATGTACATGTACATACCTACTAACTGACACAGCATGTATATACCTACTAACTGACACAACATGTACATGTACATACCTACTAACTGACACAACATGTACATGTACATACCTACTAACTGACACAACATGTACATACCTACTAACTGACACAACATGTACATACCTACTAGCTGACACAACATGAACATGTACATACCTACTAACTGACACAGCATGTATATACCTACTAACTGACACAACATGTACATGTACATACCTACTAACTGACACAACATGTACATGTACATACCTACTAACTGACACAACATGTACATACCTACTAACTGACACAACATGTACATACCTACTAACTGACACAACATGTACATACCTACTAACTGACACAACATGTACATACCTACTAACTGACACAACATGTACATGTACATACCTACTAACTGACACAACATGTACATACCTACTAGCTGACACAACATGTACATACCTACTAACTGACACAACATGTACATACATATTAGCTGACATATACATGCATGTCGACATCAATGCCTATATCAACACATAAATAAACATATATATATATAAACCCACCAGCGGTGGACTTCACAAACACCCTTATCTGCCCCTCATCTGTGCGATAAATGACCACCTCTCCACCATTTATGGTCAGCTTGGAAGTGTCTGCAGAATCGAGCAGATTCTGCAGATGAGCCTCTGAGTGGCCAAACTCGGCAGCAGTCTGATGTTGGCCTTTGCAACAAACAATACACATAAGTTACCCGTCTGCTACACATCTGCTACACGTCTGCTACACGTCTGTTACACGTCTGCTACACGTCTGCTACACGTCTGTTACACGTCTGCTACACGTCTGTTACACGTATGTTACACGTCTGCTACACGTCTGCTACACGTCTGCTACACGTCTGTTACACGTCTGCTACACGTCTGTTACACGTCTGTTACACGTCTGCTACACATTGGCTACCTGTCTATTAAACATCTATTACATATCCCACAAGTCTAGTACATAAAACAAGTGTTGAAGTTTCTTGCTCGATTGCCCTAGTGAGCACATTTAAAATATGTAGTCAGTTACACGTCCTACGATCTACAATTGACAAAACTTCTGCTATGCAATGCAAAAACTCTGTTTGCAAACACCATGCCTTATCTAAGGCTATCATGGAAATTGTGTGACAACTGGTTTTGAAAACACAAACATCTGCAAATACTTCTGTCAAATTAGAGATGTCAATATTGAAACATGTGAAGTAGTTTTCAATGGCAGATGTTTGTGACCTTGACAGTGACATTGAATAAACTGGTTTATTGATTTCTACGGGTCGGTCTACATGACTTTTACTGTATAACTTTACAAGATGGATACAAGCCTCTACCTTCACTCAAGTCGTCTAACGAGAAACTTGATTTACGCTTTCTTTTCTCTACTCGCTTGTCACCAGCCGATGGGGAAGCTGTGGGAGTGTAGAGCTGAGTGAGTGTTTTCTGAGACGAGGCTGAAATCAGCATATAAATACTCTCTATATCTAATGTACTTATATATAAATACTCTGTATATCTAATGTACTTACATATAAATACTCTCTATATCTAATGTACTTATATATAAATACTCTGTATATCTAATGTACTTACATATAAATACTCTCTATATCTAATGTACTTATATATAAATACTCTCTACATCTAATGTACTTATATATAAATACTCTCTATATCTAATGTACTTATATATAAGTACTCTCTATATCTAATGTACTTATACATAAATACCCTCTATATCTAATGTACTTATATATAAATACTCTCTATATCTCATGTACTTATATATAAATACTCTCCATATCTAATGTACTTATATATAAATACTCTCTATATCTAATGTACTTATATATAAATATTCTCTATATCTAATATACTTATATATAAATACTCTCTATATCTAATGTACTTATACATAAATACTCTCTATATCTAATGTACTTATATATAAATACTCTCAATATCTAATGCACTGATATATAAATACTCTCTATATCTCATGTACTTATATATAAATACTCTCTATATCTAATGTACTTATATATAAATACTCTCTATATCTAATGTACTTATATATAAATACTCTCTATATCTAATGTACTTATATATAAATACTCTCTATATCTAATGTACTTATATATAAATACTCTTTATATCTAATGTACTTATATATAAATACTCTCTATATCTAATGTACTTATATATAAATACTCTCTATATCTAATGTACTTATATATAAATACTCTCTATATCTCATGTACTTATACATAAATACCCTCTATATCTAATGTACTTATATATAAATACTCTCTATATCTAATGTACTTATATATAAATACTCTCTATATCTAATGTACTTATATATAAATACTCTCTATATCTAATGTACTTATATATAAATACTCTCTATATCTAATGTACTGATATATAAATACTCTCTATATCTAATGTACTTATATATAAATACTCTCTATATCTAATGTACTTATATATAAATACTCTCTATATCTAATGTACTGATATATAAATACTCTCTATATCTAATGTACTTATATATGAATACTCTCTATATCTAATATACTTACATATAAATACTATCTACATCTCATGTACTTGCATATGTACTTACACATAAATACTTACAAGGTGTTGGTGAGGTAGAGTCATTGGTAGAGTTGGGGCTCCCAACAGGTGACGTCACCACATCCTTCACTGGGGACTGGGGCTCTTGTTTCACCTGCCCGAGACAAATCACTCATTAACGCCAGCCGCTGCCGCTACTGATGAAGCAACAAACAAGGCTGCTTGTAGAGGCAGACACCATGCGCTGCCCAATACCTACCTTAATGCGTGCCTTTTCGGTAGAATCACTTCCAGTGCGAGCTTTCAACTCTTTCTCTTTCTTGGCAGTAGGAGAAAGTAGAATAGAAGTGAGCTTTCTCTGGCTGGGATCTTTGTCAGCCAGTAGTTTGAATCTCTCACTGGTGTGCTGCATAAAATAGATATTACATCATATATGCCAGGTATGCCAGGTGTGCAAACAATACGCTTCAACAATGTGACTTTCCATGACGCGACGCCGTAGCGCCACGGGTTTTCCCCTCTTGAAATGGGTATATCGCTACTGCAGTCGTGATGATGTGGCACTATTAAAAGTCGCCACTAAGTAGCGACTTATAATAGTGCCAGACCACTCAAGTGATTTATGGAAAAAGGGAATGCCGTAGCGCTACTGGTTTGCACATGCGTATTCAATTTCCAGCATTACTGCGGTCAAAATAATTAAACAATTTGGACAGAAGTTTCAGTGATATGAGACAGTTGCTTTTCAAAACCACTTTTATTAATTAAAAATGATGCAGAATAAATGTTCACAGATATATTTATGTGTTTTATTTTATATTATTTGTTTTTTCCCTGTTTTAGAATTTGATAATAATAATAATTAAATAATAATAAATAATCAATTGGCCGTGGTTAAATAATGTAACTGCCCTCCAGAACAATCATGAGTCTCGTACTGATGTTTGATGAGCTTGTATTTGTACATCAAGAACACCGTGAAACTAAAATTTTGTTATAAAATGGTTATCAATACTGGATAAAGTAAAAGAGCACACAGAAATTACATTATAGACAAGGTTTTCATGTGAAACTAAAAAATACACAACAAATATCAATAAAACATACCTCTATCACCCTTTTCCAGGAGAGAGTTAGTTGGTAATACAAAGGTCTATAGTAGCATGTAGAATATGTAGTATGTAAGCAGTAAAGCGTACTAGTTGGCAAAAGCGGAACCTTATGTTCTGAAGGTTCGAGTATGAATGAATATTTGACAAGCAATTGATAAAAATGGAGGAAAGGTGAGGGGAATCATCGGCATTGCAAAGGGTGGCGACACAAAGGCAGCGATGATTTCACGTATGTTTAATTGTAAATACTTTGTGTGGCAACATATAAACTTTGCTAAACAGGAAAGATGATTCCTATTAAAACAACAAGTTACCACCTGCTGTGGTCACAGGCGTAACCATGAATAAATTGGCAGCCGAGTGAGAGTTAACAAGCAAAGAGTGAAATTTTACATTCGGAGACCATTACAAATAATAATATCAAAAAAATAATTATTTTGAATTTAAAAAATAAATTACACATTAGCCAAGCACTGCTGCGTCAAAATTTTATCTGTGGAGCAAGTATTAGATGAAACAAACACAAGAAAAGCATTTAAAACTGATTGTTGGTTGGAACAATTTTCCTTGATAAAGTTTCACCCATTGACTCATTAGCTCAAAGACTCGTGGACTCGCTAATTAGGGTTCATGACCTTTGGGTAAACTGTATTGCTGGCTTATGAAAAAGCGTGGTGGTTTATTGCTACTCAAACCAATGTGTCATGACGCTACGGCATGGCGCTACAAAGACGTGACCATGGAAAGCTACTAAATATAGAATGTATCACATACAAACCAAACTATATAAAAACACATGCAAAGCATTATATATGAAAAATATACAATACATCATATACAAACGATATTTAAGACGTACACATTAGCATGACACATTTACGTTGCGCACAGCATTGTTTCATATATAAGACGCACACATTACCATGACACATTTACGTCGCGCACAGCACTGTTTCATTATTCCTCGGCCGCCAAACTTCTTCATGTCTTTACAGAATGTACATCGGCCACAGTTGATTGAGACACGACAACCCTTGCACTGTCCACACCTGGCTCTTCTCAATATCCCACGCTTGCTATGGATATACCAGATACATCATGTATATACCATACATGATACACACCATGTATATACCATACATGATACACACCATGTATATACAATATGTATCATGCAACTACAATACATATCATGTATACGACATATACACGGTAAGTACATACACCAGTAATGTAGGTATATAATATATACATGGTAGGTACATACACCAGTAATGTAGGTATATAATATATACATGGTAGGTACATACACCAGTAATGCAGGTATATAATATATACATGGTAGGTACATACACCAGTAACGTAGGTATATAATATATACATGGTAGGTACATACACCAGTAATGTAGGTATATAATATATACACGGTAGGTACATACACCAGTAACGTAGGTATATAATATATACATGGTAGGTACATACACCAGTAATGTAGGTATATAATATATACATGGTAGGTACATACACCAGTAATGTAGGTATATAATATATACATGGTAGGTACATACACCAGTAATGTAGGTATATAATATATACACGGTAGGTACATACACCAGTAATGTAGGTATATAATATATACATGGTAGGTACATACACCAGTAATGTAGGTATATAATATATACATGGTAGGTACATACACCAGTAATGTAGGTATTATCAACTGACACTGCTAAATAACAATGTAGTGTATCAATCTATCGCACTGATCAACATACGGAGGTACATCAGGTTCTTTTCCATGTTTAGATGCGACGGGTTTTGTCTGTTTAGCAGCTGCTTTGGGGGCGTCTTTCTCTTCTTCATTGTTTTCTTCGGAAGGCACTTCACCTCTACATTCCTCTGATTGGTTGGAATCTGATGATGGGGAGTGAGCATTGGGCGGAGTAGGTCGATCGATCAAGGAGGTGTACCAGCGAGCTTTGTGTTTGTCCTGTGACACATCACATGTTATGTAACAGTCGTGTGTTATGTAACAGTTGTGTGTTATGTAACAGTCATGTGTTATGTAACAGTCGCGTGTTATGTAACAGTCGTGTGTTATGTAACAGTTGTGTGTTATGTAACAGTCATGTGTTATGTAACAGTTGCGTGTTATGTAACAATGGCGTGTTATGTAACAGTCGCGTGTTATGTAACAGTAAGTCTATACACATGCTGTCTATAGACGAAAGCTATCTGTACGTCTGTTTGTATGTTTGCGTGTCTGTGTTGTTGTCCATAGGGTTATACCCCAAAATGATTATGACGAGAGAAACAAAATTTTTTATTTTTATAAGAACAGTATAACAGACCAGTTTGGAGTATGGGGGGTAGGGGGGAAAGAGGGTTCAAAATTGACAGTTGCTCTCAAACCAGAGATCTTCGTAGATCAAAGAGTTTTTTCTCATATGTTGGTGGGGATGAATCATCAAAAACTACATTTTGCTAACATCCAGCGTTGGAGTGTCAATCAAACAGTTGTGCTGGTTTAGGGTAATGTTATTTCTTTCCAGTACACATGGATAGCAGAACTCTTGAGAGAAAGTGATCACTAGAGAGACTACCATTAGAGGAAGTTATCACTAGAGAGAGACTACCATAAGAGGAAGTTATCACTAGAGAGAGACTACCATAAGAGGAAGTTATCACTAGAGAGACTACCATAAGAGGAAGTTATCACTAGAGAGAGACTACCATAAGAGGAAGTTATCACTAGAGAGACTACCATAAGAGGAAGTTATCACTAGAGAGAGACTACCATAAGAGGAAGTTATCACTAGAGAGAGACTACCATAAGAGGAAGTTATCACTAGAGAGAGACTACCATAAGAGGAAGTTATCACTAGAGAGAGACTACCATAAGAGGAAGTTATCACTAGAGAGACTACCATAAGAGGAAGTTATCACTAGAGAGAGACTACCATAAGAGGAAGTTATCACTAGAGAGAGACTACCATAAGAGGAAGTTATCACTAGAGAGACTACCATAAGAGTAAGTTATCACTAGAGAGAGACTACCATAAGAGGAAGTTATCACTAGAGAGACTACCATAAGAGGAAGTTATCACTAGAGAGACTACCATAAGAGGAAGTTATCACTAGAGAGACTACCATAAGAGGAAGTTATCACTAGAGAGAGACTACTATAAGAGGAAGTTATCACTAGAGAGAGACTACCATAAGAGGAAGTTATCACTAGAGAGAGACTACCATAAGAGGAAGTTATCACTAGAGAGAGACTACCATAAGAGGAAGTTATCACTAGAGAGAGACTACCATAAGAGGAAGTTATCACTAGAGAGACTACTATAAGAGGAAGTTATCACTAGAGAGAGACTACCATAAGAGGAAGTTATCACTAGAGAGAGACTACCATAAGAGGAAGTTATCACTAGAGAAACTACCATAAGAGGAAGTTATCACTAGAGAGAGACTACTATAAGAGTAAGTTATCACTGGAGAGAGACTACCATAAGAGGAAGTTATCACTAGAGAGAGACTACCATAAGAGGAAGTTATCACTAGAGAGAGACTACCATAAGAGGAAGTTATCACTGGAGAGAGACTACTATAAGAGGAAGTTATCACTAGAGAGACTACTATAAGAGGAAGTTATCACTAGAGAGAGACTACTATAAGAGGAAGTTATCACTAGAGAGACTACCATAAGAGGAAGTTATCACTAGAGAGAGACTACCATAAGAGGAAGTTATCACTAGAGAGACTACTATAAGAGGAAGTTATCACTAGAGAGAGACTACCATAAGAGGAAGTTATCACTAGAGAGACTACTATAAGAGGAAGTTATCACTAGAGAGAGACTACCATAAGAGGAAGTTATCACTAGAGAGAGACTACCATAAGAGGAAGTTATCACTAGAGAGAGACTACCATAAGAGGAAGTTATCACTGGAGAGAGACTACTATAAGAGGAAGTTATCACTAGAGAGACTACTATAAGAGTAAGTTATCACTAGAGAGACTACCATAAGAGGAAGTTATCACTAGAGAGAGACTACTATAAGAGGAAGTTATCACTAGAGAGAGACTACCATAAGAGGAAGTTATCACTAGAGAGACTACCATAAGAGGAAGTTATCACTAGAGAGAGACTACCATAAGAGGAAGTTATCACTAGAGAGAGACTACTATAAGAGGAAGTTATCACTAGAGAGAGACTACCATAAGAGGAAGTTATCACTGGAGAGAGACTACTATAAGAGGAAGTTATCACTAGAGAGACTACTATAAGAGGAAGTTATCACTAGAGAGAGACTACTATAAGAGGAAGTTATCACTAGAGAGAGACTACCATAAGAGGAAGTTATCACTAGAGAGAGACTACCATAAGAGGAAGTTATCACTAGAGAGAGACTACTATAAGAGGAAGTTATCACTAGAGAGAGACTACCATAAGAGGAAGTTATCACTGGAGAGAGACTACTATAAGAGGAAGTTATCACTAGAGAGACTACTATAAGAGGAAGTTATCACTAGAGAGAGACTACTATAAGAGGAAGTTATCACTAGAGAGAGACTACCATAAGAGGAAGTTATCACTAGAGAGACTACTATAAGAGGAAGTTATCACTAGAGAGAGACTACCATAAGAGGAAGTTATCACTAGAGAGACTACCATAAGAGGAAGTTATCACTAGAGAGACTACCATAAGAGGAAGTTATCACTAGAGTGAGACTACCATAAGAGGAAGTTATCACTAGAGAGACTACTATAAGAGGAAGTTATCACTAGAGAGAGACTACCATAAGAGGAAGTTATCACTAGAGAGAGACTACTATAAGAGGAAGTTATCACTAGAGAGACTACCATAAGAGGAAGTTATCACTAGAGAGAGACTACTATAAGAGAAAGTTATCACTAGAGAGAGACTACCATAAGAGGAAGTTATCACTAGAGAGACTACTATAAGAGGAAGTTATCACTAGAGAGAGACTACCATAAGAGGAAGTTATCACTAGAGAGACTACCATAAGAGGAAGTTATCACTAGAGAGACTACCATAAGAGGAAGTTATCACTAGAGAGACTACCATAAGAGGAAGTTATCACTAGAAGAGTTATAACAGTTATCACCTATACTAGTCTATAAGTAAGTTGGATGATGTACAATAAAAATTCTGTAAGTAAATTATTATACCCACCAGGACTGTCTGCTTCCACTGTAGCATTGATCGCTTACGGGGGCTGTGGGTTTTGGAGAAATCATTTTTATGCTTGGCAATGGCAACCTGAACATAGATGCATGCATGCACAAACGTGTGTCGTGCCGTGTCAACTGGGCATATTGTTTATTTTAAACGACACAAGTAAATAAGCCAGTACAACTTGCTAACAAACTAAATACTAATAACCACTGACCATCATAGAGTCAAGCAACTTCTGTCTGCTGTGCATATCGTCAGGGTACGTGTCTGCCTCCTGGTTAGGCAGCCATTCCCTCAAGTTCCTCAGACCAGTCAGCTCATGCTCAGAGAGCACCGGCTTGGCCTCGACAATATCACACAGGTCTTGTACAGGCTGCAGGTACACACGACAATATCACACAGGTCTTGTACAGGCTGCAGGTACACATGACAATATCACACAGGTCTTGTACAGGCTGCAGGTACACATGACAATATCACACAGGTCTTGTACAGGCTGCAGGTACACATGACAATATCACACAGGTCTTGTACAGGCTGCAGGTACACATGACAATATCACACAGGTCTTGTACAGGCTGCAGGTACACGTCAAGTGTGTTAGCACGTATGCTGTGTGTACTACTTAGCATGCTTCGTACAAGTACATATATTAACATTACACAAAAAGTTGTGAAGGGGTGGCTACACAGGCCAACGTCTGCCATCGGAAGGCCTTCTGGTGGGATTTGCCAATACATCTGCACATTGTGAAGCTTGATTGTAAGCCAAAACAACATCAGGGTCTATGCCCAATGTCAAGGTCATTGGTGCCCTATGATTAGATAAAATAACTACGTTCACAAGCTTGTCAAGTTCAACCTCTTACGACACATTTGTGCTAGACAAAGAGTTTTGTCAACTCAAATGTAATAAAATCTGTGCGCCCATTGGTTTGTAGTGCTTTGCACATGGCAAATAAACAGACCCATAAATAAAGAAATATTAACATCAGACTATAATAGTTATTAACAATAATAATTACAACAATAAATGATTGATAATAATATTATGATGGATTAATATATATATATATATATATATATATATATATATATATATATATATATATATATATATATATATATATATATATATATATATATATACATATATATATATATATACATATATATATACAGTCAGGTATAAGAAGCGTTTTACTAAAGTGCTCTAATATTGTGAAATATGAGCTATTGGGTAGATAAAATCACTTGGAAAAGTGTAGTGCTGACTAAAAAGTGACTTGTATTATACTACAAAATTGTTTCATGGTACTAAACTAAAATGTGTGTACCAATCTTCAGGTATAAAATACATATATATATATATATATATATATATATATATATATATATATATATATATATATATATATATATATATATATATAATACTTTATTATATATATTATTATATATTATTAGGCAAATCCTTCACAACGAATAAAAATTTAGGTTTTATTGTGAAAAAAATTAACATACATGGCAATAAATGTATTTTTTTATTACTATGCTAAGGAGAAAAAGTATTATTACATAGCTGGAAATGAAACAGGCAGGAATCAGGTCTTCATGCCGTCTAATTGGCTAGTTCGATATTAGCATGCCATGAGCGTTAAACATTGGCGCAGTGCAGCCAAGCCTTTACATAATACAAGACATATCGACATTTCCAGAAATGTTACCTGTCCATCGATGGTCATAAAAGATACGCCGGTGAGAGCGATGTTGTAGTGGTCATACACGTACCACTGCATCTCATGAAAGTAGGGATACCTATTCTGTAGTGGAACCTGCAATGGAGGATGTCCATGAGATAAACATAGCGCCATCTTAGGTAGAACAGCTCAGTGTGAGATAAACATAGCCCCATCTTAGGTAGAAGAGCTCAGTGTGAGATAAACATAGCCCCATCTTAGGTAGAAGAGCTCAGTGTGAGATCAACATAGCCCCATCTTAGGTAGAAGAGCTCAGTGTGAGATAAACATAGCCCCATCTTAGGTAGAAGAGCTCAGTGTGAGATAAACATAGCTTCATCTTAGGTAGAAAAGCTCAGTGTGAGATAAACATAGCCCCATCTTAGGTAGAAGAGCTCAGTGTGAGATAAACATAGCCCCATCTTAGGTAGAAGAGCTCAGTGTGCTACGGTTAGTTAGAGATTTAATTGATAAGACTTACCCTGAGCTTTTCCTCTATCGCCACAACTCTCAGCTGCAGGCCAATATTCAAGGAGTGTAAGAAATTGCCTCCAAACACAAGAGAGTCCATAGGAGTGTAAACTGCATGGATCCAACCTAACCACAACACTTGTCAATTGTAAAAACTACCAACTCTTCAGGCCGCGACGTTGCCCCCGACAGAAAGTCGACTTTGAAATTCGACGTGTTCACCCCAGAAAAACTGCTGCCTGTATCCAAGTATTTCCTGTGCGACAAAATCTTTGCCCTCACGATATACTAGAGGTGAAGGACACCGCAACAGCAGTGTCAATTGAATTTTTCATTATAATTTTATTATAATGAACAGGAAACGCACTTTAAAAAAAGTTTTGCGCTTGCCCAAAACATCGCATTAATGCCGCAAGACTCACATCCATGTGGCGCCTGTCGACGTCGACTTTCAAAGTCGATGTTCTACAGCGACTTTCAACTGCGACAAAATTAAGCCGCCGTTGCAGTATCCATGACAAAAAAACAGCGTCGACTTTCAAAGTCGACTTTCTGTCGGAGCAACGTTGCGGCATGGAGAGTTACTAAATGAGCATACATAAATAGCTAGCACCTAACAGGGATTTCCATGGTGGTACAGTGACATCACTGGTAGTTATTGTGACATCACTGATGGTATTGTGATATTCACCAATAAGTAATACTGTGACATCAGTAATGAACGGTAGAAGAAAGCAGTCCAAATACTCACCTGTCGGTATAAAAAAGGTGTTCCCTTCTTGCAGTGTAACTCTCTGACAGCTGCTGCAGATATCACCTAGAAACGTCTTTTCCTGTTCGCCCGATGTACTCCACTCGATAAACTTCTGTAGATTTTCTTCGGTTGGAGGAATGAGCCAGAAAATTTTGCGCCCCCTCAAAATGTGGTACCAGACCGACGTGCCCCCCAAGTCTATGTGAAAGTCAGTGTAACAGCCAGCGACACTCATTAAACAGTACCTGTAAATGTATATTAATCTTAACTATATGTGTAAGGGACCTACAGTAGGTATATTCATCTTAAATACTGTATATAGATGTATAAGAGGTGATACGTGTAATAAGATATGCAAGGAGTGATACTTCTAATAAGATATACAAGGAGTGATACATCTAATAAGATATACAAGGAGTGATACTTCTAATAAGATATACAAGAGGTGATACATCTAATAATATATACAAGGAGTGATACATCTAATAAGATATACAAGGAGTGATACATCTAATAAGATATACAAGAAGTGATACATCTAATAAGATATACAAGGAGTGATACATCTAATAAGATATACAAGAAGTGATACATCTAATAAGATATACAAGAAGTGATACATCTAATAAGATATACAAGAAGTAATACATCTAATAAGATATACAAGAGGTGATACATCTAATAAGATATACAAGGAGTGATACATCTAATAAGATATACAAGGAGTGATACATCTAATAAGATATACAAGAAGTGATACATCTAATAATATATACAAGGAGTGATACATCTAATAAGATATACAAGGAGTGATACATCTAATAAGATATACAAGGAGTGATACATCTAATAATATATACAAGGAGTGACACATCTAATAAGATATACAAGGAGTGATACTTCTAATAAGATATACAAGAGGTGATACATCTAATAATATATACAAGGAGTGATACATCTAATAAGATATACAAGGAGTGATACTTCTAATAAGATATACAAGAGGTGATACATCTAATAATATATACAAGGAGTGATACATCTAATAAGATATACAAGGAGTGATACATCTAATAAGATATACAAGAAGTGATACATCTAATAAGATATACAAGGAGTGATACATCTAATAAGATATACAAGAAGTGATACATCTAATAAGATATACAAGAAGTGATACATCTAATAAGATATACAAGAAGTAATACATCTAATAAGATATACAAGAGGTGATACATCTAATAAGATATACAAGGAGTGATACATCTAATAAGATATACAAGGAGTGATACATCTAATAAGATATACAAGAAGTGATACATCTAATAATATATACAAGGAGTGATACATCTAATAAGATATACAAGGAGTGATACATCTAATAAGATATACAAGGAGTGATACATCTAATAAGATATACAAGGAGTGACACATCTAATAAGATATACAAGGAGTGATACTTCTAATAAGATATACAAGAGGTGATACATCTAATAAGATATACAAGAAGTGATACATCTAATAAGATATACAAGAAGTGATACATCTAATAAGATATACATCTAATAAGATATACAAGGAGTGATACATCTAATAAGATATACAAGGAGTGATACATCTAATAAGATATACAAGAGGTGATACATCTAATAAGATATACAAGGAGTGATACATCTAATAAGATATACAAGGAGTGATACATCTAATAAGATATACAAGAGGTGATACATCTAATAAGATATACAAGAAGTGATACTTCTAATAAGATATACAAGAGGTGATACATCTAATAAGATATACAAGAAGTGATACATCTAATAAGATATACAAGAAGTGATACATCTAATAAGATATACAAGAAGTGATACATCTAATAAGATATACATCTAATAAGATATACAAGGAGTGATACATCTAATAAGATATACAAGAGGTGATACATCTAATAAGATATACAAGGAGTGATACATCTAATAAGATATACAAGAGGTGATACATCTAATAAGATATACAAGGAGTGATACATCTAATAAGATATACAAGGAGTGATACATCTAATAAGATATACAAGAGGTGATACATCTAATAAGATATACATCTAATAAGATATACAAGAGGTGATACATCTAATAAGATATACAAGAGGTGATACATCCAATAAGATATACAAGAAGTGATACATCTAATAAGATATACATCTAATAAGATATACAAGGAGTGATACATCTAATAAGATATACAAGAGGTGATACATCTAATAAGATATACAAGAAGTGATACATCTAATAAGATATACATCTAATAAGATATACAAGGAGTGATACATCTAATAAGATATACATCTAATAAGATATACAAGGAGTGATACATCTAATAAGATATACATCTAATAAGATATACAAGAGGTGATACATCCAATAAGATATACAAGAAGTGATACATCTAATAAGATATACATCTAATAAGATATACAAGAGGTGATACATCTAATAAGATATACAAGAGGTGATACGTGTAATAAGATATACAAGGAGTGATACATCTAATAAGATATACAAGAAGTGATACATCTAATAAGATATACAAGAGGTGATACATCTAATAAGATATACAAGAGGTGATACATCTAATAAGATATACATCTAATAAGATATACAAGAGGTGATACATCTAATAAGATATACAAGAGGTGATACATCCAATAAGATATACAAGAAGTGATACATCTAATAAGATATACATCTAATAAGATATACAAGAGGTGATACGTGTAATAAAATATATAAGGAGTGACACATCTAATAAGATATACAAGGAGTGACACATCTAATAAGATATACAAGGAGTGATACATCTAATAAGATATACAAGAGGTGATACATCTAATAAGATATACAAGAGGTGATACATCTAATAAGATATACAAGGAGTGATACATCTAATAAGATATACAAGGAGTAATACATCTAATAAGATATACAAGAAGTGATACATCTAATAAGATATACAAGAAGTGATACATCTAATAAGATATACAAGGAGTGATACATCTAATAAGATATACAAGGAGTGATACATCTAATAAGATATACAAGAGGTGATACATCTAATAAGATATACAAGAGGTGATACATCTAATAAGATATACAAGGAGTGATACATCTAATAAGATATACAAGAGGTGATACATCTAATAAGATATACAAGAAGTGATACATCTAATAAGATATACAAGAGGTGATACATCTAATAAGATATACAAGAGGTGATACATCTAATAAGATATACAAGAGGTGATACATCTAATAAGATATACAAGAGGTGATACGTGTAATAAGATATACAAGGAGTGATACATCTAATAAGATATACAAGAAGTGATACATCTAATAAGATATACAAGGAGTGATACATCTAATAAGATATACAAGGAGTGATACATCTAATAAGATATACAAGAGGTGATACATCTAATAAGATATACAAGAGGTGATACATCCAATAAGATATACAAGAAGTGATACATCTAATAAGATATACATCTAATAAGATATACAAGAGGTGATACGTGTAATAAGATATATAAGGAGTGACACATCTAATAAGATATACAAGGAGTGACACATCTAATAAGATATACAAGGAGTGATACATCTAATAAGATATACAAGAGGTGATACATCTAATAAGATATACAAGAGGTGATACGTGTAATAAGATATACAAGGAGTGATACATCTAATAAGATATACAAGAAGTGATACATCTAATAAGATATACAAGAGGTGATACGTGTAATAAGATATACAAGGAGTGATACATCTAATAAGATATACAAGGAGTGATACATCTAATAAGATATACAAGGAGTGATACATCTAATAAGATATACAAGGAGTGATACATCTAATAAGATATACATCTAATAAGATATACAAGAAGTGATACATCTAATAAGATATACATCTAATAAGATATACAAGGAGTGATACATCTAATAAGATATACAAGGAGTGATACATCTAATAAGATATACAAGAGGTGATACATCTAATAAGATATACAAGGAGTGATACATCTAATAAGATATACAAGGAGTAATACATCTAATAAGATATACAAGGAGTGATACATCTAATAAGATATACAAGAGGTGATACATCTAATAAGATATACAAGGAGTAATACATCTAATAAGATATACAAGAGGTGATACATCTAATAAGATATACAAGAAGTGATACATCTAATAAGATATACAAGGAGTGATACATCTAATAAGATATACAAGAGGTGATACATCTAATAAGATATACAAGAAGTGATACATCTAATAAGATATACAAGGAGTGATACATCTAATAAGATATACAAGGAGTGATACATCTAATAAGATATACATCTAATAAGATATACAAGAAGTGATACATCTAATAAGATATACAAGGAGTGATACATCTAATAAGATATACAAGGAGTGATACATCTAATAAGATATACATCTAATAAGATATACAAGAAGTGATACATCTAATAAGATATACAAGAGGTGATACATCTAATAAGATATACAAGAGGTGATACATCTAATAAGATATACAAGGAGTGATACATCTAATAAGATATACAAGGAGTGATACATCTAATAAGATATACAAGAAGTGATACATCTAATAAGATATACAAGAAGTGATACATCTAATAAGATATACAAGGAGTGATACATCTAATAAGATATACAAGGAGTGATACATCTAATAAGATATACAAGGAGTGATACATCTAATAAGATATACAAGGAGTGATACATCTAATAAGATATACAAGAGGTGATACATCTAATAAGATATACAAGAGGTGATACATCTAATAAGATATACAAGGAGTGATACATCTAATAAGATATACAAGGAGTGATACATCTAATAAGATATACAAGGAGTGATACATCTAATAAGATATACAAGAGGTGATACATCTAATAATATATACAAGGAGTGATACATCTAATAAGATATACAAGAGGTGATACATCTAATAAGATATACAAGGAGTGATACATCTAATAAGATATACAAGGAGTGATACATCTAATAAGATATACATCTAATAAGATATACAAGGAGTGATACATCTAATAAGATATACAAGGAGTGATACATCTAATAATATATACAAGGAGTGATACATCTAATAAGATATACAAGGAGTGATACATCTAATAAGATATACAAGAGGTGATACATCTAATAAGATATACAAGGAGTGATACATCTAATAAGATATACAAGAGGTGATACATCTAATAAGATATACAAGAAGTGATACATCTAATAAGATATACAAGGAGTGATACATCTAATAAGATATACAAGGAGTGATACATCTAATAAGATATACAAGGAGTGATACATCTAATAAGATATACAAGAGGTGATACATCTAATAAGATATACAAGAAGTGATACATATAATAAGATATACAAGAGGTGATACATCTAATAAGATATACAAGGAGTGATACATCTAATAAGATATACAAGGAGTGATACATCTAATAAGATATACATCTAATAAGATATACAAGAGGTGATACATCTAATAAGATATACAAGAGGTGATACATCTAATAAGATATACAAGAAGTGATACATCTAATAAGATATACAAGGAGTGATACATCTAATAAGATATACAAGAGGTGATACATCTAATAAGATATACAAGGAGTGATACATCTAATAAGATATACAAGAAGTGATACATCTAATAAGATATACAAGAAGTGATACATCTAATAAGATATACAAGGAGTGATACATCTAATAAGATATACAAGAGGTGATACATCTAATAAGATATACAAGAGGTGATACATCTAATAAGATATACAAGGAGTGATACATCTAATAAGATATACAAGGAGTGATACATCTAATAAGATATACAAGGAGTGATACATCTAATAAGATATACAAGAGGTGATACATCTAATAATATATACAAGGAGTGATACATCTAATAAGATATACAAGAGGTGATACATCTAATAAGATATACAAGGAGTGATACATCTAATAAGATATACAAGGAGTGATACATCTAATAAGATATACATCTAATAAGATATACAAGGAGTGATACATCTAATAAGATATACAAGGAGTGATACATCTAATAATATATACAAGGAGTGATACATCTAATAAGATATACAAGGAGTGATACATCTAATAAGAGATACAAGGAGTGATACATCTAATAAGATATACAAGAGGTGATACATCTAATAAGATATACAAGGAGTGATACATCTAATAAGATATACAAGAGGTGATACATCTAATAAGATATACAAGGAGTGATACATCTAATAAGATATACAAGGAGTGATACATCTAATAAGATATACAAGAGGTGATACATCTAATAAGATATACAAGGAGTGATACATCTAATAAGATATACAAGAGGTGATACATCTAATAAGATATACAAGGAGTGATACATCTAATAAGATATACAAGAAGTGATACATCTAATAAGATATACATCTAATAAGATATACAAGGAGTGATACATCTAATAAGATATACAAGGAGTGATACATCTAATAATATATACAAGGAGTGATACATCTAATAAGATATACAAGGAGTGATACATCTAATAAGATATACAAGAGGTGATACATCTAATAAGATATACAAGGAGTGATACATCTAATAAGATATACAAGGAGTGATACATCTAATAAGATATACATCTAATAAGATATACAAGGAGTGATACATCTAATAAGATATACAAGAGGTGATACATCTAATAAGATATACAAGAGGTGATACATCTAATAAGATATACAAGGAGTGATACATCTAATAAGATATACAAGAGGTGATACATCTAATAAGATATACATCTAATAAGATATACATCTAATAAGATATACATCTAATAAGATATACAAGGAGTGATACATCTAATAAGATATACATCTAATAAGATATACAAGGAGTGATACATCTAATAAGATATACAAGGAGTGATACATCTAATAAGATATACAAGAGGTGATACATCTAATAAGATATACAAGAGGTGATACATCTAATAAGATATACAAGAGGTGATACGTGTAATAAGATATACAAGAGGTGATACATCTAATAAGATATACAAGGAGTGATACATCTAATAAGATATACAAGGAGTGATACATCTAATAAGATATACAAGAAGTGATACATCTAATAAGATATACAAGGAGTGATACATCTAATAAGATATACAAGGAGTGATACATCTAATAAGATATACAAGAAGTGATACATCTAATAAGATATACAAGAAGTGATACATCTAATAAGATATACAAGGAGTGATACATCTAATAAGATATACAAGAAGTGATACATCTAATAAGATATACAAGAAGTGATACATCTAATAAGATATACAAGAGGTGATACATCTAATAAGATATACAAGAAGTGATACATCTAATAAGATATACAAGAGGTGATACGTGTAATAAGATATACAAGAGGTGATACATCTAATAAGATATACAAGAGGTGATACGTGTAATAAGATATACAAGAAGTGATACATCTAATAAGATATACAAGAAGTGATACATCTAATAAGATATACAAGAGGTGATACATCCAATAAGATATACAAGAAGTGATACATCTAATAAGATATACATCTAATAAGATATACAAGAAGTGATACATCTAATAAGATATACAAGAGGTGATACATCTAATAAGATATACAAGGAGTGATACATCTAATAAGATATACAAGGAGTGATACATCTAATAAGATATACAAGAAGTGATACATCTAATAAGATATACAAGGAGTGATACATCTAATAAGATATACAAGGAGTGATACATCTAATAAGATATACAAGGAGTGATACATCTAATAAGATATACAAGGAGTGATACATCTAATAAGATATACAAGGAGTAATACATCTAATAAGATATACAAGGAGTGATACATCTAATAAGATATACAAGGAGTGATACATCTAATAAGATATACATCTAATAAGATATACAAGGCGTGATACATCTAATAAGATATACAAGGAGTGATACATCTAATAAGATATACAAGAGGTGATACATCCAATAAGATATACAAGAAGTGATACATCTAATAAGATATACATCTAATAAGATATACAAGGAGTGATACATCTAATAAGATATACAAGAGGTGATACATCTAATAAGATATACAAGAAGTGATACATCTAATAAGATATACATCTAATAAGATATACAAGGAGTGATACATCTAATAAGATATACAAGGAGTGATACATCTAATAAGATATACAAGAAGTGATACATCTAATAAGATATACAAGAGGTGATACATCCAATAAGATATACAAGAAGTGATACATCTAATAAGATATACATCTAATAAGATATACAAGGAGTGATACATCTAATAAGATATACAAGAGGTGATACATCTAATAAGATATACAAGGAGTGATACATCTAATAAGATATACAAGGAGTGATACATCTAATAAGATATACAAGGAGTGATACATCTAATAAGATATACAAGGAGTGATACATCTAATAAGATATACAAGGAGTGATACATCTAATAAGATATACAAGGAGTGATACATCTAATAAGATATACAAGAAGTGATACATCTAATAAGATATACAAGAAGTGATACATCTAATAAGATATACAAGAAGTGATACATCTAATAAGATATACAAGGAGTGATACATCTAATAAGATATACAAGGAGTGATACATCTAATAAGATATACAAGAAGTGATACATCTAATAAGATATACAAGAAGTGATACATCTAATAAGATATACAAGAAGTGATACATCTAATAAGATATACATCTAATAAGATATACAAGAAGTGATACATCTAATAAGATATACAAGGAGTGATACATCTAATAAGATATACAAGAGGTGATACATCTAATAAGATATGCAAGGAGTGATACATCTAATAAGATATACAAGAAGTGATACATCTAATAAGATATACAAGAAGTGATACATCTAATAAGATATACAAGAAGTGATACATCTAATAAGATATATAAGAAGTGATACATCTAATAAGATATACAAGGAGTGATACATCTAATAAGATATACAAGAAGTGATACATCTAATAAGATATACAAGAAGTGATACATCTAATAAGATATACAAGAAGTGATACATCTAATAAGATATACATCTAATAAGATATACAAGAAGTGATACATCTAATAAGATATACAAGGAGTGATACATCTAATAAGATATACAAGAGGTGATACATCTAATAAGATATGCAAGGAGTGATACATCTAATAAGATATACAAGAAGTGATACATCTAATAAGATATACAAGGAGTGATACATCTAATAAGATATACAAGGAGTGATACATCTAATAAGATATACAAGAAGTGATACATCTAATAAGATATACAAGAAGTGATACATCTAATAAGATATACAAGAAGTGATACATCTAATAAGATATACAAGGAGTGATACATCTAATAAGATATACAAGAAGTGATACATCTAATAAGATATACAAGGAGTGATACATCTAATAAGATATACAAGGAGTGATACATCTAATAAGATATACAAGAAGTGATACATCTAATAAGATATACAAGAAGTGATACATCTAATAAGATATACAAGGAGTGATACATCTAATAAGATATACATCTAATAAGATATACATCTAATAAGATATACAAGAGGTGATACATCTAATAAGATATACATCTAATAAGATATACAAGGAGTGATACATCTAATAAGATATACAAGAGGTGATACATCTAATAAGATATACAAGGAGTGATACATCTAATAAGATATACAAGGAGTGATACATCTAATAAGATATACAAGAAGTGATACATCTAATAAGATATACAAGGAGTGATACATCTAATAAGATATACAAGGAGTGATACATCTAATAAGATATACAAGAGGTGATACATCCAATAAGATATACAAGAAGTGATACATCTAATAAGATATACATCTAATAAGATATACAAGGAGTGATACATCTAATAAGATATACAAGGAGTGATACATCTAATAAGATATACAAGGAGTGATACATCTAATAAAATATACAAGGAGTGATACATCTAATAAGATATACAAGGAGTGATACATCTAATAAGATATACAAGAAGTGATACATCTAATAAGATATACAAGGAGTGATACATCTAATAAGATATACAAGAAGTGATACATCTAATAAGATATACAAGGAGTGATACATCTAATAAGATATACAAGGAGTGATACATCTAATAAGATATACAAGGAGTAATACATCTAATAAGATATACAAGGAGTGATACATCTAATAAGATATACAAGAGGTGATACATCTAATAAGATATACAAGGAGTGATACATCTAATAAGATATACAAGAAGTGATACATCTAATAAGATATACAAGGAGTAATACGTCTAATAAGATATACAAGGAGTGACACATCTAATAAGATATACAAGAGGTGATACATCTAATAAGATATACAAGGAGTGATACATCTAATAAGATATACAAGGAGTGATACATCTAATAAGATATACAAGGAGTGATACATCTAATAAGATATACAAGGAGTGATACTTCTAATAAGATATACAAGGAGTGATACATCTAATAAGATATACAAGAGGTGATACATCTAATAAGATATACAAGGAGTGATACTTCTAATAAGATATACAAGAGGTGATACATCTAATAAGATATACAAGGAGTGATACATCTAATAAGATATACAAGAGGTGATACATCTAATAAGATATACAAGAGGTGATACATCTAATAAGATATACAAGGAGTGATACTTCTAATAAGATATACAAGAGGTGATACATCTAATAAGATATACAAGGAGTGATACATCTAATAAGATATACAAGAGGTGATACATCTAATAAGATATACAAGAGGTGATACATCTAATAAGATATACAAGGAGTGATACATCTAATAAGATATACAAGGAGTAATACGTCTAATAAGATATACAAGGAGTAATACGTCTAATAAGATATACAAGAGGTGATACATCTAATAAGATATACAAGAGGTGATACATCTAATAAGATATACAAGGAGTGATACATCTAATAAGATATACAAGGAGTAATACGTCTAATAAGATATACAAGAGGTGATACATCTAATAAGATATACAAGAGGTGATACATCTAATAAGATATACAAGAGGTGATACATCTAATAAGATATACAAGGAGTGATACATCTAATAAGATATACAAGGAGTGATACATCTAATAAGATATACAAGGAGTAATACATCTAATAAGATATACAAGGAGTGATACATCTAATAAGATATACAAGGAGTAATACGTCTAATAAGATATACAAGAGGTGATACATCTAATAAGATATACAAGAGGTGATACATCTAATAAGATATACAAGGAGTGATACATCTAATAAGATATACAAGAGGTGATACATCTAATAAGATATACAAGGAGTAATACGTCTAATAAGATATACAAGAGGTGATACATCTAATAAGATATACAAGAGGTGATACATCTAATAAGATATACAAGGAGTGATACATCTAATAAGATATACAAGAGGTGATACATCTAATAAGATATACAAGAAGTGATACATCTAATAAGATATACAAGAGGTGATACATCTAATAAGATATACAAGAAGTGATACATCTAATAAGATATACAAGAGGTGATACATCTAATAAGATATACAAGAAGTGATACATCTAATAAGATATACAAGGAGTGATACATCTAATAAGATATACAAGAGGTGATACATCTAATAAGATATACAAGAGGTGATACATCTAATAAGATATACAAGAGGTGATACATCTAATAAGATATACAAGGAGTGATACATCTAATAAGATATACAAGAGGTGATACATCTAATAAGATATACAAGGAGTGATACATCTAATAAGATATACAAGAAGTGATACATCTAATAAGATATACAAGGAGTGACACATCTAATAAGATATACATCTAATAAGATATACATCTAATAAGATATACAAGAGGTGATACATCTAATAAGATATACAAGAAGTGATACATCTAATAAGATATACAAGGAGTGACACATCTAATAAGATATACATCTAATAAGATATACATCTAATAAGATATACAAGAGGTGATACATCTAATAAGATATACAAGAGGTGATACATCTAATAAGATATACAAGAAGTGATACATCTAATAAGATATACAAGAGGTGATACATCTAATAAGATATACAAGAAGTGATACATCTAATAAGATATACAAGGAGTGATACATCTAATAAGATATACAAGAGGTGATACATCTAATAAGATATACAAGGAGTGATACATCTAATAAGATATACAAGGAGTGATACATCTAATAAGATATACAAGAAGTGATACATCTAATAAGATATACAAGGAGTGACACATCTAATAAGATATACAAGAGGTGATACATCTAATAAGATATACAAGAGGTGATACATCTAATAAGATATACAAGGAGTGATACATCTAATAAGATATACAAGGAGTGATACATCTAATAAGATATACAAGAAGTGATACATCTAATAAGATATACAAGGAGTGACACATCTAATAAGATATACAAGGAGTGATACATCTAATAAGATATACAAGGAGTAATACATCTAATAAGATATACAAGGAGTGATACATCTAATAAGATATACAAGGAGTAATACGTCTAATAAGATATACAAGGAGTAATACATCTAATAAGATATACAAGGAGTGATACATCTAATAAGATATACAAGAAGTGATACATCTAATAAGATATACAAGGAGTGACACATCTAATAAGATATACAAGGAGTGATACATCTAATAAGATATACAAGGAGTGATACATCTAATAAGATATACAAGGAGTAATACGTCTAATAAGATATACAAGGAGTGATACATCTAATAAGATATACAAGAGGTGATACATCTAATAAGATATACAAGAGGTGATACGTGTAATAAGATATACAAGGAGTAATACATCTAATAAGATATACAAGGAGTGATACATCTAATAAGATATACAAGAAGTGATACATCTAATAAGATATACAAGGAGTGATACATCTAATAAGATATACAAGGAGTGATACATCTAATAAGATATACAAGGAGTAATACATCTAATAAGATATACAAGGAGTGATACATCTAATAAGATATACAAGAAGTGATACATCTAATAAGATATACAAGGAGTGACACATCTAATAAGATATACAAGGAGTGATACATCTAATAAGATATACAAGAAGTGATACATCTAATAAGATATACAAGGAGTGACACATCTAATAAGATATACAAGGAGTGATACATCTAATAAGATATACAAGGAGTGATACATCTAATAAGATATACAAGAAGTGATACATCTAATAAGATATACAAGGAGTGACACATCTAATAAGATATACAAGGAGTGATACATCTAATAAGATATACAAGGAGTGATACATCTAATAAGATATACAAGAAGTGATACATCTAATAAGATATACAAGGAGTGACACATCTAATAAGATATACAAGGAGTGATACATCTAATAAGATATACAAGAAGTGATACATCTAATAAGATATACAAGAGGTGATACATCTAATAAGATATACAAGGAGTGATACATCTAATAAGATATACAAGAGGTGATACATCTAATAAGATATACAAGAGGTGATACATCTAATAAGATATACAAGGAGTGATACATCTAATAAGATATACAAGAAGTGATACATCTAATAAGATATACAAGGAGTGACACATCTAATAAGATATACAAGGAGTAATACATCTAATAAGATATACAAGGAGTGATACATCTAATAAGATATACAAGGAGTGATACATCTAATAAGATATACAAGGAGTGATACATCTAATAAGATATACAAGAAGTGATACATCTAATAAGATATACAAGGAGTGACACATCTAATAAGATATACAAGGAGTGATACATCTAATAAGATATACAAGGAGTAATACATCTAATAAGATATACAAGGAGTGATACATCTAATAAGATATACAAGGAGTAATACATCTAATAAGATATACAAGGAGTGATACATCTAATAAGATATACAAGGAGTGACACATCTAATAAGATATACAAGGAGTGATACATCTAATAAGATATACAAGGAGTAATACATCTAATAAGATATACAAGGAGTGATACATCTAATAAGATATACAAGGAGTAATACATCTAATAAGATATACAAGAGGTGATACATCTAATAAGATATACAAGAGGTGATACATCTAATAAGATATACAAGGAGTGATACATCTAATAAGATATACAAGGAGTGATACATCTAATAAGATATACAAGGAGTGATACTTCTAATAAGATATACAAGAAGTGATACATCTAATAAGATATACAAGAAGTGATACATCTAATAAGATATACAAGGAGTGATACATCTAATAAGATATACAAGAGGTGATACATCTAATAAGATATACAAGGAGTGATACATCTAATAAGATATACAAGAGGTGATACATCTAATAAGATATACAAGGAGTGATACATCTAATAAGATATACAAGGAGTGATACATCTAATAAGATATACAAGGAGTGATACATCTAATAAGATATACAAGGAGTGATACATCTAATAAGATATACAAGAAGTGATACATCTAATAAGATATACAAGGAGTGATACATCTAATAAGATATACAAGAAGTGATACATCTAATAAGATATACAAGGAGTGATACATCTAATAAGATATATAAGGGGATTATAGATAATAACTAACTTGAACACTTTGGGGAAAGTCAGCTCCTCCTCATTTAATATATTTTTCATATCAACATAGAGCATGTCCAGAGGCCAAGCCTTCTGTGCCCAGTCCAGCTCTCTAACCACTGCCGGTGATGTCACCAAAGGATCCAGCTTTGTTCCGGAAAACTCTAAGCTGATCACATTCCAAATCTGTTTGAGGAAATTAGCATGGCATAAATGTCATACAATATACTACAATATGCATTAGATCTAGACAGATAATCTGTGAAAAAACATTTGTCTGTATGTCTGCCTGTCTGTGTGTCATGCCATAAATTTCTCATTCGTTCTCAAACCAGAAATTTTTGTGTTTATAGCTTTGCAAAATGTAAAAAAAAAACAATTTCAATGACAATTGTGCTTTGATTTGGGTCTTCTATACCGAACTATATCAAAGCTAACAAACTGTACCGAAGAACGCAATAAACTGCGATGTTCGTTAGTTGGTTTAGCATTGCCATAAGTTGCGCTTTAGAGCTTTGAAAATCAGGCAAAAATATTATTTTAGCGAGCCGAGGAAGTTGTTGCAATTTTATATTTTTCTCATCTTTTTCTATTATTCACTATAATTAGTTTATTCTGTGATGGATTTTACTCGTGTCACTTAAAAAAGAAAAATTACTAATACAGGGATATCGCATTACTTATTATAATTACAAAGTTTTACAATCTAAGTTAGTGAGCAAAATAATAATAATAAGTGTTGATCGATGATGATATATGTTGTAACTAGTATTGTGGAAAATTAGATCTGCCAACAGGAATGCAAGTAAACCAATTACGACTCGCTGTTGATTCGTTGAAGATTTGATAAAGTCAGCCGATTCCGATCCAGTGAAACTGAATCACAGCATCATTAAATATGATCGCAGCAAAATTTACTACCACATGTATCAACATCATTGGTTGGTGGTCATAAAATAACAAAAAATGATAGGTAATGATAATAATCATATTCTCATGGTATTATTATATAATAATCAGGTTATGTGATTTTATTATTCCACAATACTGCTGGGATTGAATAGTTTGTAGAGTTACCGGCAATGTATACATACATGACAAAATTGTCATTTATTGTCAGAAGGAAGTGGACATGGGAGGAGCCAACCATGGGAGGAGTCAACCATGGGAGGAAGCGACCATGGGAGGAGGCGACCATGGGAGGAGCCAACCATGGGAGAAGTCAACCATGGGAGGAGGCGACCATGGGAGGAGGAAACCATGGGAGGAGGCGACTATGGGAGGAAAAAACCATGAGAGGAGGCAACCACAGGAGGAGGCACCACGGGAGGAGGCAACCACGGGAGGAGGCAACCACGGGAAGAGGCAACCACAGGAGGATGCAACCACAGGAGGAGGCAACCACAGGAGGAGGCAACCACAGGAGGAGGCAACCATGGGAGGAGGAAACCATGGGAGGAGGCGACCATGGGAGGAGGCAACCACAGGAGGCAACCACGGGAAGAGGCAACCACAGGAGGAGGCAACCACAGGGGGAGGCAACCACGGGAGGAGGCAACCACGGGAGGAGGCAACCATGGGAGGAGGCAACCATGGGAGGAGGCGACCATGGGAGGAGGCGACCATGGGAGGAGGCGACCATGGGAGGAGGCAACCACGGGAGGAGGCAACCACAGGAGGAGGCAACAACGGGAAGAGGTAACCACAGGAGGAGGCAACCATGGGAGGAGGCAACCACAGGAGGAGGCAACCACAGGAGGAGGCAACCACGGGAAGAGGTAACCACCGGAGGAGGCAACCATGGGAGGCAACCACAGGAGGAGGCAACCATCGGAGGAGGCAACCACGGGAGGAGATAACCACCGGAGGAGGCAACCACGGGAGGAGGCAACCACGGGAGAAGGCAACCACGGGAGGAGGCAACCACGGGAGAAGGCAACCACAGGAGGAAGCAACCACGGGAGGAGGCAACCAGGAAAAAGGGCTGTTTAAGATGACAACAACATGTCTGGCTATATTAATGGTTTTTTTTTACAACGGATAAGCTATCTAGTAGTGATATATATATAATATCAAGTATTATATAACATGGCACACGCTGTGGGAGACAGCTAGCTCATATTTTTGCAAACATTCACCAAAGATTATAACAAATGAAAAAGATAATATAAACTAAGTACTGACACGTTTACGGAGAGTTTTAGGGGTGTTGTAGTAGAGCTCAAACTGCTCCATAGACCAGGTGCTGGAAGCTTGGGTTGCAGCGTCTATGACTTGCACCTGTCGCTCTGAACCAACATGCTTCATCACATCTTTGACACTGAAGTGCCGACCAGGCATTCTACAAGTGAACGTCACATGTCTATGTACATCACATGTCTATGTACATCACGTGTCTACGTACATCACGTATCTATGTACATCAAGAGTGCAAGGTACAAATACACGTACACATGCATGTATTTATGTGCGATACACTCACCGAATGCCAAGCCCATCGTTGTCTTTAACAAGTATTGGTTTGGAAAATCCGTTACACTGTAGTGATTCATAGCTCACCTCTGTATAGATATATATATACAGAATATACATAATATACAAGTGGTTTATATAGATGTATATATATAGTATATAACATACACATATAATCAGGGTTGGGAATCGTTGCTAAACTAGGGATTAAATCGCTTTCGCTAATGCTGTTACAAACTAGGGAATAGGGCTTTCCCCTGGTGGCCATGCTAAGCTATTTCAAACTAGGGGATACCATCATTTCCGCTGATGAAATCGCTGATAATATTTTCAAGTTTTTGATAACTTTGCATATAATCTTATAACAAGGAAAACTTGTATAAACACGAACCACGTTTTATTACACAGCAAACAGAGTATAAAAAATTGGCCAGAAACACATAAACTTTTAATTACAGGTTAATAATGGCAGAGCAAATTGGGTCTCCAGTAGTCTATCTATTTTTTCAAGGTGTCAGTGATGCAGCCAGCTGCAGTAATGCTATAGTAATGCTATGCAGTAATGTTATATGCATATACATATACCTCTATTATGATATAATAAACTGGCAGGCAAATGCAATGCTTTCAAGATGACTAACATTTTTTGCACGCATGAGTGATTTGGGCATTGTTGGCGGATAACTCAGCGATTTGCTCCAGCGATTTCTAGTACTTTAGCGATTATTCGCTGAATGTCTAATCAAACTAGGGGATGTGCTACAATCACTGATGCATGACTAGCGATTAGCACCGGCGATTAGCGTTTACAAACCGCTATTCCCAACCGTGCATATAATACAAGTGATTTGTGTATATACATACAAAATGCATGGGCTAAGAGAAAGATGGTTAAAACATTTTATTACTATAGGCAGAGGTTGACAGCTGCTGCCAACAGTGCTCGATGGTTGCACCAGAGCTATTGATATATACAAAATGCATGGGCTAAAATATATATATAGTATATAGTATATATCAGAGTATAGCTGGGAAGGGTGTTAAAAAGTATAGAAAATAAAAACACTAAGTAAATAATTATTACTATACCCGAAGGATAGTAAACGCAGTCAAAAGTGAAGTGAGTAAAAGGGCGCTCAACAAGAAAAAATTGAGGAGCAATTAGACTAATAATAAAAGAGTAAAGTGGAAAAGGATGATAGAAGGAACTATTAGCGGACGATAAAATGTTTCGCGCTTCAAAAAAAGTTGAAAAAATTGAAAACACAATCGTCAGGTATAAATATAGTTCCTTTACCGTCCTTTTCTACTATACTTTTTCATTATTAGTATATATAGTATATACATAGAATACAAGTGATTCATATAGATATATATAAAATATACATACAATACAATTGAGTTATTTAGATATATATATATATACATATACAGTATATACAAGTGATTTATGCACTAGATATAAGTATATACGGAATACAACAACAAATTTACCTTTGCCTTTGCGCTTCAGCACATCCCGGGTGTCATTAAACGCTTTTGGTGAAACTTTATCTTCAATATCGTAGGTTCGCTTTCCCTCAATAAGGTCATCAATGTCATCGTTTGGTTCAGTCTTTAGTGTTTCACCTCTCTTTCTCTTTACAGCACAATTATCAGTCAGATTACACCAGAGATTGAGTGATCACAAATGTCTTCTTACAAATGACTCGTACTACCCAATGTATTCGAATATTCTCGCCCCGCCCCCTCCCTCTATGCTCTACTTCTCAACCTCTCACTTGCTCTACCCTGCCCTGTTCCAGTCCTTCCCAGTTCTACCCTTTTCCCTTCCTTTCTATCCCCAGGTGTGCTAAATTTGCAAAAACAATGTTTAAAATAAATCTTACAACTCAATCACAATGGAAGGAAGCAATGTGATTCATAAACCAGCATGGAATTACTTATTCGATGCCCTGACAGCATATTTGCAAAACGTAACTGCTTATAGGTCGCCTTCACCTACATTGTTGAAAAAAAGACATTTGTAGATTTAATATTCATTAGTTTGAGAACAGATGGCAAGTTAAAACTCGCGCCATCCATTACATTCGTCCAGCAGAATGTTCTTACAGCGGTTTAGGCATATAAATACATTTGATGCATTTGACATTTGATTTATCAAACTGAGACTGTCTCCACCTGCACTAGTATTATTAAAAAAACATTGTAAAATTGCGCATTACTACTGGATACAACTGATTGGTATTGGAAGTGCTATAGCTCGGATTGTATATGTGTATAGGTATATACCTCTCCTACAAGTCAAAAGGTTGTCACAATCCACCTCCCTACCATGTGCTTCCAACTGTGGCGACGGACACGGAGTCCGTCTACTACCACTGAAACTACAGCCTCCTTCTGCTGCATTACCAGCTCATACAGAGACTCAATTCTCCAATGTACAGCTAAATTCAGAGTCTTACTGGCTCTGCTCACTTCTACCAAGAGTCCCACCGACCCTGTTAGTCCTACTAGAGCACTGGATCGATTCAAATCGATTGCCACCAATTTTGTGTACTTCGACATCGCCCTTGATGAAACTATCGACAAAGTTTAATGAAATATGTACGTTTTTAGCCACTTGGCACTGTAAGGTATATTGAGATTACTTCGAACATTGTTACTTATAACCACACGTATCATACACTTTTTTTAAACACTGACCAATAATAAATAGATGGAACAAACCCTGAATCTCATTTGATTTGTTGGACTGCTTTACTGTAGTAACGGCTTTTGTGCAACACTTAGACACCCAGAATTTGGAGAAATTTTGATGTGGCCCTTCTCATGAAATGGTTAGACACCCTGGTCTAGGTGGCCCGCTTAATTTTTCTTTTTTTAATGCAGGGCTTTAATGTTTTGTTTCTGCTGCTACGAAGGACAGAGACGACAACTCCTAAAACTAAAAGGGCGATGATAGGGAGAGCCGGAGGCACAACTGAAGAATGCATAGCTCCGGTTGCATAATTTAGTGAATAGAATATGGGGCAGACAACTCTTAATTTAGTCCCACTGCTGTCAATTTGTTGGGCTAAAAGCAAAATAATTATCGCAATGCTATATTCACATAACAATATATTCTTAGTTCTATACATTACATATGCCTTCCTGTACCACCAAGCTACAGGGAAAAATGTGGTAACGATAATAATGATGATCAGCAAATGCAACAAGCAAGATGTATAAAATAATACGTTGATGATTCATTATTACTACAAAGTTGGTATATAATAATGTATTTATTTATTATTAATATTATAATAATATGTCAAAAATAGATTGTCATCATTTATTATTTGTTATTCAACAAAAGAATAATAATAATAATTGTTATTAAATTAATGGTTATCACTATTACTTATTAATTAAAGTGTTATTATAATTAATTATAGCCGCCGGTAACATAATAATAATAATACTATTATTTTTGGCTATAATAAAAAATTATATCAAAAAATGTGATTCAACAACAACCAAAAAAAGTAAGCAGACGTGTTTTAAGCCGCTCCGGTTTATTGTAAAAAATATTTTGTACTAAAAAAAATAGTAATAATAATTTGATAAATTTGTTATCATTTTTTTTCAAATAATAATACACTAATTAATTATTATTTTATCATCACTAATTGATTAAATTTAATGTATTATTATTATTTATGATGATAATAATAATAATAATTATTATTATTATTATATGTATTTATTATACACACCACTTCGATTTTACTTGTTATTTTTGTTTAAAAACGATTTTTGTGTCAAGAAGCAGTGCCAGCCCAATTGTGAAGTTGGTCATCGAATTACTGCATCGCCAGTGAACCTGCCACTCACGGCATTCAGTTCGATAACTCACCAGCATAATTGCAGTCAGAAGGTACGGGTTCTTCGTCGTACATTTGGCGATATCTTGCGCCTTTGCGCATGCCAAACAGGAAGCGCCGCAATGCGCTGGCGCGCGAGTTTGCCGCGCCAAAACATAGACATGGTGAACCGATGTGGACCGGTGAGAAACGCCGTAACCAAAAGAGAGGAAAACTCTAAAAAGATGTTTGCATATTCATTCAGTTCAACGAATGATGAGCTTGCCTACTTTGAAGTTGTCGCACTATCGGAAGCCGCTGCAGTTAATAATTGTGCCGGCATGATAACTCCTATGCAGAAAAATAATATCAATTGATCTACACCAAAATGTGTATACTGTATGCCAAAAGTCTTTCAGTGGAGCTACCGGTGATATGTATAAGACCCAAGGTATATTGTTTGTCGTAACTTACTTAGTTGTATGATCAACTCCTCAAATCCAAGCTACATCAATATAAGTAATACTGTTTGTCCACTGTCCTGTGTTGGTGTGGATAAATGTAATAAAGTTGTTTACACTGTTAGTAGGTTCGGTCTCCACGGATAGCTATTGGTGGTGTATATGTTGATCTACAATAACAGCTTAGAGTTAGATCCATATATATGTAGTCGAACGGAATATCATCGCTCACTTTCACCTCATTCACTCTCCATTCACCATCCCATGAATATTGGGGTTAAGTTGAGTAGTGAGTGTCGTTTTAAGTTGATCACATGTTGATCTAATTCCTTTACTATTGAAGTTTAGGATTGATTCTTAATCTGTGTTTCTATTAAGTAATTAGTAGACTGGCTAGTTGCTAGCTCTAGACTAAACTGAATTGATGTGAAAGCGTATCAGGTTAATATACATCACTGGGCAATTGGAAGTTATCTACTCAATTGATCTTCACTGCAAAGAGAGGACACTCCGATTAATTTAATACATATTGAAATATTGAGAATTGTCATTTCTACAATAATTTGAGCTGAAACAATTTCATAAAATTTACCTGGAATTGAAAACTGATAAACTTGATCAGAACGCCAGCACATTGTTGGCTGTCTGTATCGCAAACACTTTCAATATTGAGCTCAGACAATAGTTAGCGCAGTTGAGGTGGACAATTTTGGTTAGACTTTACACAGTTCCGTTAACCATCGGTGGGCGATTAGGATCTAATCAGACTTTCCGCCCCCCCCCCCCCTCCCTCCCCCAGGCAGTGTAACACTGTAAAACGTTCGGACAGTCTTTTTCAGCTATTTTATGACGTTTTATGAGAATAACTTTATTCATAAAAATATGATGCTTTTGTCCTTTTAGTAACTGCTCTTATTACCTATATTACCTATATTACCTATATTACCTATACCTATATTACCTATACCTATATTACCTATACCTATATTACCTATACCTATATTACCTATACCTATATTACCTATACCTATATTACCTATACCTATTATACCTATATTACCTATACCTATATTACCTATACTTATATTACCTATACCTATATTACCTATATACCTACACTACCTATACCTATATTACCTATACCTATATTACCTATACCTATATTACCTATACCTATATTACCTATACCTATATTACCTATACCTATATTACCTATACCTATATTACCTATACCTATATTACCTATACCTATTATACCTATATTACCTATACCTATATTACCTATACTTATATTACCTATACCTATATTACCTATATACCTACACTACCTATACCTATATTACCTATACCTATATTACCTATACCTATATTACCTATACCTATATTACCTATATACCTACACTACCTATACCTATATTACCTGTACCTATATTAGCTATATTACCTATTGTTGGTCATCCAGTTTTATCTCCCAGAAGATATGAGAAAGGTAATATCTTATCTTATCATTTAAATATGCTGCTACAGGTGTATGCTGCTACAGGTGTGTGCTGCTACAGGTGTATGCTGCTACAGGTGTATGCTGCTACAGGTGTGTGCTGCTACAGGTGTATGCTGCTACAGGTGTATGCTGCTACAGGTGTATGCTGCTACAGGTGTATGCTGCTACAGGTGTGTGTGCTGCTACAGGTGTGTGCTGCTACAGGTGTGTGCTGCTACAGGTGTGTGCTGCTACAGGTGTGTGCTTACAGGTGTGTGCTGCTACAGGTGTGTGCTGCTACAGGTGTGTGCTGCTACAGGTGTATGCTGCTACAGGTGTATGCTGCTACAGGTGTATGCTGCTACAGGTGTATGCTGCTACAGGTGTATGCTGCTACAGGTGTGTGTGCTGCTACAGGTGTGTGCTGCTACAGGTGTGTGCTGCTACAGGTGTGTGCTGCTACAGGTGTGTGCTTACAGGTGTGTGCTGCTACAGGTGTGTGCTGCTACAGGTGTATGCTGCTACAAGTGTATGCTGCTACAGGTGTATGCTGCTACAGGTGTATGCTGCTACAGGTGTATGCTGCTACAAATGTATGCTGCTACAGGTGTATGCTGCTACCAGTATATTATCAATTGTCACATTGGCAGAATCTCTTCAAGCTCAACTCTGTCAATGACGCTCGCGACATCTTTGCTCTCTACTGGCTACTTGAGAGGCTACTCTAGAGCCTTACTGGCTACTTGAGAGGCTACTCTAGAGCCTTACTGGCTACTTGAGAGGTTACTCTAGAGCCTTACTGGCTACTTGAGAGGCTACTCTAGAGCCTTACTGGCTACTTGAGAGGTTACTCTAGAGCCTTACTGGCTACTTGAGAGGTTACTCTAGAGCCTTACTGGCTACTTGAGAGGTTACTCTAGAGCCTTACCGGCTACTTGAGAGGCTACTCTAGAGCCTTACTGGCTACTTGAGAGGTTACTCTAGAGCCTTACTGGCTACTTGAGAGGTTACTCTAGAGCCTTACTGGCTACTTGAGAGGCTACTCTAGAGCTTTACTGGATACTTGAGAGGTTACTCTAGAGCCTTACTGGCTACTTGAGAGGTTACTCTAGAGCCTTACTGGCTACTTGAGAGGCTACTCTAGAGCCTACGCTAAAGCTACCATCTTTATTACGAAGATTGTATTTTTTAACACGAAGCCGTCATGTGTTTAGATCTAGTCCAACTCCATGCAAGTCTCTGCCTTTTGCAGGTTTAAGGCAGGAAAACAAAGTAGACGGCTTCAGATTCAATTTCTCTCTGAACATCGTCGTATTTTATGGAAAGCTTACATTTATAATGAATTCGTGTTAGATGGGCAAAGTGCAACTTGTATGACGGCGAGAGCAAATTGTGCTTTTAAACATCCCAGTGTGTGCCGTATATACTTACAGCATCCCATTGTGTGCCGTATATACTTACAGCATCCCATTGTGTGCCGTGTATGCTTACAGCATCCCATTGTGTGCCGTATATACTTACAGCATGCCATTGTGTGCTGTATATACTTACAGCATGCGATTGTGTGCCGTATATACTTACAGCATGCCATTGTGTGCTGTATATACTTACAGCATGCCATTGTGTGCCGTATATACTTACAGCATGCCATTGTGTGCCGTATATACTTACAGCATGCCATTGTGTGCTGTATATACTTACAGCATGCGGTTGTGTGCCGTATATACTTACAGCATCCCATTGTGTGCCGTGTATACTTACAGCATCCCATTGTGTGCTGCATATACTTACAGCATCCCAGTGTGTGCCGTATATACTTACAACATCCCATTGTGTGCCGTATATACTTACAGCATCCCATTGTGTGCCGTATATACTTACAGCATCCCATTGTGTGCTGTATATACTTACAGCATGCCATTGTGTGCCGTATATACTTACAGCATCCCATTGTGTGCTGTATATACTTACAGCATCCCATTGTGTGCCGTATATACTTACAGCATCCCATTGTGTGCCGTGTATACTTACAGCATCCCAGTGTGTGCCGTATATACTTACAACGTCCCATTGTGTGCCGTATATACTTACAGCATCCCATTGTGTGCCGTATATACTTACAGCATCCCATTGTGTGCTGTATATACTTACAGCATCCCATTGTGTGCTGTATATACTTACAGCATGCCATTGTGTGCTGTATATACTTACAGCATGCGATTGTGTGCCGCATATACTTAGAGCATCCCGTTGTGTGCCATACATACTTACAGTACCCCATTGTGTGCCATACATACTTCTCACCTCAACCAATATTTTTTCTATCAATCAAAAACAGTCGTTATAGGGGTTGATGACCAAGGATTTAATTTATACCTCTATGATCATGAGGTTTCGCTCCTTTCATTTGAATGGTTGCAACAGTGCATTCGTTGCATTACTTTACATTGGGCTAACACAAGCCATGCACCTCTCGTAAACGAACCTCTCAAAAAAATAGAATATCCAATTATCATGTTGGAGTTGTCTGCTTTATGCTGAACTAAATTATCCTGAGAACAGAACTCCAACAATACTTTCTAGTTCAAAGGATAATAATAGACTTTTATACAGCCAGTCTAAGCGTGGCTATTGAGTGAACATACAACATCTTTTTCAAAACACTCATTTCTACACATTTTAGTATTATTCAATCCGCAAGCATGTAACTCATACAGATATACAACAACATTACCTGTGCCTACAACTATGAAAGAGTCGGTGTACATACGGCAGGGGGAAATAGAGATGACATTGTCTACAGACACACAGACACAAGTGCAGAACGCCATACCTTTGGTGTTGTAGTTTGTACCTACAGGAGCTAATACCTACCGGCAAATGATACCTGCTGTTAGACACTGAACCAGAGACTAACATTCATACACGGCTAGGCCGAAAACTAACTCTATATGACACATCGTAGACGTTGATTTGCGGGAATATCGCTAACAATAAGCGTGCAAGGTGAGATAATTCCCCACACTTTTGTTCAAATCGAACTTATCCATGATGTGAGCAAATGGCAACGCACTTCCACACACCAAGTATTGCAAGTGAGATGCTGATTTTATTACCAGTACTAGTACAGAAATGTGACATTGGATGTACACAGCAAGATTTTGTTGCATACAATAACAAATTTTGTACTAGCTCGCCACCCGCCCAGCTCTACTTCTCACTCTTTACCCCTCCCACCCTATCCTTTCTATCTCTCCCTTTTCTCCCTCCCCCACCCCTCTCTCCTACCACCTCTCTCTCCCTCCCACCTCTCTCTCTCTTACGTAGTGGAGCATGCATTCTCAGATTACCTATATCAGATCTTCCAAGACAGACAAATGCCAGTACAAAGCAGCGTCTGAGAGCATACTGACAATGACAGAAGCTTTGGCCAGGGCCACTGTCACAAAACACCTGCATTGCTATCTTTTATCTCTCTGGTTATGGCGGCCATGTTGATGCCGATACTATTATATATAAACCGTGTTGGGTGGTAGCTCTACCGGCTCATCCCATGGCATGTGCCAGAGTTAGTGATGAGTCTGTCTGATGCTAAGTGACTATCAGAGGTATCTTTCTGACAAACTGTTAACGGCAAAGCTCCACCAAAGCATATTTGGTGGAGCTTGAAAATGGAATTACAAAATAGGTCATCGCCTCCGCCTACATTATTATCTTGTTACTGAAACAACATTAAATCTACAATTATCTCCAGTTAAAGAATAAATGGAAAACTTCAACCCCCCTCCCCCCCACCGTCTTACACCTTGGATTAATCCGAAGGATTGCTTTTATTTCTCTCAATGTAACGGTTTAGGCATCCAGACACCTGGAATGGCAGACACACAGACAGACACACAGGCAGACATACACAAATCTGTCACATTTATATATATATATATCACTGTCTACATACATATACATATAGACAGTGAAATATTATGTATGTACACAATAACATATATATGGCATATAGGTCACATTAACACATACTGTATATAGGTCACAATGACACATTAATAGGTCACAATGACACATTAATAGGTCACAATGGCACACATTAATAGTACGTGTCACAATAAATAATCACTAAGGAGATAGCCCGAGCAGTAAGCACATCTCGAGCTCATCAGACACCTCAAGTGTGCCGGTACATCTTCTAAACCGGCAATGACAGCAGCACACTGAGTACACCTGCTTGTAGCTGCTGCCAGAATTGGCACCATTGTGTTGGAGCACATGGCCACAGCGTGTCCATTCTTGCATAGGTAAGTCTGATTGCTTGAGAGAACCAATTCCTTTGAACACATCTGACACTGGTTGTAGGGGAGGTGAAACAACGTCACATTATCTGATGAAAGTTGGAATAGCTTCTCACATGCTTGAATGTAGTCTTGAGCCGCACTATTTGTTGGATTTGTCTGCCTCAAATGTTTTAGAGAAAGCAGCCGTTTCAGCTGGTCATATTGTATTCGTCTACAAATGAGCAGCACTACCATTAGACACACACATACTAGCAGCATGTGAATTAGTGTGCGCTGAGTTGCGGTTAGCAAACACAGCCACACGCAAGGCAATCAATCGGTTGATAGTTATCCTCCCACAACACACAACAACTCGGCCAAAAACATTGTTATTTTCTGGGCAGTACTGACGAATCATACCATGTGCAGCATTCAGCGCGATTCTACTATAGTCTAGCGGAATAAAATGAATGTCATCTGAATTATTATTACTGTTATTATTAATCATCTTATCGTAATAAATCAAAACTAAGAATAATAATCAATTTTGTAGTCCACAATTATTTCACTCCAGCCATTGACACCATGACTGACACAAATAGGGTTGTTATACAAATATATTAACAGTGGAAAATACTAAATAGTGTCTGTTACACAAGCGAAGATGATTGACACAAGAATCACTTGAACGACTGTAATCAACGATAACTTATATATAACCTTTGATAAACTTTTGTGTTGTAGAAAATAATAAACTGGTTTCGCTGCTTGTGAATGACCAATAAAGAGGGAAAATTACAGCGAACAGACAAATGCGATTTTGCTGGCATAATCGCTCGTGTGTGGAAAGGCCTGTATACGTAACATTGAAACATGCCGGGCTGCCGTATGCTCACACAGCTCTGTCAATCACCTGCTTTACCTGTTCTAATTTATCCCCTCTCTCTTGGCTCAATAACAAATTGAGACAGGAACACATTGTGCAGGCACATTGCCGTCACTGTTGAGACAACTAATTTGCGAAAACAATGTTAAGAAAAATTATTGCAACTTATATACCCTGGAGGAAAGCAAAGAAAGTCTTGAACTATCCGCTACTAGCAAACTGTGACTTTTCTTGTGCAATGTCTACCGAGATTATGAAAAAATATATAATCTACATATATCTCCATTTTGGGAACAAACAAAGAAGTAAGACGTCCACCATACATGAGACGTCCACCATACATGAGACATCCACCATACATAACACGTCCACCATATATATAACATGTATATATAACGATATAATATGTATATATAACGATATAATATGTATATATAACTATATAATATGTATATATAACGGTATAACATGTATATATAACGATATAATATGTATATATAACTATATAATATGTATATATAACGGTATAACATGTATATATAACGATATAATATGTATATATAACGATATAATATGTATATATAACGATATAATATGTATATATAACGATATAATATACTGTTGTGGTATAGTCTATACAGATATGATATATATAAGTACATATACTGTTGTGGTATAGTCTATACAGATATGATATATATAAGTACATATACTGTTGTGGTATAGTCTATACAGATATGATATATATAAGTATATATACTGTTGTGGTATAGTCTATACAGGTATGATATATATAAGTATATATACTGTTGTGGTACAGTCTATACAGATATGATATATATAAGTACATATACTGTTGTGGTATAGTCTATACAGATATGATATATATAAGTACATATACTGTTGTGGTATAGTCTATACAGATATGATATATATAAGTACATATACTGTTGTGGTATAGTCTATACAGATATGATATATATAAGTATATATACTGTTGTGGTATAGTCTATATAGATATGATATATATAAGTACATATACTGTTGTGGTATAGTCTATACAGATATGATATATATAAGTATATATACTGTTGTGGTATAGTCTATACAGATATGATATATATAAGTACATATACTGTTGTTCTATAGTCTATACAGATATGATATATATAAGTATATATACTGTTGTGGTATAGTCTATACAGATATGATATATATAAGTACATATACTGTTGTGGTATAGTCTATACAGATATGATATATATAAGTACATATACTGTTGTGGTATAGTCTATACATATATGATATATATAAGTATATATACTGTTGTGGTATAGTCTATACAGATATGATATATATAAGTACATATACTGTTGTGGTATAGTCTATACAGATATGATATATATAAGTACATATACTGTTGTGGTATAGTCTATACAGATATGATATATATAAGTATATATACTGTTGTGGTATAGTCTATACAGATATGATATATATAAGTATATACACTGTTGTGGTATAGTCTATACAGATATGATATATATAAGTACATATACTGTTGTGGTACACAGTCTATACAGATATGATATATATAAGTACATATACTATTGTGGTATAGTCTATACAGATATGATATATATAAGTACATATACTGTTGTGGTATAGTCTATACAGATATGATATATATAAGTACATATACTATTGTGGTATAGTCTATACAGATATGATATATATAAGTATATATACTGTTGTGGTATAGTCTATACAGATATGATATATATAAGTATATACACTGTTGTGGTATAGTCTATACAGATATGATATATATAAGTACATATACTGTTGTGGTATAGTCTATACAGATATGATATATATAAGTACATATACTGTTGTGGTATAGTCTATACAGATATGATATATATAAGTACATATACTGTTGTGGTATAGTCTATACAGATATGATATATATAAGTACATATACTGTTGTGGTATAGTCTATACAGATATGATATATATAAGTATATATACTGTTGTGGTATAGTCTATACAGATATGATATATATAAGTATATATACTGTTGTTCTATAGTCTATACAGATATGATATATATAAGTACATATACTGTTGTGGTACAGTCTATACAGATATGATATATATAAGTATATATACTGTTGTGGTATAGTCTATACAGGTATGATATATATAAGTACATATACTGTTGTGGTATAGTCTATACAGATATGATATATATAAGTATATATACTGTTGTGGTGTAGTCTATACAGATATGATATATATAAGTATATATACTGTTGTGGTATAGTCTATACAGATATGATATATATAAGTACATATACTGTTGTGGTATAGTCTATACAGATATGATATATATAAGTACATATACTGTTGTGGTATAGTCTATACAGATATGATATATATAAGTACATATACTGTTGTGGTATAGTCTATACAGATATGATATATATAAGTATATATACTGTTGTGGTATAGTCTATACAGATATGATATATATAAGTACATATACTGTTGTGGTATAGTCTATACAGATATGATATATATAAGTACATATACTGTTGTGGTATAGTCTATACATATATGATATATATAAGTATATATACTGTTGTGGTATAGTCTATACATATATGATACATATAAGTATATATACTGTTGTGGTATAGTCTATACAGATATGATATATATAAGTATATATACTGTTGTGGTACACAGTCTATACATATATGATATATATAAGTACATATACTGTTGTGGTATAGTCTATACAGATATGATATATATAAGTACATATACTGTTGTGGTATAGTCTATACAGATATGATATATATAAGTATATATACTGTTGTGGTATAGTCTATACAGATATGATATATATAAGTATATATACTGTTGTGGTATAGTCTATACAGATATGATATATATAAGTACATATACTGTTGTGGTACACAGTCTATACAGATATGATATATATAAGTATATATACTGTTGTGGTATAGTCTATACAGATATGATATATATAAGTATATATACTGTTGTGGTATAGTCTATACAGATATGATATATATAAGTATATATACTGTTGTGGTATAGTCTATACAGATATGATATATATAAGTACATATACTGTTGTGGTACACAGTCTATACAGATATGATATATATAAGTATATATACTGTTGTGGTATAGTCTATACAGATATGATATATATAAGTATATATACTGTTGTGGTATAGTCTATACAGATATGATATATATAAGTACATATACTGTTGTGGTATAGTCTATACAGATATGATATATATAAGTATATATACTGTTGTGGTATAGTCTATACAGGTATGATATATATAAGTATATATACTGTTGTGGTATAGTCTATACAGGTATGATATATATAAGTATATATACTGTTGTGGTATAGTCTATACAGATATGATATATATAAGTACATATACTGTTGTGGTACACAGTCTATACAGATATGATATATATAAGTATATATACTGTTGTGGTATAGTCTATACAGATATGATATATATAAGTATATATACTGTTGTGGTATAATCTATACAGATATGATATATATAAGTATATATACTGTTGTGGTATAGTCTATACATATATGATACATATAAGTACATATACTGTTGTGGTATAGTCTATACAGGTATGATATATATAAGTACATATACTGTTGTGGTACACAGTCTATACAGATATGATATATATAAGTATATATACTGTTGTGGTATAGTCTATACAGATATGATATATATAAGTATATATACTGTTGTGGTATAGTCTATACAGGTATGATATATATAAGTATATATACTGTTGTGGTATAGTCTATACATATATGATACATATAAGTACATATACTGTTGTGGTATAGTCTATACAGGTATGATATATATAAGTACATATACTGTTGTGGTATAGTCTATACAGATATGATATATATAAGTACATATACTGTTGTGGTATAGTCTATACAGATATGATATATATAAGTATATATACTGTTGTGGTATAATCTATACAGATATGATATATATAAGTATATATACTGTTGTGGTATAGTCTATACATATATGATACATATAAGTACATATACTGTTGTGGTATAGTCTATACAGGTATGATATATATAAGTATATATACTGTTGTGGTATAGTCTATACAGATATGATATATATAAGTACATATACTGTTGTGGTACACAGTCTATACAGATATGATATATATAAGTATATATACTGTTGTGGTATAGTCTATACAGATATGATATATATAAGTATATATACTGTTGTGGTATAGTCTATACAGGTATGATATATATAAGTATATATACTGTTGTGGTATAGTCTATACAGATATGATATATATAAGTATATATACTGTTGTGGTATAGTCTATACAGATATGATATATATAAGTATATATACTGTTGTGGTATAGTCTATACAGGTATGATATATATAAGTATATATACTGTTGTGGTATAGTCTATACATATATGATACATATAAGTACATATACTGTTGTGGTATAGTCTATACAGGTATGATATATATAAGTACATATACTGTTGTGGTATAGTCTATACAGATATGATATATATAAGTACATATACTGTTGTGGTATAGTCTATACAGATATGATATATATAAGTATATATACTGTTGTGGTATAGTCTATACAGATATGATATATATAAGTACATATACTGTTGTGGTATAGTCTATACAGATATGATATATATAAGTACATATACTGTTGTTCTATAGTCTATACAGATATGATATATATAAGTATATATACTGTTGTGGTATAGTCTATACAGATATGATATATATAAGTACATATACTGTTGTGGTATAGTCTATACAGATATGATATATATAAGTACATATACTGTTGTGGTATAGTCTATACATATATGATATATATAAGTACATATACTGTTGTGGTATAGTCTATACAGATATGATATATATAAGTACATATACTGTTGTTCTATAGTCTATACAGATATGATATATATAAGTACATATACTGTTGTGGTACAGTCTATACAGATATGATATATATAAGTATATATACTGTTGTGGTATAGTCTATACAGATATGATATATATAAGTATATACACTGTTGTGGTATAGTCTATACAGATATGATATATATAAGTACATATACTGTTGTGGTATAGTCTATACAGATATGATATATATAAGTACATATACTGTTGTGGTATAGTCTATACAGATATGATATATATAAGTACATATACTGTTGTGGTATAGTCTATACAGATATGATATATATAAGTATATATACTGTTGTGGTATAGTCTATACAGGTATGATATATATAAGTATATATACTGTTGTGGTATAGTCTATACATATATGATACATATAAGTACATATACTGTTGTGGTATAGTCTATACAGATATGATATATATAAGTATATATACTGTTGTGGTATAGTCTATACAGATATGATATATATAAGTACATATACTATTGTGGTATAGTCTATACAGATATGATATATATAAGTACATATACTGTTGTGGTATAGTCTATACAGATATGATATATATAAGTATATATACTGTTGTGGTATAGTCTATACAGATATGATATATATAAGTACATATACTGTTGTGGTATAGTCTATACAGATATGATATATATAAGTACATATACTGTTGTGGTACAGTCTATACAGATATGATATATATAAGTATATATACTGTTGTGGTATAGTCTATACAGATATGATATATATAAGTACATATACTGTTGTGGTATAGTCTATACAGATATGATATATATAAGTATATATACTATTGTGGTATAGTCTATACAGATATGATATATATAAGTATATATACTATTGTGGTATAGTCTATACAGATATGATATATATAAGTACATATACTATTGTGGTATAGTCTATACAGATATGATATATATAAGTATATATACTGTTGTGGTATAGTCTATACAGATATGATATATATAAGTACATATACTGTTGTGGTATAGTCTATACAGATATGATATATATAAGTATATATACTGTTGTGGTATAGTCTATACAGATATGATATATATAAGTATATATACTGTTGTGGTATAGTCTATACAGATATGATATATATAAGTATATATACTGTTGTGGTATAGTCTATACAGATATGATATATATAAGTATATATACTGTTGTGGTATAGTCTATACAGATATGATATATATAAGTACATATACTGTTGTGGTATAGTCTATACAGATATGATATATATAAGTATATATACTGTTGTGGTATAGTCTATACAGATATGATATATATAAGTACATATACTGTTGTGGTACACAGTCTATACAGATATGATATATATAAGTACATATACTGTTGTGGTATAGTCTATACAGATATGATATATATAAGTACATATACTGTTGTGGTATAGTCTATACAGATATGATATATATAAGTACATATACTGTTGTGGTATAGTCTATACAGGTATGATATATATAAGTATATATACTGTTGTGGTACAGTCTATACAGATATGATATATATAAGTACATATACTGTTGTGGTATAGTCTATACAGATATGATATATATAAGTACATATACTGTTGTGGTATAGTCTATACAGATATGATATATATAAGTACATATACTGTTGTTCTATAGTCTATACAGATATGATATATATAAGTACATATACTGTTGTGGTACAGTCTATACAGATATGATATATATAAGTATATATACTGTTGTGGTATAGTCTATACAGATATGATATATATAAGTATATATACTGTTGTGGTATATTCTATACAGATATGATATATATAAGTACATATACTGTTGTGGTATAGTCTATACAGATATGATATATATAAGTATATACACTGTTGTGGTATAGTCTATATGGTATATTACAAGGAGATGGTACCTATTTGGTGGTTCATCACAGACAGCATTGTGTTTCCTGTCGAGCATGCAGTAGTATATAGCATAGACAAGTCTGAGTTGTCCGATGGCAAGCAATGGCCACCCGCTTGGGTCATCAATTGTCTCCATTATCCATTGGGGTAGCGATGATATATGTAACCCTGCGTTTCGTACATGTTCATAGATTTATATACACGTACATAGAGTTATATATACGATCATTGAGCTATATATACATTCATAGAATTATATATACAGTACATAAGGTTATATATACAGTACATAGAGTTATATACACATTCATAGAGTTACACATACATAGAGTTAGATACACATTTATAGAGTTATATTCAAGTACATAATTTATATATACATTCATCGAGTTATACAATAGGTTATAGTCATATACACACAGAGTTATATACAGTGAAACCCGCATAATTCAATGTTGAAGGAGTGAAGAAATTACATTGAATTATGAATAGTATTGAATTACACAAACTTACTTTAGGAGATTTTGAAGCAGATAAATAATTAGTAGTTACAATCAAAAGTAAATGGTTTCCCACCAGATATCCAATCATTCATTAGCTATTCTTACTAAATCTACACCTCAATGAAAAGAATTATAAGTTATCTCCCCTTTGCTTCTGTATCTACATAGTTATCAAAACAGGTTACAGTAATTTTCCTTGTTCGCTGTTAATGTTGTTGTGACCTTCATCCTTTCACATCCAAAACAGCAGAAAAGTAAAATTGCATATAAGCATTTCTTCTTCATTTTTCTTAAATGAAAATGTAAGTGCTTCGGGAATTACAGCAGCTTGTCAAGCTTCGGCTCATTAGGGTGTTTGATGCAGCTTTGGAAGGTTTAAAAACCTAATGAATTGCATACTCATTCTATACACTGATTATCTCAACCATTTTCAGGCACAATGTAATGGCAATTTTACTTTGTTAGGAGCCTGCAAAAAGGATTTTAATTTTAGCAGCTAGTATCCTTCAGGAATTTCTTACAACATATTTGTGTTGCAGTCTACAAGAACTGCGCTAATTGCCATCATGAAAGCAGTAGAAATAGACAATTGCATCAAGTAGTACAAGAATATTTGCTGTTCAACATAAACCATAATGAGCTTATTGGAGGATTAGCCATTACAATCAATGTCATTGACTACTAACGTCTTTACCTAATACCTGTATGTGACTCAAAAATGACTTGTCGTTCTTTGAAAATTTCTTTACATGGGCAGCTTTGCATCCGTAAATGGCTAACCAATCATTAAAAGGGTAGCACATTGCTGTAATTTATATAAATGAAAGTCAACCAAAGTGCAAACCAAATGAAATGAGCAATATAGCTACCAAGTTCATAGCTTTATGTGATTAATCAATTCTTGTTAGAGCTAACTTCAAAACTGAATAATTTTTTAGTCATACAGAACACAACTGGAAATTCCAAATAGCATCATCACTGCTATTGACCTTGCCAGGTTAGAAAGCAAGTTTGATTAAATTTGATGCTCTTCTCTGGTGAAAAGATATCAAAAAACAGCTATATACAAACATTGTACGAATTACAGCTGTGTTTGTATGATTTACTAACTTATCTGTTACTAAACCACAAACTTACCAGCAGCTTCCAACTCATAGCTCAAAGTTAATGCAACAGATATAAATTTATTTATAAAAAGAAAATGCGCTGTTACATAAACAAGTTATGAACAGTGAAATGTGAGACAAAATCCAGACATATGAGTGCCAAAATTAACTGTTTAATTTTATTGGTTGTTATTATCGGGGCAATACCTATAACATACTGGTGATATATTGCAGTATTGCTGACATGAAGACAGCAAATGAATGTTAATTAAAGCGAGTGAACATGTACCGCATACGAGAAAAGTAGCAAAAAGAAACTCCAGCAATGTAAGCAGCAAGTTTAATTTACAGCGAAATATCAATTTTTTTTAAGCGATCTGCTTGTAAAGGAGTGAGTGCTTGACTGTCCATAGCAGGAAAATTAGTTCAATTGAAGATTTTACCATCTAATTATTTGTCTTCAGATAGAGGGTAATGGAATGTAAAGAGAAACGTTCCTACATAAACAAAGTTGTTTGTGAACTCTAAAGAATTCAACTCATGATCCTGACATTTGAAGCAGGCTTGATGATGACTCAATATACATCGGTGTCCTGTTATTCTCTGTCACGGGCATTGTAGTAGAATATACATCTCTTTTGTGCCAGTATGTTCAAAAATGGTTTACCGCATGCAAATGGTTTGATCAAGTAGGATTTGAAAAGTGTTGTCACACACTGGATGTCGCTCTGGTATTCTGTACAGTAGCTAAAAGCAAAAACACCTAATATTGTTATCACGATAATGCTATAATAACAATAAAGTCATAATAGACAGGATAACATCACAAACAAAAATACTTACATGCTACTTCTTCTCATCTCCTCGATTTCAGTTGCTGACTTCATGTACAGAAATAATAGCTACTAATATCTCTTTATGGTGGCTCATAACATTTTCTTTTGCGTTTTAAAATGCCTGAACGCCTTCCAAACCGTCTGAAAGACTCCAGATTGTTGCACACCTTTGAACGCTTGGTGAAATCGTTTATATGTTTTGGAAATCTGAGCTGATTTGCTGGTTCGCTCTATTGATAATAAATCTCCAGTTCACTTTTGATTGATAATGTTTTTACTAAACACCAAACAATTAAATTTCACTTGAATAAATAAAAAATTGTGTTTATTTATGAAATAATATTTGTTTTATATTATTTTAAATGCTATATACAATCTAAATATGTTTGTGAAAACTTAATTGTAGAGGTTATATTCCATAATCGCTTATACAGTTAATAAGGTTTCTCCATGTCTATTGATCTACGTCTATGTTGTCCATGTCTATTGATCTACGTCTATGTTGGTAAAGTTGAAAAGAGGCGATCGTTTTTGGTTTGAAAGCCATGTGCTTTGCAAGCCTTTCCAACTATTTCAAAAAAATGTAGATTATTTTAAAACAGTTCAGACTATTTCAAAATAATTCATATGGTTTTTAAATAGTTCATATTATTTCTTAAGCGTTCATATGGTTTGAAATTTTCTAAATCATCTGGATTATTTCTAAACCGTCGGACTTATTTGCAAAACAACCATACGCTTTGCAAAATTTACGATTTTTAGGCAGAAAATACCGTTTAATTGCATGAATTCTCGCAACTGCTACGGCCAACAATTTATTTATAATGAACAAGCCAGTGTTTAAATATAGTTACTCAGGCTATTTCACTAGTTATTTAGGCTATTTCACTAGTTACTTAGGCTATTTAACTAATTACTTAGGCTATTTCACTAGTTACTTAGGCTATTTCACTAGTTACTTAGGCTATTTCACTAGTTACTTAGGCTATTTAACTAATTACTTAGGCTATTTCACTAGTTACTTAGGCTATTTCACTAGTTACTTAGGCTATTTCACTAGTTACTTAGGCTATTTTGCTACAATTACCCAATTATTTCCAATGTAGAAGACGCTTTGCAAACTGTTTAGACTATTTCGAAAGTGTCTACGTTATGAGCCACCATCTCCCTTTATAGCTATTATAGTTGCACAGGCAGCAGTTGTCTATGAGTTGAACAAAACAATTATTATTATTACTAACAAGTACAGTTTTTCGGATTATAAAAGAGCAACAATAACAGTAGTATGATGATACATCATCTCAATTTAAATAGTTCAAGTTCAAAATAGAGTCTCGAGACCACTCTACGAGCGATTGAGGAGACCATCTATGATCTAAAAGAAACATACTAAAATTGACTTCCTTGACTAAGAAGTTTTTATCTCTCCGCCTTGCCGGATTATAAAACTGTTATAATACTGTTTGTGAAAACTGCTCCAGGAATACCCTATGGCTCAGCTCTTCTTCCATGACTGCGAGTGGAAAGAAACTGGTTCATTATTTTGTTGAGGATCTTCACCATTGCTAATTAATAAATAAAACATTCGCCGGATTCTTCTGATTTGAAAGTAATTCGAGCCTCAAAACTTATTTTATCTCAGTGGCTCCAGATCTCCCCTTATGTTCCCAGCAAAACACACTGCCTTATTTTGCACCAGCTCCAAGAAATTTATATGCGGAATTTGGAACGAACATCGATAGGAATGAATGCAGACATACCTGGGATGAATGTAGACACATCATGGAATGAAAGTCGACTATGTTAGAGAAGTATAAAGCATCGTTTCGACATTGGTTCTAGGAGTAAAAAAATGTATTGTTTTTCCCAAAATAGACAGCTCCTGGAATAGAGTCAAAACAATATGTTATATATCGCAGAGACCTAAGGCAGACACTTCCAAGAATGAATGTCGAAAATTTCTTCTTTAGAGCGTGGTCAATATTCGTTCCAAGTCTAAGCTCATTCCAGCTATGCCTGCATTCATTCCTGTGGATGTTCATCCTGTCTAAGTTCATTCCAACTCTCTTATGCACTTGATCAAAAAAGATTCAAAGCTCTGCCGCATACTCAAGTTTACGTCTACATACTGTTTTGTAATCTAGCAACTTATTTCCTTCTTCTATTACGGATAAAAGCCTTCATTATCACCCGAGCAATAAATAAGAAACATTATTATCAGCATTATTCTTGTCATCGTAAATTAATAATCAAAGAATTTTGTTTAATAGCAACTTCCTGTTTCATTCATTTAACTACCATGAGTATCACCATCATTATAGTTATTCTACTCACTATTATATTATTTCCTACTATTGTTGTTGTTATTAATTTTAGTAACAATACTTTGTCTATTATTATTCTGTAAAAACCAGCAGTCAGAAGTCTATTATTATTACACACATGGCAGCAGTCAGTCATGTCTTCTCCACTACTGCTTAATGAAAGTAACAAAAACAAAACAGATAATAAAAGAAACGAAATGTTATTGTTGTTATGATTTATTATTACTACTGCTATTCTTATAATTATATTTACAATAACTACTACTAATAATAATTAATAACATTTATTATTAATTCTAATTATTTCATCTCAATCACCATCTTCTTTTTATCAAAAACAACAATAATAATCTGTTATTACTAATTATTATTATAAATATTATATGTATCATTATTGTAACAGTTATTATTATTATTATGAATGATGATGGTGTATGTAGGGGGGTACGGACCATTCGAAACTGACGTTTCGAAAATGGACACTTCGAAACTCTTTGGGGATGGGGGTTTGGGATTTGGGGTTGGGGGGTTCAGGTTTAAGAGTTTCGAACAGTTCATTTTCGAAACGTCAGTTTCGAATCATGGCGGAATCGTATGTAGGATCATGCAAGTGTTGTAAGCCTTTCTCTAATTGTTTTTTTTTTTAAACAACATTTATATAACACAGACTTTCCTGTTTACCTTTATGTTATGTATACCTTACGTATTGTGAGGTATAACATGAAAACATACTTTCAAATCCAAGTATGATGTTGCTGATGGTCATTCATAATGATAATACACGCAGTAGTGGCAGTAGTAACAATACATAAATAAAAACCTTCAACTGCTTGAGATTTTATTATATTAGCTTCATAATCAAAGAGTGTTTTGGCTAAGACTTCTAAGTAACAACCGACAACTAACAAGCAACAACCGTCAACCTATAAACGACAACTGACAACCGGCAACATCGCACTGGATTTCCATATAAAACTGTAAATTTCAAACTAATCAGCATCCAAAACATTGGTAACCAGACCAGTCTTCAGCATCTTTTAGGATGGAAAACTACAATATTCTCAATTGAATGAGAGATCGCTATATTGAATCGTGTAAAGCCATTTTAATGGCTGATAGTTGGGACCGCCAAGGTAGAGGCCTAGGTCTGGTATATTTTTGGTGTGGCAATTAAACAGTAATATTTAACTGCTTCATGATCCGATTAAGCATTCACAACGGTTGATATATAAATGTTTTGAAGTTTATTTTTAAAAAACGGTTCCAAAACAAAATTTATCATAATTTCAATGTTTTGACTAGAAGTAGAATTAAACAACTTTTCTGGTTACCTTATTTACTTTGCAGGACAAAACTATGTGACAATAGTATTGTTATTTGAAGTTATATTTCCACATTACAACTTAATAGCTCTTTAATAGTACAACTTAATAGCTCTTTAATAGTACAACTTAATAGCTCTTTAATAGTACAACTTAATAGCTCTTTAATAGTACAACTTAATAGCTCTTTAATAGTACAACTTAATAGCTCTTTAATAGTACAACTTAATAGCTCTTTATTAGTACAACTTAATAGCTCTTTAATAGTACAACTTAATAGCTCTTTAATAGTACAACTTAATAGCTCTTTAATAGTACAACTTAATAGCTCTTTAATAGTACAACTTAATAGCTCTTTAATAGTACAACTTAATAGCTCTTTAATAGTACAACTTAATAGCTCTTTAATAGTGCAACTTAATAGCTCTTTAATAGTACAACTTAATAGCTCTTTAATAGTACAACTTAATAGCTCTTTAATAGTACAACTTAATAGCTCTTTAATAGTACAACTTAATAGCTCTTTAATAGTACAACTTAATAGCTCTTTAATAGTACACCACTGTAACTCCAAAATAAAAGGTTTATTGACAAAATTTGCTCTTTTTCTTGTTATGTTTGAATGCTGGTCAAGTGTAGAAGCAATCCTTTAGAAAAAGAGGGGCGGGGCTTAAGTGCTTTAACAGCCCGGGCCAATGATCATTAAAGATATTTTTTCTCATTTTCAGGCGAGCTTCTATGGTGTGTATTATATACCTGTCAACCTGAGGAACAGGAAACACCATTAATGGCGTTTGTTGACCTATGCTTCTGTCTACATTTCTATGGGTGCGACCTCTATGGGTGGGATCTTGGTTGTTACATTGAACTAACCACATTATTGAATTATATGAGGTCGAATTATGCAAGTTTCACTGTATACAAAAATTTATAGTTACATACACATTCATATTTATATATATGTACATAGAGTTATATATACGTACATAGAGTTATATATACGTACATAGAGTTATATATACGTACATAGAGTTATATATACGTACATAGAGTTATATATACGTACATAGAGTTATATATACGTACATAGAGTTATATATACGTACATAGAGTTATATATACATACATAGAGTTATATATACGTACATAGAGTTATATATATGTACATAAAGTTATATATATGTACATAAAGTTATATATGCAAAAGGTTATAGATAATACATTGCACAGCTCACCAATCATCAGAAATGAGTCCCACGTGATGTCACCAGATAGCCACAGTTCCCTCAAATAGTCGTCCAAATTTTTCAGTTTGTACAACCTCATCTAACAAGCATACATGCACAAATAGTATAACGCTTGCTAACGTACATAAATAATATATGTATTGTACATGTACAGAACATGTACAATACTGTACACATATAGTCTACATATATAGTGTATATATACTTGAAGTATATGGGTTAAAAGAAAGAAGGTTAAGAGGTTTTATTACTAGTTTGATGTAGTGTTGTCTCACTGCAGCCATCAGATAAAATGTGTGAGATATGTTATACAGTGCAATAGGTCTGTAGAGGTCTATGGAGGTCTATGACAACTAGTCGACAGAGAGGGTTATCTCCGAGCGGCAGTTCCATTATGATAATATATAGTACATTCCAACAAATAATTGTACCATTTTTATCAAGTTTTCAGATTGAAAATAGCTTCTAAAACTCATAATTATTATTATTTAGCACATTTTAATTTTTTTCAAAGAAAGATAGCCGGTATTTCATATTTATGGTGGCTCATAACGTTAGACGGTTTCATTTTCAAAGCGTATGAACAGATTTGAAATAGTCTAGACGGTTTGCAAAGTGTCTTTTACATTGAAAATAATTGGATAATTGTAGGAAAATAGCCCAGGAAACTATGTTTAAAAACGGGCTTGCTGGTTATGATAAATAAATTGCCGGCCTCGGCAGTTGCGGGACTCATGCTATAAAACTGTATTTCCTGTCTAACAATTGTAAATTTTGTAACCGTATAGTTGTTTCGCAAATAATTCAGACGGCTTAGAAATGATTTAGATGATTTAGAAAATTACAAACCATATGAACGCTTTAGAAAGAGTATGAACTATTTACAAACTGTGGGAAATATTTCGAAATAGTCTGAACTGTTTTAAAATAATCTAAACTATTTTGAAATAGTTGGAAAAGTTTGCAAAGCACATGTCTTTCTAGCCAAAAGCAATTGTCATCATTTTATTTATAGCCTCTATGCAACTTTACCAACATAGACGTAGATGAAAAGACAGAGCGAATTAATTAACTGTATAAAACTGTTGTTGGATATAATCTTCAAAATAAATTTTTACATTTATAATTAGGTTGTATTTATTATTTAAAATAATTTAAAACAAACAATATTTAATAAATGAAACCATTTTTTTATCTAATGAAAGAAAATTCAACTGTTCGGTGCTTAGTAAAAATATTATCAATCATAAATGGACTGTAGATCTATGATCAATAGAGCGTACCAGTAAATTGGCTCGGATTTTCAAAGCCCACGAAGGTTTTTACAAAGCGTTCAGAAGATTTGCAAAACTTCAGACTATTTCAAAAGAGTTCGAACTGTTTGTAAATTGTTCAGACGTTTTAAAATGCAAAACACAAAACTTTCTGAGCCACCATACATATTTAATAATTATCGTTGTTGTGAAAATAAAACAATGTCGGAAATACAATTTCGGCAATTTTTTTTCATTTAACATCATTACAATATTATACCAATGTTATTGTTTAATTAATTTTCCACTTGAAAATTGTTACTTTGATAAAAATCTTCCATTAATTTTTTGACTTTGATCACAAACATTGTCACATGAAGGCCGATGTGTGCATATTAGCAAGCTAAATTAAAAAATTGCAGACTTGAAAACACAGTTTCAAAAAATTTAAAAATTGTTGCGATCACATTTTTTGCAATCAAAAACGTCTCTGCACAATGCCAATATTTAGGAGGCCCACTTCTATGCAAAAAAAGCCAAAACTTTGAAAACTCGTTTTATAGGTCTATATAACTTGTTGTGTCTTCCGGAAAAAAATGCATCTTGGTGAGTGCTGACTGCGTCTATAGGAACTGCCTTACTGGTGGGGTGGGGGGCAACACTAGATAAATTTTTTGAACACATTTCAACCTCAAAAACTTTTTATTAAATCAAATCCTCTCAAAATTAGGTGTCCTAAGCCCTCTAACCCATGTAGTTTAAATATACCAACATCTCTGTTACATCCATTGAGCACACTTGGCAACAGCTGTCAACAACACCCGCGTAGAGCACACGTGCATAGTCGACATATATAGTACGCATATATAGTATATATAGCACACGTACAATACTGTACATGCATAGCGCACATATATAGCTTACCTATATAATACACATACGTGTAAAATACTGGACATTCTGTGAAACCCGCATAATTCAATGTTGAAGGACCAAGAAAAATACATCTAACTATGGATAGAATTGAATTGCACAAACATACCTTAGGGGACCATTAATATATATATAATAATAATAAATGATATTGTAAATAATATAATAATTTTATAAATGATATTGACACTTGCAGACATTTCTTTCACTTTACTCACATTGAGAATGATAATAATAATAATAATGAAAGCTGGAACTATCGTTAATTAATAATAATAAGTATTATTTTAATAATCACTATTCTGATGCGAACCATAATAATAAAAGATAAAAATAAAAAATAATTAAATTTGCTCTACTTCTTAAAATCATTGTCAATTGGTGTAAGGGCGATAATCATTAAGCTACCAAAAAATATTACTAATTCATCGATATCAGTTGCTTTTTTGTTATCTGGCAGAAATAATGTTTAGATCTCAATGACTTGATAAGATTCATGGTTTTGTTATAGATAGCCTCGCATAAGTAGCCTTGGATCTTTGCTACATTCCAATATTGAATACATTTCAGTAATCAAAGCATAGCAAAACTTCAAATATTTATCAGTTACAAGAGGAAACAACTCTACAACCCTATCAGTTACACGTCCTACGATCTACGGTTGACAAAACTCCTGCTATTCAATGCAATACAAAAAACTCTGCTTGCAAACAGCATGCTCATCTAAGGTTTTCCACGGAATGTGCGTGACAATTAGTTTTGGAACTAAAACATCTGCAAACAGTTCTGTCAGTTTAGAGTTGTCAATATTGAAAAATGTGAGATCATTTTCAATGGCAGATGTTTGTGACCTTGACAGTGACCTTGACAGTGAATAAACTGGTTTATTGATTTCTACGGGGTCGATTTATACGGTTTTCACTGTAGAGTGAAATACTAAATATGTGCACTATAGTATACATACACAGCACTCATATATAGTATACATATATAGTATACATACATAGTACCCATATATATATAACATATATAGCACAGTACAATATCGTACATATATAGTTTACATATATAGAACACATTTATAGTACACATACCTAGTACATATACATAGTACATATATATATATAGTACACATATATACATACTGTAACGGTTTTCCCCGGTATATGAGAACACGGTTACAGGTACTTGCAAGAGTGCTTATTTAGGCTGACTTGTCTCTGCTTTACGTGGTAGCGTGGCAACAGAAATGACAAGGCAGTTTAGTCTATCCTGATACGGGATAGAATTGGATGCTGCTACTAGAGCAGGCACAACTGTGTATAGGGCAACCGGCCACACAGATCTCACAATGTTAGTGGTAACAATGATTTTATTGCTACGTTCACAATACAATAACGTCAACGATAGGCACAGAAATGAATACTTGCACAAGTACAAAACAAACGGTATGACTATGGGCAAGGATTGAACAGTCCACTTGCTAGTCTTCCTGAGTCTTCGTGTATCCAAGCGTCTTCCTCAATCGCTAACCAAGAACTGAGCTGCTAGGTTACATGCAAGTCTATTTATACAAGTTAACAAATCAAGCAAGCGTATAATTATATGATTGGATAAATAGAAATACCCCCAGCGAGGCACGAAGGTAATAACAAGCTGGCGACTAAATAATGAGTCATAATGTAAATGGAGATATATATAAAGTGTCACTAGTGGCGGGAAATTCCTTCCTGAGCTTGGCTAGGGTGAGTGGCAGGTCAGCTGTACTCTGGGCAGTCAAGCTAGTCATCAGTGAACTTCTTATGTAGGGGAGATATATACTATATAGTAGCACCGGCTGAGAGAGGGAAACTACACTGTGCAATTCCATTACACAAACCGCTTCAACAATCAAGTACTTCCGTACTGATGGTTAAACAGGCACAGAGTGGCCATATAATAGGAGGCCGGGGATAAATATGGGAGTATATAAATATGAATATATACAGGAGTGTCTCAGTGAGACTGACAACTATAAAACCTGTAGTCCAAGAGACACATCCGGAGTATGGCCCATAGCACAAGACCATGTGCGGAGAATAAATATAGTTAAAACCTGCCAACTGGCAGTAGGGGAGTAAATAAGTTCCAAGAGCCTCAAAGAGACCGTCGACTACAGACCCGTAGTCCAAGAGACACATCCAGAGTATGGCCCATAGCACAAAACCATGTGCGGAGAGTATAATACCAAGAGCCTCAAAAGAGACCGTCGACCACAGACCTGCAGTCCAATAGGCACATACGGAATATGGCCCATAGCACAAAACCATGTGCAGAGAGAGTACAGCTCCATGAGACACATACAGAGTATGGCCCATAGCACAAAACCATGTGAGGAGAGTATAATACCAAGAGCCTCAAAAGAGACCAACGACCACAGACCTGCAGTCCAAGAGGCACATATGGAGTATGGCTCATAGCACAAAACCATGAGCAGAGAGAGTACAACTCCAAGAGATACATACAGAGTATGGCCCATAGCACAAAACCATGTGCGGAGTGTATGTAATTAAAACCTGCCAACCGGCAGCGGAGGGAGCAACTGGACGGGATTGAAAGATCAACCGGCACACCAAGACGGTGTGGACACACCAGTGTGGAGTCCGGGAAGAAGAGATATATGCCATACATTAAAACAAGCAGCCCCGCAAGGTCCGCTGAATATCTTTCAGGCGGGAAACCTCTGTCTTTAGCAATTCTGCTCTGGCCCTTAGCTGCTCGATTTCTTCCCCAGTAAGAGTTCCAGCTATCACTCTCCCTCTCATATCTTCCAACTCACCCTCATATTCCTTGATGCCTTCCTCTATCGACAATGCCCAATAGGCCCGGTGCTGTAGGAAGCGTATAGGTAGGCTCACCTCTGGAGCAGGTTCTACGGGAGGCGAGGGAACGAATGTGACAGAGACATCTCTCACCACACGCGGGAGTGTAAAGACAGGGGGAGAAGGAGACACTACTATGTCGTCAGAGATAGGGGCAACTGTAGTACAGGTTTTCCTTTGTACTTTTCTCTTAGGAATCCGGTAGCCGGTCAAGGGAAGTGACATCAACGGTGGAATGCCAGATCGCACTGGAGGAGATTCTGCTTGAGTAGGAGCGGGAAGTGAGGGCTCTGTCTCCACAGGAGTAGAGGAAGCAGAAAAGGTGATGGAACCTGTCTGCGTAGGCCTGCAGGGTCCAAACTCCTCAGAAGATGACCAGTGCTGGTGCCTACGGAGGGCCAGAAAACTTTCTCCATCAATGGCATAAATGTAGCCCATAGGCTGATAGTGGTCTGTATCTTCTGGTACTGCGCCCCGTTTCTTTTGGTGACCATACACACTGTCACCGGAGCTGGAAAAATACCGGCACTTGCGGAAATACCTAACAAAGTGCTGGTGGACGTGGACGGAAAGCTGGCACATGTTTTTGGCCTGGTGGCGACATATCTGGCAGGTATTACGTCTGGCCTTCTTCAACTGCTTTTGTATAGCCTTCTCAGTAGAGGGGGCTATCCACTGCAGTAACCGATGGGCAATGGGTAGCTTTTTGCCAGATGCGTGGGGAGCAGTGAACTCCTCGGACACAGTGGGGATAGGGGGTGGTGGCGCACCAACATCCACTAGCTGCACTACGGGAAGAGTAGCGGGGGGGGGGGGGGGGGGGGGAGAGCTAGCTTCAGCCGCAGAGGAAGCAATGGATGATGTGGAGGCAGGCATGGTAACCGTCTCAACCTTACGCCTGGTAGGTATGAGATCCGACAGGGGAGCTTGCTCAGCCGACATAGGTTTACCTCCCTGAGTCTCGTAGAAGAACGGTCTGGCTTAGCAAGGGGAGAGCTGGTGGCCACGGCAGTCGAAAAGGCGTCCTGCCTAGAGGGACCAAACAGCAGAGAAGCTCCTCTCCGTTTACTTGGGACAATCTTACCAAACGATTGCATTCTTTACCATGTAACGGCGTGCGGCATACGGGTGGGATTATCTGCTTTCACAGTAACAGTCACCATATTGTGACTTGGCTCCGTACTACAGGAGGTGGTAGTGGGGAGGGGATCCCATACGGGAGAGGGTACAGAGAAGACCTGCTGTGAAGTAGGTGTACCACGAAGGGGGGACACAGTAGCAGGGACTGGAAGGTGTGGAAACTCTGTGTTTGACTGACGGGAAGGGGAGGAATGCCTCAAAGCTAAGGGATCTTTCGTAGAACTATGCTTCGAGATCCAGCTATCCAGTTGGTGATCCGAAGGAGGGAGTGACAACCTACTCTTTACCGAGCGTCCATGTTGCACCGACGGGGAACCTTCTGTGTAGGTGGAGAGGATCGACAGGCGGAATTCTTCTCTGGCAGATGCTCTGCAGCTTTATCAATCTTCTTCTAACTGAAGAGCAGCATCTGCGACAGGTGAGATATCCTAAGAGTGATCCATTGTGAGTTGAAAATAGTTTTGAATAACGTCAGCAGTGTAAACACGCCCTGTAGCTATACAAAGTTGCGTAGCAATGGCGGTTCCCGCGCTAAACAGGCATTGTCCTTGACTCATACTAAGTTGACAAATAGGCGGGGGCGGATGCCTCACAATGTGCTGGTTGACGGGTGCGGTATTCAAGCGCCCGTTACTCTGGTCTGGGAATGGATATGAACTTGACTCTTTTCCATTATTTTCTTTAGACTGCTCTCTTTCAACAACGCCAAGCACGGGGGATTGGCTACATCCCATCCAAGTTTAATATACTTCCTTTTGGGTACCAATAGTTTTGGTAATTTTCCGTCTCTGAATAATTTCTTGATTGACTTTTTGTCAAACTCATCGACCTTGCTCACTTGATGATTTTCTTTCGAAGGAGTTAAAGATTGTCCAGTGGTTGTGAGAGGTTCTACGCCTTCTACTGGTGGCCAGTTGGTAAGTGTTTCAGTGAGAATTGAAGTATGTGAGCTCTCCTTCATTTCACACAATTTATTATATGCTGCCAGTGGATCCGCTCCCTTTGTTATTGTAACTGACTGATTGTCATGCGTGGGCGGTTCAATGTTTTCATCTGGTTTTTGCACTAGTAGACAAGTTGGCTGGCTCTAACTGTGACTGGGCACTGTATTTGTCTCCACCTGTTGTTGGAACAACTCCCATACGATTCGATCATTCCTGGCTAAACTATTTAGCCGATCTGTCTCAAACTTGCTGTGAGTGGCTGAGGGGTTGGTAGGCAGCGACTCTCCTGGCTGCTCCAGCTTAGACTCTCTCTTGCACTCTTTGGCCGCTCCTAGCTGGGTCACTGCAGTCTCAGTGTCTGCTTAGTCACTCCAGGTGATTTGTCCTGAATCACATCAACTTGCACTCCTTTCTTCCGCAACCATCTGAGAGCCTCAGCCATACACTGTGGGAGGTTGAAATGGTCAGCTGCAGGAATGCTGATGTCTTGGAGGTGACTCAATGCGTGGCTGTCACTTGAAGACGGTTGGTGACTACTTAATTGGCATGTGGAAAGGTAACTCTGCGCTCTGACTTGGTACAAGTGGGGTGTATCTCCATTGATGCATAGCTGTTCAATGTGGGAGATCCTATTGTTATTCACCAGTCGGCTTCCTTCTTTATCTGTACACTGCATCTTCTGCCCTGAGATCACTATGGCATGTTCACCAAACTTCAAACGACAGTCGTGGTCAGTGAGGAAGGGCATTCCCAGTATAGCATCCTTGTTTATATGACTCACTACAAACGTGGCTGATGTCCTTATGTCTTTTAGCTGTAAGGCTGCCTTCACTGTTCAGTAGAAGGGGTTTGTGTACCATCCGCCATAATTCCGTGCGACTCACTCGCTTTCTTCCTTTTCTTCACTGCCTGAGGCAAGCAGTTGAACACATGCTTTGATAAGAGGTTCGTTGTGCAGCCGGTGTCAAGGAGAGTGACTGGCTGATTCTCTAACCTCCCGGTAAGGAAGTAACTCGCTCTGTAAGGCCTCTCTACTCTCTGGTCAGGTACACGGGTGGGCTGTACTTCAGTAACACAAGGAGGGGGCAGCACTCTGACTGGTGAGTGTGTGGCACGCTGCATCGGTTGTCTAACTGGTACAGCTACCGCTTGCTGAGCTAGAGCAGACTGGAGCTTCACGGGGCCGGTGAACTGTACCAGCGGTAATTCCAACAGGGATGGCATGTGTAGTTCGTTCTGAACCCGCTTCCCTCTCTTCCTCTGTAGGGTGACTTAGCCATCACTTGCAGGGGCTAGTTGTCCACTAGGAGATGGTGGTTTACTTCTAGCATAGTTTCTCAGGGAGCCGGCAAGAGAGGTAGGCAGCTTGGCATGGCCTGTTTCAGCCCACTTCTGCTCTCTTCGCAAGGGCGTCTCATCTGAGAGGGGTAAAGGCACAGGGTTCTCTTTCTCTGTCATTCTCCACCTTTTCGCCTTATCGCAGGTAGCCGGTGTGGTAGCTACTGCGGGCGATGCTCGTTTCCTGCCGCCGGAATCTCTCTAGGTGTGGCGACAGCTGGCTGTCTGGCCGGACAATATCTGCTGTAGTGTCCAGGCTGTCCGTAGCTCCAACACTGGGGAGCTGAAGGACGAGCTGTTGTTAGAGGTGGCCATTCACTGCCAGGCATGGTAGGTGACACAGGAGAAGGGTGGTACACTGTATGAGGAACATGCACAGGAGGTTGAGGAGCAGGCTGCACCACCGGAGGAGGTGCATGCAGTGTCTATTGCCACTGCCTCAACTGTTGCATCTCAGTGGCCATTTCCTGCACTGTCTGTAGTAACCGTGTCATGGTATCTTCATGCGCTGGTGCTTGCTGAGGAGCAGAATGACGATGTCTTGTCACTGGGTAAGAATAATCCAGTTCTCTATGAGCCGGCATAACTACGACTGCCGTTGGTGAATGAGGGTAATGGGTCATGGAAGGTTTATGGTATTCCTCATCATACCCTTCTTCCTCATCTTCTCCCACTACATGCACTCTGGACGGCTTGTTGTCTGTGAAGGCTCTTATCTGTAGGAATTCGTCTCCAGCGCGAACAGCTTCTTCTAGGCTCCTGGGATTCACCGCTAACAGATGTCTCTGTATATATGGGTGGCCCAGGGTGGTGGCAAACGTCTCTAACATTAGGGGTTCCACATGTCCATCCGGCAAGTCTTCGTAAGCAACATGTACTAATCTCTCTACCTCATTTGCATGCTCCTGTAATGAAGCCTTTGGAGCTTTCTTCAGTTGGGCAATGTTTTGCAGGGCCTCACGTCGTGTCAGACCAAAACGAACACGGAGTGCGATGAACACAGCTCTAAGGGTATTAGGCTTGCCACACTCCAGGGCATCTTCTCTGAGTGCTTCTCTTACATGGAGCAGTGAGGCATTGTCATCCCATCCATTTGCTTCAGCAACTTCCAAGAACCGTCCAATGAAATATTCCACATCTCCGTGATTGTTAAACTTAGGCGGTTTGAAGACTGGTGCAGGTACACGGGGTTGGAGTACTCCTCTCAGTGTATCTGCTAATCTGTCCAGAGCTGCTGCTTCTGGGGTGCCGGCTGGCAATTGCCCTGCACTCCTGGCTCTGTGTGCAGCCATACACGGAGGCTTCTTCTTTCCTCAGCTGGAGGGGGATGTTAGGGGAAAGGGGAAACAGTATCCGTTGAGTGGTAGGGGGATGGTCTACCAGACACTGTGTACAAGGAGGGAGCACCAATACTCAGGGCAAAGGGGGAAAGAGTATTCGGTGTGTTTGGCCGTTAGTTATCTCTTGCAGTACCGGGGTGAGAACACACTGCATCCCACTGCTGCCACCAATGTAACGGTTTTCCCCGGTATATGAGAACACTGTTACTGGTACTTGCAAGAGTGCTTATTTAGGCTGACTTGTTTCTGCTTTACGTGGTAGCGTGGCAACAGAAATGACAAGGCAGTTTAGTCTATCCTGATACGGGATAGAATTGGATGCTGCTACTAGAGCAGGCACAACTGTGTATAGGGCAACCGGCCACACAGATCTCACAATGTTAGTGGTAACAGTGATTTTATTGCTACTTTTACAAAACAATACGTCAACGATACGCACAGAAATGAATACTTGCACAAGTAAAAAACAAACGGTATGACTATGGGCAAGGATTGAACAGTCCACTTGCTAGTCTTCCTGAGTCGTTGTGTATCCAAGCGTCTTCCTCAATCGCTAACGAAGAACTGAGCTGCTGGGCTACATGCAAGTCTATTTATGCAAGTTAACAAATCAAGCAAGCGTATAATTATATGATTGGATAAATAGAAATACCCCCAGCGAGGCACGAAAGTAATAACAAGCTGGCAACTAAATAATGAGTCATAATGTAAATAGAGATGTATATAAAGTGTCACTAGTGGCGGGAAATTCCTTCCTGAGCTTGGCTAGGGTGAGTGACAGGTCAGCTGTACTCTGGGCAGTCAAGCGTAGTCATCAGTGAACTTCTTATGTAGGGGAGATATCTACTATATAGTAGCACCGGCTGAGAGAGGGAAACTACACTGTGCAATTCCATTACAATACTATATATATATATGTGTACTGTATATACAGTAAATTTGTACTTACCACAACAGGCCTAAGGTACACATATGTGTCAGGGAATGTAGGCTCTGACACAGTAAATAAGAACAGCCCACTGGGACTAAGGCTAACACCATGTGTTGTATGATGTGCCTTCTCACTAAGTGAATGGACTATGTCTCCAGTTTTCCTATTCTGTCAACATATATTTGTTGGTAAATATATAAATCAAACAGCTGTGGATTTGTGGGTAGACACACCTCCAATGAAAAAGAACTCGCTGCAAATTGTCACATCGTAGAAATACCAAAGAGGATAATTATAACAAAAGGTGTCAATATAAAAATTGAGAAAACGAACTGGAAAAGAAATTTGTAGTAGAATACAGGAGTGATACAACAAAGGTGTAGTAGAATAAAGGACTGATACAATAAAGGTGTAGTAAAATAAAGGAGTGATACAATAAAGGACTGATACAATAAAGGTGCAGTACAATAAAGGTGTAGTAGAATAAAGGACTGATACAATAAAGGTGTAGTAGAATAAAGGACTGATACAATAAAGGAATGATACAATAAAGGAGTGATACAATAAAGGAATGATACAATAAAGGTGCAGTACAATAAAGGTGTAGTAGAATAAAGGACTGATACAATAAAGGTGTAGTAGAATAAAAGACTGATACAATAAAGGACTGATACAATAAAGGAGTGATACAATAAAGGAGTGATACAATAAAGGACTGATACAATAAAGGTGTAGTAGAATAAAGGACTGATACAATAAAGGAGTGATACAATAAAGGAGTGATACAATAAAGGACTGATACAATAAAGGTGTAGTAGAATAAAGGACTGATACAATAAAGGACTGATACAATAAAGGAGTGATACAATAAAGGAGTGATACAATAAAGGACTGATACAATAAAGGTGTAGTAGAATAAAGGACTGATACAATAAAGGACTGATACAATAAAGGAGTGATACAATAAAGGTGTAGTAGAATAAAGGACTGATACAATAAAGGAGTGGTACAATAAAGGAGTGATAGAATAAAGGAATGGTACAATAAAGGAGTGATACAATAAAGGAGTGATACAATAAAGAACTGATACAATAAAGGAGTGGTACAATAAAGGAGTGATAGAATAAAGGAATGGTACAATAAAGGACTGATACAATAAAGGAGTGATACAATAAAGGTGTGATACAATAAAGGACTGATACAAAAAAGGACTGATACAATAAAGGAGTGATACAATAAAGGACTGATACAATAAAGGACTGATACAATAAAGGAGTGGTACAATAAAGGAGTGATAGAATAAAGGAATGGTACAATAAAGGAGTGATACAATAAAGGAGTGATGCAATAAAGAACTGATACAATAAAGGAGTGGTACAATAAAGGAGTGATAGAATAAAGGAATGGTACAATAAAGGAGTGATACAATAAAGGAGTGATACAATAAAGGACTGATACAATAAAGTACTGATACAATAAAGGAGTGATACAATAAAGGTGTGATACAATAAAGGACTGATACAATAAAGGACTGATACAATAAAGGTGTAGTAAAATAAAGGAGTGACACAATAAAGGACTGATACAATAAAGGACTGATACAATAAAGGTGTAGTAAAATAAAGGAGTGACACAATAAAGGACTGATACAATAAAGGACTGATACAATAAAGGTGTAGTAAAATAAAGGAGTGATACAATAAAGGACTGATACAATAAAGGACTGATACAATAAAGGTGTAGTAAAATAAAGGAGTGATACAATAAAGGACTGATACAATAAAGGTGTAGTAAAATAAAGGAGTGATACAATAAAGGAGTGATACAATAAAGGACTGATACAATAAAGGTGTAGTAAAATAAAGGAGTGATACAATAAAGGACTGATACAATAAAGGAGTGATACAATAAAGGACTGATACAATAAAAGACTGATACAATAAAGGACTGATACAATAAAGGACTGATACAATGAAGGACTGATACAATAAAGGTGTAGTTAAGTGAGAGAATGAAAAGGGTAACAGCAGCTAACCTTGATGACTACGCCTGCATCTCCAGTGGCAGCATAGACATCTGAACTAGTGGCAGCTACTTGATTTAAACTGTACTTGGATTGTGAGATATCAAATGACTGTACCTCGTCTGTCTTTGGATTGTATATAAATGCTTGATTATGTTTTGTAAGCAATAACTCACTGGCCTAAAACATATATACAATACCACATGGGTACAACACAACGTGTGTATAATACTACATAGATACAATACTACATGGGTACAACACAACGTGGGTATAATACTACATAGATACAATACTACATGGGTACAACATAACGTTGGTATAATACTACATAGATACAATACTACATGGGTACAACACAACGTGGGTATAATACTACATAGATACAATACTACAGAGAGAGGAGGGGGGGAGGGCTAGAGTGGGGAGGGGGAGAGGGGAAGGTAGAAAGAGAGAGGAAGGAGGACAGAAGGGGAAAAAAGGGGGAGAAAGGGGGGAGGGAGGGAAGCAGGGGGATAGAGGGAGGGGGGGGGGGGAGGGAAGGGGAGAGATGAAAAGGGTAGAGCGGGAAAAGGGTAGAACAGGGCCGGAGTAGAACAAACTAGAAGATGAGAAGAAGAGAGGGGCAAATGGAGAAAGAGGTGGAGCAGATAAAGGGAAAAGTGAGGGGGGGGGGGGGTAAAGGAAAGGGTGGGGAAAGGGGGTGATGGCGAAGCAAGAATAGAACGAGCCCGCATAAAGGCTCTCTCTCCATACACAATGCGGCACAATGAGGAGAGTTTTCCTCTGGTGGTCTGTTGCTGCACTTTACACACCATTGTTGCGCACCACTGTTACGCACCACTGTTACGCACGGGAGGGGGGGGGGGATTCTTTGAGGACAAATTAAACAGCCCGTTTTGGTTATTCATGACAAAATCGTTGTGTGTGGAGAGAGGCCTAAATCATATTTGAATATGACGGCTAATACTGCTAGTATATAGTTATACCCAAATATTCCGGCCGCTTCATCATTGCTTCGCTCTCTTTCCCTCCCCCCCTACCCTATCTTTCCTGCCCCGCTCTATTTCTCGCACTCTACCTTGCTCTACCCTCAGCCTGTTCCAACTCTGCCCATCCCATCCTCTCTCTACATTTTTTGCTCCAAGCTCAATTTAAAAGATTACAGAGGAAGACAGTGTGGTGACACATTGCAGTCACTACTAAGTCCAAAAAACAATGCTGCTATTTGTGTAACTGGAAGGAAATAGTACGAGTCATAAACCAACACGGAATAACTTGTTCAACAATCAAAGTATCTGGTATAAGCGTAATGTAGCTTTTTTATGAATCTTCTTCCCTTACTTTATTGACAAAAAACCGAAGACACAAAAATCATTGATTTGAGAGCAAATGAGAAAGTTAAACCTTGAGCATACACCTAATTGATCCAATGGACTGCGTGTACATCAGCTTTCACCTCTCTTTAACATCACCTTATGATCCAATGGACTGCGTGTACATCAGCTTTCACCTCTCTTTAACATCACCTTATGATCCAATGGACTGCGTGTACATCAGCTTTCACCTCTCTTTAACATCACCTTATGATCCAATGGACTGCGTGTACATCAGCTTTCACCTCTCTTTAACATCACCTTATGATCCAATGGACTGCGTGTACATCAGTTTTCACCTCTCTTTAACATCACCTTATGATCCAATGGACTGCGTGTACATCAGTTTTCACCTCTCTCTAACATCACCTTATGAGTCATGCTTACACCGTATAAGCATGGACAAACAGACATACACCAACAGACGGTTCTTCTCATTTATATATTTATATCCTGATATCTTGATATATTGTATATTTATATCCTGATATCTTGATATGTTGTATATTTATATCCTGATATCGTGATATGTTGTATATTTATATCCTGATATCTTGATATGTTGTATATTTCTAAATATATATTAATACGTTGTATGTTTACAAATGCGAAAAACATTTGTCTACCAGTATGTATGTCAGTTTGTGTTAAGTATGTACGTATTTTTCTGTCATTCCATGTGAATAAGTACCTACACCGCTATGCTGATAGAAATGAAAACTGCCGTTAAAACATTGTATTAAATTAATCTAATGTAAGGCAGGGCATAAATGGGCAACTACTTTTGGCGACGCCTGTGAGTAGATCTGGTTTTTCTGTAACATGTTAAGGAATTATAAAGAGGTGATGATACATTGGCTGATCATTGGTTGATTCTATAAATCGATAGATTACAGTTTGAAAAGAAAGAAAAAAAACTGTATAAGTTGTTCTTTTTCTCATCTTTTTCTATTTATTAGTACAGCTACTTCCTTCAATTATGTACTCGGCACTTATTTGCTTATTTACTTATTTCACAGGGAAAACCGGCAATTATTAATAAAAAATGCATTATTTATTATAATTACCAAATTTTCCAATCGAAGTTTTTGAGCAAATAATAATACATGATGACATCTAGATTATCATGACTGTTTATTATCATGGTTATCTATTTCAGTTATTCTCATTATTGGCAAAGTTTCAATGTGTTTTAGTGTTATATTACTATTAATTATTATAACTGCTCATTCCCATTTACCGCAACTATTGCTTGCTTTTCAGCGATTTACATGCTGTAGTAACTCGGTCTATGGCAACAGTGATAACAATGTTAAAAATAATCGCAGCGAAATTGACATGTATTATCTTTGATAGTTTTATAATATAAAGAATGATAGATCAACAACATATTATCATTGTATTACATGTAATATTCTCACTACCAATTTTATTATTACCACAAACAGTGCTGTTGTTACGTATCCTCCTACTGGTCACTCTGGATAAATACTGTCAAAGTTTGCATTCAAGTCGAATGTGTTATTACATGTGAGGAGGTAGCCGCGGGAGCAGGCAACCACAGGAGGAGGCGACCACAGGAGGAGGCGACCACAGGAGGAGGCAACCACAGGAGGAGGCAACCACAGGAGCAGGCAACCACAGGAGGAGGCGACCATGAAAGGAGGTATATCACATATATATATCATACATAGACATATCACACATATATATCATACATAGACATATCACACATATATATCATACATAGACATATCACATATATATATTATACATAGACATATCACACATATATATCATACATAGACATATCACATATATATATCATACATAGACATATCACATATATATATATATCATACATAGACATATCACATATATATATATCATACATAGACATATCACATATATATATTATACATAGACATATCACACATATATATTATACATAGACATATCACATATATATATCATACATAGACATATCACATATATATATCATACATAGACATATCACATATATATATTCTACATAGACATATCACATACATATATCACACATGGAAATATCACAAATCATACATACAGACTAGACATGGAGTCGAACTCTACAACTGTAACGGAAAAACCGACATACTCACAGGTGCCTGAACAGAGAGCGCCACAGCTCGATAGTCGGCATCTAGCTTCAGCTCCCTGCATGAGTTTACCGATAGGGGGAGAGTAATATCCACAAGAGCACATGTTCCATCCATACGACCAATGGATAAATATCCAGCCTCACTGCCATCTGACACCCAAGCTATAGAACTAACATTAGCAGTAGGTACATCAGGTAGGACCAGACGCTCGACTAAAGGCTTCTCGTACGCCTCATAATCCAACTGCACAGCAAACAAATGTCCATAGCTATTGCACAGTACAATGTGGCAAAACGTCTTGCCTGAGCTCGTGTGAAATGCCTGCGTCCAGGTGAATAGAGCGATGTGCCTACAGTGCACTTTATACATCTCGTCAGGTTCATCCGTCTCATTGGTTACTGGCTGTTGTAGAAGGTGGTCGGAGAGAGCTGTGGAGATGTCTGTAGACAGCTGCCACTCTGAGTCAGCGTGCGTGTACAGCATTAGCCTCTGGGCTAGCACTGCCAGCCGTGGATAAACATTGGGTCCAGCAGGCTCCCAGCATGCCTAGCACCAATAGACAGAAGTAAAGTGCCAAAGGTATATGTTGTATGAATGATATATGCATTGTCTACATCAGTTGGACAGTACTCGCTAGTCTTATAACTAGCACATCGCCCATAGACCTCATACTCACTTGTCTTATAGCTAGCACATCGCCCATAGACCTCATACTCACTTGTCTTATAGCTAGCACATCGCCCATAGACCTCATACTCACTTGTCTTATAGCTAGCACATCGCCCATAGACCTCATACTCACTTGTCTTATAGCTAGCACATCGCCCATAGACCTCATACTCACTTGTCTTATAGCTAGCACATCGCCCATAGACCTCAGTGAGGGATTTAATACCTTGTCTAACTTCATCCTCTGCACCTGAATGTACCAACACAAGCGAGGATACAACAGCAGGGAGCAGCGAGCCAGCTTCACTGGCACTGCTCTATTTCATTTACTCAGCAGCACACACTAGTAGGAGTAGCGATACAACCTTGATGTCGCTGTCACAGATCTGAGATAGAAGTGAAACTCTATCTAATGCGTCTGGCTCTATTACTTCTGTGGGGAGCTCTATAGAGTCACAGCACATCTCTATATTTAGTGCTTTCTGGCTAGCAAATGTAAACCTTACCACAACCACACCTGCAATTGGTCTAAACAACTTCAGAAAACCAAACACAGATCTACACAGTGACAGTGAACCAATCATAGATATACACAGTGGCAAAGAACCAATCACAGATCTACACAGCGACAGAGATCAATCACATATATACACAGTCGCAGTGAACCAATCACATATATACACAGTGGCAAAGAATCAATCACAGATCTACACAGTCACAGACAACCAATCACAGGTCTACACAGTCACAGACAACTAATCACAGGTCTACACAATCACTGACAACCAATCACAGGTCTACACAATCGCAGACAACCAATCACAAGTCTACACAGTCACAGACAACCAATCACAGATCTGCACAATCGCAGACAACCAATCACAGGTCTACACAATCGCAGACAACCAGTCACAGATATACACAGCAGCAGAGAACAAATTAAAACTGTCACTTATCAAAGCACAAGTTTTTACCAGAACTTTGACTCAAGCTTATGGTCAGCAAAATGTTAAAACTTGATCGATATAATTTCAACATTTCATGTCGTACATGTCTTTAAAGTATTTCCTTTGGTGATGTAAATATATCAGGTGCCATTTTGGAATGATTTCACTCATTTTAGTTTATCAACTTTGACATGTGAGAAAAGTCCTCGCTAATCTGAATGCTAAAGAAGAAAGACTGTGAAACAAACCTTCAACAGTTGCCACAAAACAAAGATTGTGAGAGGACCAGAGCAGAGATCCACTAATGCGCACATGGCGAGCAAGGCTTGATTCAGCCACCAGTTCCGCCATCTTTACACCAGACCTGGTATGCTGTAAACCAAGAAGTAGGTGCATCTGAGATAGATCAGATTGTATGCAAATGCAATTTTAACTACAAGTCCTAGGAATGCAGTTGTGGTGAAAGATTGTAGTAGTGCATGCCAGTAGTGCACGCCAGTAGCGGGCGCCAGTAGCACATGCTAGTAGTGCATGCCAGTAGTGCGTGCCAGTAGCGGGCGCCAGTAGCACATGCCAGTAGCACATGCTAGTAGCGCATGCCAGTAGCACATGCTAGTAGTGCATGCTAGTAGCACATGATAGTAGCACATGATAGTGCATAGAAACTACCATCAATCTGCCAGAGCATGAAGCTTGTCATCAAAAAACATTCGTAGAATATAAAAGGGAAACTATTATGAAATAATTGTAGATATTTCTGATTGTCAATTTTGTATTTGTTTCAGATTCTATCAACCAAACAATAATTGGCAATAAATAGAATCTCATGCTATACCAGGGCCTCTAGACCACCACTGAAACAGAGTGGAGGCAGTTAAAAAAATATATATGAAGCCAGGATTTGATATTTCTTGCTGCGCATGGAATGAAGCAATTAAGATATATAAAAACAAAGAGGATTTCCTTAGGCTGCAGTGGAGGATTGAGTATAAATATAATATAAACTACAGAATTCACTATCACAGGGATTTTCCATTTCTAGAAAAATTCTTGTATAGGATCTCATTTGTAGATAATTTATTCTTCAAACCAATAGCTCTGCCTATACACTCTCATTACTAGCTGCTCAGATTATATATAACAGAGCCCCTTTATCTACAGCAAGATGGTGTCTTAACCCTCTGTCACACTCACACACAAAAGTTTATATATTATTTTATGCAATATCTTTTAGTAGTGGAGTGCATCATCTACAATACTTTTGTAAAAATTTTGACTTTTGGCTGGATTTTTCTCCTTAATGGGGTATTCTCAAATTAAAACTTGTATTACTGCCCAAATAGGAGTCTGTCTCTTTCAGCACCACACACTATCTAAACCGAGCAATATGCTGATTGGACACTAAATGTTTTTAGTGGTGACAATTGAGTATTTTCTACTCATGGAAAACATCTACTAATGTGAGCTCAGTCAGACAAGAGCTGCAAATCTATTTGAAAAGCTTAGTTGGGTGTCACTAAACAGCAAAAGAACATTGTTAGTTTTCAATTTAATAATAATTAATTGTAATACTATCAACTATCAATAATAACTATTATTATTTGAAAGTTCAACTGCTTCTTGTCAATGAAAATATGCTGAACAATAACAATAGACGACAATTATCAAGGGGATAATAACAACTAATTGTATTTAACTGCCAATTAAAGTAATCACATTCAATTGCTACCATCAATCATTCAACTATTATTATTCATTTAATGATTATTTTCGTTGTGCCATAATCATTAATAGAAGAAAATCAGACCTATTTCTGAAATCTGGTTGGTGGACAAAAGGATCACCCTTTTGCTTATTGTGACCACTGGCAACGAGAAGTGTCTAGCATAGAATACTCCCCACTCTTTGATTAACCGAAAGGTAGTAGCGCTTCAAGAAGTTACCGATAGAGTACTGAGTCTGAAACTGTTCTAAGTTGAGAGATCAGCAGATCATGTTAAAAATCTGGTCAAATTCTATTGGCAAGCACTGCGCCGTTGACTTTATTTTGGAGTTGATACTTCTCTAAGTGAAAATTCTTAGAGGTAACTTATTCCAGCAAAGTAGAGGGTTTGGTCAAACTCTGCCTTTGTCTACGGCAGGAATGACAGGATATCATTATAACAAAAGGGTTGCAATGATCAATGACGACTTAAGGCGTGACTGCACTGCACCGATGCTTTGATGTTGATGTACCTATATATACGATGGATCATGACGATGTGCAGGTGGCTACATCGGCCAATGTAGCGTGACGATGTACTAGGGCACATCGGTGAGCTGCGATTGAACTTGCACAAAGTGAGGTTCTTTGCCTGTTTCATTTTCGACAACGAATGATTTGTTTCCTTGATATAATTACAATAACAGCAATAATTGAAAATCAAATTCACTGTGATGTATGGTTGTTTAATATTTTTTTCGGTTTTATTTATTGTTAAATCCTCAAAATACTGTTATTATTCATCATAAATCTTATTGCTGTACTTGTTAATAAATGTAATAACTATTATTATAATTATTATACTCAGTAATGTTGAAATTATCAATTATCACTATTTATGAGCCATTTAAAATAAAATCACTGAACTGAATTTCTTTTGGCAACAACTCCATTACATTGAAATTTTTTTGGTGCAAAGAGAGGGATGTTCAATTTTGAAGTGAATTCGGAATATGAAGTGGATGCTTGTTCCTGATAAAAATAAATTCTAGCAGAAATGTGTTGTAAATGGTTAAACTTGACGAGCTTGGGAAAAGATTTTGTTTTAACCAATCAGAGGACACCAATGTGCCTTTGGCATTGAGCATAGATCAACATGTTGGTTATGCTCACGAGGTCGCACAATGTGCCGAGCACACCCACTGCAAGGCCTTCCGATGCCAAACATCGGCCTGTTTAGCTAAGCCTTTACATGTAAACAAAAAACCAATTCCTGAGTCCATTAAATTGGTCAAATCCAAACTTGGCTGCCTCATGGATAACTTTTAGATGCGTACAAAATTGCAAAGAACTTTAGTGATATGGCAAAGGGATTGCCAACAATTGTTACAAATGGGCCCAAACAGACAGGACCTCAATAATTGGCAAATTGCTCACTCTACCAGAGAAATTATACAGCCGCTCTTACCCTACAGCGACTGCGTCTCCGTCTCAATTGATGGTCGCACGCATAGTTGCATGTTGTCTTTACACTGTTGCAACCCATACAATTTTTGAGTTTGCAACTTTGGGGTTGCCCAGACATCTTAGCTAATATAATTTAATGCAGTCCTGCTCACAAAGCTGAATTGGTGAGTTGTGATTTAATTATTAACAGCTATTTACCAGGTAGTAATTCTCTATGCATCCAATGATTTTTTTATTTACCTATAAAATGAAACTTTGACATGTCCACAAATATTAACAATAATTATTAAAATCAAATAAAAACTTGAAGAAAATATGTTTGTTCATGTTTGCATTCAAAATAATAATAATAATTACGCCAAATATGAATTAATTATTACTATTAAATGTACGAAGTTTGATATATTTGATAAAAAAATAATAATATTGCATAAATATCAACAATGCTGGTAATAATTAATTTTTTAATATTAAACTTACGGTCTTATAACAATCACTGTTTACTTTATATCCAGGCTTGAATAAACAAAATATCGGAGACGCTACCTATATAGAGCAACACAATTGGTTAAACTGTGTTACATGGCTACAAAATCACTGCAAGTTGATGCTCAAACCGACACTGCTGGGTTGCTGCATTTCAGCCTGCGGCAATCCTGGGTCTCCACCAAAAAATGAACAAGTATCCTGCAGCAAGAAGCATCAGCAAACTTCAAAGGAAAGTCGCCTAGTGTAAACACAGCTTAAGGATTTTTGATAAACATTTCAAGCCTATAACGGGTGTGGCATATGAAAGAATACACCAACAGAATGTGGAAAGGTGCAAACCATTCCATCAATTCTGTAATAGATTATTGTGAGGCTGCACATCAGATATTTAATGTATATATTGTACAGAGGGAATAGGGAAACGATCCTCTGACTATTCAACCGTTGACATAGATGGAGAAGTCTCTAATTATTCAACTGCTCGTTCATGTACTTGCTCAGTTATACTAAAAGGGGGTCTATAAGTACAATAGCAGTTGTTCATTGTGGTCAAGAGAGGACCAGACAAACAGAATTGTGCTCCTTTGCCAGTCTAAAGGGGACAATTGCATTGATGTGTATAAAAACTGGGTTTAGTGTTAAAGTAAATGAAAATGGTTGTGACCAGCCTGTTGAATATGCATCAAATAAAATGACGGAGACTGAGAAGAGATATGCTATGATAGAGAAAGAGGCTTTGGCCATTAATTGGGCTTGTGAAAAGTTCGACTATTACTTAGTCGGGTAGAAGTTTGAGATTGAGACCAACCATAAACTGCTAGTTCCTTCGTTGGATGAGGAAGACTTGTCTGCCTTGCCTATTAGAGTCCAGCGTTCCAAGTTGAGGTTGTTAAGATATGATTATGATATATTTCATACCTCGGGCAGCAGCATGTATTTAGCAGACACTGTAAGTAGAACCAACAGTGGCAGTTACAGCCATGTGAATTTGGTCAATTGCAATGATACAAAAGCTTTTGTACTCTGTAAACAGAGCAGTCGCTATTGGCAGTAAAAAAGAAATAGTGGTTGCTACCCGAGAGGGTGAAGTGTGCCAGCAGGCGAACAAATGCATTTCTGAAGACACAAAATACACAAGAGAGCTTCATGGGTGAACTTGCACAGCTTTATAAGTGTACAGACCACAGAGTATCAGTAATGGTTTACTTTTCTATGATTTTAGGGTTTTCATACCTAAGGTCTTGAGAGAACGGTATTGAGAAATGACACAAAGGTGACCCAGGCATATCTACATTCCGAAGGCAAGCCCAACAGCATTATTGGTGGCCTGATCTCAGTATCCAAGTTGGTGGACATGTAGAGAGATTTTATATTTGTATTAGGCATAGATCGGTTAAACATCTACTTATGGACGGAATATACTCCCTTCTCATCTTTAGCAAGTTATAGCTTGTTATAGGTGTTCTTCAGTTTGGTAGCAATTGTTACGTGGTTTTAATAGATTATTATTCGAAGTGGATCGAGACTAATTACATTCAGGCTGCAAAGGTTGGCAAAATTATTGCTGTAATGAAAGCTGTATGTGGTAGATTTGGTATACCTAGGGTAGTCAGGTTGGATAAAAGGTGTTGCAATGACAGCAAAGAATTTAGGAAATTTGCCAAGGGTATTGGGTTGAAAACAGCAATCAGTAGTTTCAGGCACCCGCAGTCAAATGGATTAGCAGAGAGTGCTGTAGAGATTGTCAAGAATTGGTGACACAAAAATGGAGATAAGGAAATGGCATTGATTGTGTATAGGAATACCCCAATAACTACAAGGTATTCTCCTAGTGCTCTGATGTATGGTGGAGACACCAGACCGTCTTTGGGAACCCCTCACTTTGGTCAGGTCAACTACGGACTGTTTGAGGTGAAGGAGCGGGAGTGCCAGGATCAGTCAAGGATAGAGGGGACAAAAAGTATTGGGTCTCAAAGTTACCTAGTTGCATGCCGGTGATACTGTATGGGTCAAAGTCCCCACTGATGCTGGTGCGGACGGTGTGGTAATAAGAAGGGAAGAAACTCCTGTAAGACACTGAGTTAGAATTGACTCTTTTCCAAGCATCTTTGATTCGAAGAAAAAAGTGGCAGTTGTCTTCTCAAAAAAGGAAAAATTTTGTGATTTTACTTTAGAGAGAAATGGGGGTAATGGCAGTTGTGGCTCGTAAATGATAACTTATGAGCTACATCAAAATATAACTACCACTACCTGTACGGTAATTCAGTATTCTAAACTATGGCAAAAAAAGATTTTTCTAGGTGTGCATATTTTGTGGTGGTCCGCAAAAAGGCACATAAACAAAGAAATTCTGTCAGTAGAATAACTAATAGAGAAAAACCATGCCGCTTTCTATTCAGTTTGAATTGTACCACCAACGTATTCCTCTAGTATGCCAATGAGTGCAATTTGTTTCCCTTGCGATCAGTTTTGCTCAGCCGCAAGCCATAACCATTGCCCAACATCGCTGGACTACTCCTTTTATGTTCCTCACCGTAGCAGAGGCGGTACACTATCAAGAGCTATGTAGTAGGCACGCAATGATGCAAGCCAGCGTGATTTGCTTGGCGCATTCACCATTTTCGCTAGCACTATCTCACTATTTTTAATGAACTATTGGTTAGCTAGCGCTTGATAATAAACTTTACATTGGAAAAAAGAAATTTATGTGTAAATGAATGCTAAGGTAATTGATTGTGCCTGGCTAAAAATGTACTTAAATAACAAACTGGTATTATGGCTTTATGATTGGATGTTTCTACATATATATCACAATATTGTCGTAAATAGTCTGCTTGTTTACTCCCCACAATATTCAATAACAGTTGATCAGCACTTATGAATATATCTTTGATTTAAAATATATCTGTAATAATTGGCACGACCGCTTCCTACTTTCTGGTTCCAAAAATCATTCAAGAACCCAAATGCTATTTGCTGCTGATAATTATTTGGTCTTCAAATGGCGAGATTTCAAGACTTTCAACTGGGCTCGGCATAGAGGGCATGATCGATATGTATTATGTAGTAGTTAGCTGTCTATCGTAGCGGATGATGACGCCTCCAACCATCTCTATTTCGGGAGAGACTCTGCCAGGATCCAATAGGTATCTGCCTGTCCTTCAGCAGCAGGAAATCTTTTATAATATGCTTCTGGTCAACCACCAATTGTTAAATTACAAATTACATAACAAAGGAGTTCTAGCGACAGGGTCAGCGCCAATAAGTGTACAGTTGCAGGAATTGCATGAGCTTCAGGCAATTGAGTCTATTAGCTGAAAATGTAGATAAACTAAGAACGTCTATCTCTTTCAACTTACGACGCCAAAAACAAGAAAACATTAAATTAGGTTCAAGGATTATTATTTTTGAGCCTATTAGTGAATTTTCTTATAAAAATGACAGTGAGGGTGATTTTTACAAACTGCCGTCTTCGGCATTGACATCACAGTCATGAGATATAGATAACTTTTAAAGTCTATGGTCATGGTGCCTGAACAAAGATGTAAGAACAAATTAAAAAACAAATCTGAAACATATTTTTGTATATAGTTCAATCTGGTTATGAACTGTTTTTGGTAAAAATAAAAGATTGAGAAAGACATTGCTATCCCACTCACAAGTTACAGTCAACAAAAGCAGTTTGGCACACCACAATGTCAATTTTACCCGAGTGGTGTCACAATTGCTTCGGAAATTCTTTATTCCAATGAAGTGCTAGCTGACCAAAGGCTCATTAAAAATTAGCTAAAGAAAATCAGATCACAAATACAATTTTTAAATATTTTTTTATAGTGTTTAGTTACATGAGTTGCTTTTCTATGATCAAAGATCCTGCTTTGGTTGTTTGCTTGGAAACTACCTTGTTAGCGGTTAGCCCTGTTAGACCAAAAACTTGGGCTATTACGATGCGTTAGCGATAGTGGTGAATACACCGAACCGACTTGTATCAGTGCTTGCACACTACATAGCTTTTTAATAGTGTATATATAGCCTCTGCTACTGCAAGAAACATAAAATGAATAGTCAAGTTATGCTAGCCAATTTTGATGGCTTGTGGCTAAGCAGAATTGACCAAAAGCCTATAAAATTGCACTAATTGGCATACTAGAGAAATATCTTGGTGGTACAATTCAAACTGAATAGGAAGCTGCATGGTCTTTCTCCAGTAGTTATTTGACTGAAGGAATTTCTTTGCTGACACGCCTTTTGTTGATCACTCCAGAATATGCATGTTCAGAAAAAACTTCTTCAACTCATAGTATAGAATACTGAATTACCCTACAGGAAGTGGTAGTTATATTTTGCTGTGGCTCATAGGTTGTCATTTATGAGTCACAACAGCGATTACCCCGATTGCTCCCAATAGTAAAAACACAAAATGCTACCCTTTTTTTGCGAAGACAACTCCTACCTTTTTCTTTGGGTAAAAGATGCTTGGTAAAGGATCTACTGGTAACAGTGAGCTATGTAGAAACCACAAACACCTGTTTTTGTTCGACAATGACATCTTTGGCTAAAACTCGGGTCGGTGAAGAGGTACATGACGCTGTTCCACCGACAGAAAAATATGCAGGGAGTAATATGGGTGAGATTATCCTACCTAACATAGAAATGGCTAACAAATACATCGATGATAATACATGGTTAGAGGAGCCTTTAGAAATATGTGACAGGTCGTTTGAAAGGCTGTCCCGATGTAGGCCCTTCAGGGAGACGCAGGAGAATGTCATAGTCACTAGATCCAATAGAAAGGTTAATGAAAACAAAATGTCCGACATGGCTTATTACAAGCAGCCACTAAGTGTTGTTTACAAATTCGGAAAAAAAACTGTAATAATAAAAAAATGGTGAAGCAATAAAATTCAACATCATAGATTGCGAAGCAACACGAAATAAAGGCATATATTGTGCAGGATTTCACTGTGGGGGTGTGAGTGGTAGCTCGGCCTACCTGCACAACCTCCCGAACTGTGATGGCAACTGTGTCTAATGCTCTAGCAATACAATCCTCCCACAGGTCGACTTAGTATCCTGAGGAATGGTGATTGACCACCCTAGTTACTAGTGAGCTGCCGATTGCGTTAGCTGTTATCAGTGTGTAAGCAAGGGTCGAACTGTGAAGGGCGAACTAGTCAAGCTAGGTTCGGCCAGCAGAGGTTCGGCTAATCTGTTTCAGTGCAGTGCAGAGGTCGAACATTGAAGGCGAATTTAGGCAAAGCTAAGTTCGGCCAGCAGAGGTCCAGACTGATCTGCTTGTATATTACTACTCGAGTAATGTTGCGCAAGTGAAGTTATTTGTTAGAGAACAAAGAGACTTCTGAGAGTGTGCAAGCTGACTCTGACTTTATTGATTAAAACATCCATATTTATATACATGATTGCATAACAGCAAAAGGTAATACAAAAGAGGCCACACCTGGCACAAATGATTGGCCAGAGTGTGCCAATAAAACACAAAAGGTGGTCCTTGACTGATTGCATGGCTGAACTCACATGTAGAACATATATGTTAAAAAGGTAAAAGAATAATAATGATAAAATACATAGACTGATTTGCCCTAAAGCGCGGGCATAGAACAAGTAGACAATAGCTAGAATAGAACAGGACATGCAGACATAGAACTAAGTAAGTGTAGCGTTCGTATAAAATATACCATAGAGTTGTGGCAAGATGGCGCCGGTCCTTCACAATATTAATTGATTAAAATAGAATTACCGATTTTAGAGGAACATAACTCTTGCTCCCACTAGTAAAACCAGAACTGTGTTTTATAACTTTATTCTTGAGTCAAAACCTCATGTATTGCTAAAAAGGCAAGTGACAATAAATGATGCCTTCTAAATAGAACTGGACTTTCTCTTAAATGATGTTAACTCTGTATATCTATCATTTGGCAATTTTGATGTTGACATTAGCTATCACAAAATATGTTGTTAACTATTAAAAATGGTTTACCAACTTGTGAGCAACACTGATTCATACTATTTTGTTGTGATAGTTACACTCAACACTGGGTGGTTTGGGGATGTTTGTGTCACAGTACATTGAATTAATCAACATGTGACCTACGCACTTTGCAGCCCATACCGGAAACACAAGCAGCTGACCACAAGGCTACAAAACTAGCTGGCTCTGATTTGTAGAAACATTATGAATAGGCTAAATAGAAAGTAATTAGAGAGAAATGAAATTGTGTTTACACAAGGTCTGCAGGTGGTGTAAGAACATAGTGCAATTGAAAGGAAGAGTAAGGATGCTCCATGTGGCTAAGAAAGTTTTACTGCTAAAACAAGTGCGATGAGTGGTGGTGGAGGATATAGTGATGTGATGAAAGAAAAGAGAACGGCTGATGGTGCAGGCTTTAACAGCACAATATCTAGATTTTTGGCCAGTAAGGGAATGATGGTTGAAAATTAATATCAAATGAGAAAAGAGACAATTGTTGCTGAGAGACATGAGTCTGAATGGGTTTATAACTTGGATGCTGCAAAGTACAACAGGGAAATGCAAGATTTACAAGAGTACGGGTGCACTGTGGTTATGAGGGCCGCTATGGCTCAAATGGTCAAGCTTTAAGCTAGCATCAGTAGCACAGCCACAACTGGTCAGGTGGTGCAAAAAACCCCTAACAACCCTAGTAACACAAGACCTGCACAGCTTGTGGAAGACTCCAATGTCAGAAAGGAGTCCCTGACCCTCTAGGGTACATGGGCTGATCAAGTTGAGAAACCGAATAGGAGGTTCCTCAGCTTAATTTCGGTTAGAAAGGTAGGGAAAGGTACAGGTAGAGAAAGAGGTTAACGAGAAGGTAGACACCGCTAAGGCTGATCCTCGCTCTCAGGATGAAAGGTGAGGAACAGAATACATCAACCAGGTTGACCTGCGAGTGAATGATAAGGCCTTAGCCTTCAAGGGAGATACCGTAATGGTTGACCTTGTGATTGTTATGAGTGAAAATGAAGCGACGAGGGAAGATGCCATCATGGCTGACCTGGGTTCTGCTGGCGGAATTTCGGCTCCAAGGGAATTTGGGTAGCTATCCGGCGTTAACAAGGTGGAAAATAGTGAAGCGACACAAGTGGAGGTGGTGAGTGAAGAACCAGATGCGGCGGTGGATTGAGCAAACTAGGTGAATTGGAGATGGGTGATTTTCAGGGTTTACAAGTATAGGTGTAATAAAAATATGTTACAGGCAGATCACAAGGTAATAGGTATGTATGCATTGTGCTAACAGTTCGAGATCCGCACTTAATTTCTTGATTAACCTGACACACCATGGACTAGTAACTGCAAGCAGCTTTAGCTGTACACTTGATTTATTTAACCACCCTGCTTCAGCGTTCATTGTAATAACTATGGTTTGCAGTCCTTGGCTAATCAGTCATGGGGTCATCATGATCTATCTTAGTTGTCATGGCGCTTGAGACTTGGGCACTCTTTAGTTCACGATAAGTCTCTTCGAGGTTTACCGAAGGGGGCATAATGGATTGTTGTTTGAGATCTAGAAATGTCCAGGTTGTGAGCTAAAACAAGATCACAAGGCCACAAGTAGTACCAATACTCGCAGTAACAAAGACCCCCTACTGTTTGATAGGTTCCAACTAAGTCAAGTGAGAGCATCAAGCTAGACTCAGAAGCTCTAACCCGGATGTACGGAACACCTCTCTTGAAGCTTTGAATTTTTTGGTGAGTGGACATCTTTTGAGCATTCCTCGTTTTTTCAGGTAACTCTAAATTTACAATATTTGAGCTGGAACAACGTTATAAAAGCTACAAGGAAATGAAAACTGATGATTTTGTTCATAACAATTTCATTAGCGCATAACAATTATAATAATAAGCATAATACCAAATGTGATCACCACAGTGAGCCATGTATAATGCTTAGAACAAACTGGCATTGTAATAAAAAAAATTAAGAGCCTCTTTTAATAGTGGAGACATGATTGTAATAAATAACACTTATTAGCATGTATGTATTATCGTATTATAATAATTATAGTATACTATTAATTTATTATTTATTAATATCAGATAAATTGCAACAACTTGCTTTTCAATAATTTATTTTTTATCACAAAGCCAATATACTAATAATAATAACTATATATGTTTCACCGGGAGTATCATCGTTTGATTATCTATAATAATACTTATTATTATTAGTTCAGTATGATTAATTTATTATTGAATGATAAATCATCATGGTGATGTTTTTATTTACTTATTAATAGTAATAATAAATTAATGAGCCAACTGTCTCTCATGTCACTGAAGGAGAACACAACTCACTATCGTAGGAACCTTACAACACAAGGGACATGGGGGGGGGGGGGGGGGGGGACACGGTCGATTGTCTGTTGACTATCTGGCTCTTCAAGGGGGAATTGATATCAAGTATAAATCGGTGTGTAATTTATACTTCCACAGGCCGCATGACTAAAGGTTTGAGATCTTTCTTCAGAGAGGTGTGGATGACAAGTCGTCACCCTATCTCAGTCTTTAGTGAACTAGCAAAACTCTGGATGAATCTGGGGATAACTAGAGCTAGTTCTCTCATTTGTCAAGGGGAGATAACAACGATTTGAGTTTCGTTGCTTCTTGGATGGGGTTTGGCTAGCAGTACGCTCGGGAGAGCTGCGCACAGATATGTTGAGTTACCCAGGTAATCAGTAGAGATGACTATAGCTGGGAGCCTATCTATCTCTATGCTGATACCAGGTTAGTAGAAACCCTTGCTAGGTCTGAGCACAAGTATATCTAGCTAACTATGTAGTTAAGGGAGATGACTACGACCAGAGGTCTATCTATCTGAACGCAGATATCAGACTAGCAGAGCCCTCTCTAGAGCTGGGCACTAATATATCTAGCTGTTCATACAACTAGGTGGAGATGACTACGGCCAAGGGCCTATCGATCTCAGAGCAGACATCAGGCTTGCAGAACTCTCTCTAGTATTCGGCACTGATATATCTAGTTCTCTGTACAACTACAAGAGATCGCTACAGTTGAAAAGGTTTTCTATCTCAGAGCAGGATCACCAGGCCAGCAAACTCTCTCCGGAGCTGGGCACAGGTAATATAAATAACTACTAAACTAGCTATTAGCGCAGTTGATCCCACTCTTACTGATTCAGAAATAGTCAAGTCCTGTATGTTCGAAGACTCAACTGATGTATTTACAAAACTCTTTCAGCTTATATAGAGAGCAAAACATGGAAGCCCACAGCTTATCACGTAGCTTACAATTGAATGAAGATTTCGCAAACAAAAGGGAATAAATAGTAGAATGGAAGCTGGATTATCTCAAGCTCAAGCAACATAATAAGAAGGTTGAAGTTATTATTATTGTCCATAGACATTTTTGAAGGGTAGCTGTTGGTTCTGTGCTGTTATCCATAGAGTGATCATGAGAATGATCGTGGGACTTCCGCAAGCTTGGTGCGGTCGGAGGTATCGCTTTCTTGGCTTGATGGTTAGCTACGGCAAAGACGTGTTGCTTGGACGGCGTTTGTTCGAGGTAATTGCTAACACTTATACGTATTAGTATTATCCACTGATTCTGCTACAGGTTCTTCATCCCCTAAACATTTGCAAGCGTCCCGGCGGGTATTTTTATTATTTACTGCATTAAATAGTAGTAAGAAGAATGATAACAAGAATAAAAACAATGATCATCAATTTTAAATATAATTAATAATTATTATCAACTATTATTAATATTATTTAATTTTGCAATTATTAATAATATTATTATTATTAAAATTTCTGAACTGGCTCTCCACATCGACAAAATAATTAATAAATGATATACCAATAACAATCATCTACCTAACTAATAATGCCAACAAAATAAGCAAATAACTGACTGACCCATCATCATGTAGTACCATGTGTCTTTTTGTTGTGTTTGTGCATAGTAATATACATGTTTGTAGATTCAGAATCACATTATTACTGTATTGAGAATTAGAGAGTTATATATAAAATGTCAAAAAGCCGAGCGCAATCTTGGCGTTATGTTGTCAATAGCTGTGAACAAGCTAGAGTAGCAAAGGATAATAAAAATACGAGCTTAGCTTTATAATAGCCAACTTGATCGGGAGTAATTTCTACAAGTCCATAACACCTTCCCACTAGCCTTAAATATATATCCAGTTTTAGGTGTATTCTTTTGTGACCTCCTGGGATTGTCTGGACCATCTTTTTCACCAGTTGGTAATCTAGGTTTCCTATAGATTCTTCCTTCGGCTATGGTAGGTTGCTCTTAGGGTTGCTCTGGTGTCTTTGTACTGGATAGAAGTTCCTCACCAGGATAACTGTCCTCTGTTGTCCCATAGCGGGGTAGCAGCTGTTTTACATGTTTTCGCCAAGTTGATCCATGGGGTATCACCGTGACCTTTACACTTCGTGTTCCAAATACCTTAATAACTACTGCAAACACCCATCTCGGTTACTGTTCTCTTTTGGGTCCACAGTACAAAGCATAGCACGGAATTCCAACTTCGTATGTATGGATTTTGGCTACTCTCTCTTTGCCATCATCTGGTGCTCTTTCTGGCAAATATTGTTTCTTGCTAGTTTCTCGATATTGTCTTCCTTGTGTAATATGAGCTGGTGATGACAGCAGTATGTCTATTTTATTGCAAATCTGTTTGCCATTCAGAAGCTCACTTGGTGAATACTCTTCCGGTAGTGGAGTTCTATGATACTGCATCAAGAATTCCTGGCGAGCTGCTTCGACAGGAGCAGTTGATTTCTCAATGGCTTGCTTAAATTCTGTATCATGCGTTCTACAGCTCCATTGATAACTGGATGGTATGGTGCCCCAGTATGGTGAACTATTCTTATTTCCTTACACCACAATTGAAACTCTTTTGATTTAAACGTGGTTGCATTGTCCGTGACGAGAGTGTGGGGATATCCAAGATGTGCAAAGTTCTTTTCTATCAGCTCCGTAGTTGTTTTAGTAAATGCAGGACTTGTTGCATGTATATAAGGGTACTTGGAGTAAGCATCTATTACTACAAGCCAGTTGCTTTCCATAAAGTTGATGACATGATCTAAGTACAGACGACTCCAAGGTTTTTTGGTAGCATCCATGAGTGTACTGGGTACTTCGCAGGCTGATTCTAGTGTTCAGCACAAGAGGTCCATTGCCAACATACATCTATGACCTTTGCATAAATCTCTGGCCAACACACAGCTGTGCGAACTGTTTCATTTGCTACATTTCGAAATATCCAAGATGGAGAATTTCTAAGACTTGTGATTGAAGAGTCTGAGGAACAACCACCCTGGATCCATAGATTAGACAGCCATCCGAAACAGATAGTGGTGTTGCTATCTTTCTGAATGCATCAATGCTGAATAGTCCATGAGCAGCTTCGCATGGAAGCTGCTCGTTTTCGTTCCTTACTGTCCTCAATCTTACTACCGGGCCTTCCTTCTCTCGTGTACCTCACTATCGTTGATAGCACTGAGTCTTTGGAAGTTTCTTTCCGCAGCACACCTGGATTTGTTGGAATTAATTGAAGTCCTATTGTTCTTATACAGCAAACTGTGTCTAGGTCTTCATCATCTTCATCAAATGCGATGTCTGGTGCAACAGGTAATCGACTTAGAACATCTGGCTTGCCATGTTTGGCAGTTTGGCGATATTCTGACTGACTTCAAACTGACTGAGAAGTAATGCCCATCTGGATAATCTGTTTGCTGCCATAACTGGAGTTGTTTTTGTATAGGTCCAAACATCGATATCAGTGGTTTGCAGTCAGTAGCTAAGATGAATTGCCTCCCATACAGAAACTGATGGAATTTCTTCAAGGCAAATATAATCGCTGAGGCCTTCTTCTGAATTAGCCCATGTGCGTTCTGAGTGCTAGATAATGTCTTTGAGGCAATTGAAATCCGTCGCTCACTGGCATCCAAAAAACAATGAAATAGAACTGCTCCAACTCCAACATTTGATGCATTGCAGGCTTTTCTGATTTGTAATGTAGGATCAAAATGGGCTAGAGCAGTTTCTTCGGATAACATATTTCTCAGTTGTTGGAAACTAGATTGTTGTTCCGAGCCCCAACACCATGCAGTTTTCTATTGGGTGAGTCTATGAAGTGGTTCAGTCACAGTTGATAGGTTAAGTAGAAGTTTTGTAGAACTGTACTGATCCGAGAAAAGAACGTAGACCTGCGACATCTGTAGGTGAAGGCACAGATGTGACAGCATCAGCTTTATGCTCGTTGGCAATGCCTTGGTGCGAAAGTACATGTCCGAGATATTTCACTGAAGGTTCTGCAAAATTACATTTATCCAATCGACATCTCAGCCATCTGTCATCCAAATGCTGTAATAATCTTCTAAGGTTCTCTACGTGTTTCGATGCTGTAGCTCAACTCACCAGGATGTCATCAAGGTAAACAACCACTCTGTCCAAGTCCCTGGTGAGCTGGTCCACAAATTCCTGAAAATATCCTGGGGCGGAGCTGATACCAAATGGCAGTTTCTTTGAAGAAAAACTCCTCTGTGGTTGCTGAGAGCAAGTTTTCTCTGGCTCTCTAGTTCTAGTTTAATTTGGTTATAAGCATCGACTAAATAAATTTTTGTGAAACCAACGCCTAACTTTCTCATCAGGTCTTTTGGTAATGGAATTGGTTGACGATGTGTTTCCAGTTGTGCATTTATGTTCACCGAATAGCCTCCACTTACTCTAATTTTCCTTCTAGTTTGTCCAGGTAGTAGTGCTTTCCGGATTGGAACAACTGGTGTGCCATACTCATCGCAGACTCCTTTGGATATTCTTGCATCATAGCTATGAGCTAAATCCTCCATAATTGCAAGAGGAACTGGTCTTGCCTTGCAGAAAATTGGCTTGGAATCTGGCTTGAACTCCACTTTCAGTTCAACATCTTTGAGACATCCAAGTTCTGGCTAGAACAGATTAGGAAACTCTTGACATAATTGTTTCAGGCTTCCTGTAGTGAATGATTCATTTGTATGTCTGAAAATACAAAATTGATTCTTCTTGCTCCTTTTTCTGACCTCTCTCTACCTATCCTGGCATCAATACAAATTCTTAACTGTTGAATTGCATCTCTGCCTGGAAGATCTAGGTTCGGAACTTTGCCCACTATAAAGCTAAGCCATCTCCTTTCTATTCTGCTTTCCTGCTGTCTCCTCTTGTTGCTGCTTCACTTCCTGTGGTATTTGAGTACTAACTTGGCATTGTCACGAGATTAAAATCTGGTAGTTTTATGCCAACTCAAATGTTACCTCTGTGGGTGAAAGTTCTGGTTTTCCAAGATCCTTCCAGATGTTTTCTGACATGAAGTTGTCACCTGCCCCAGTATCTAACTCTATGTTATAACACTTCTCCTTGAGTTGTATAGTCTGTTGAAGTTGTGGCATGTGATGCATTCTTTTAACAGTTTGTTGTAGATCAGTAGATATTGTCTTGACTGTAATGTTATTTGTTTATGTTGTTGACTAACCTTAGACATCTTGGAGATAAGCAGGTCAGGTCAAGGACATCTGGGAAAGGGCCGGCATTCGAATACTAGAGCACGAAGTAAGAGGTCGCTAGCAGAGAGCATTCCTGTACTACTCACCGGGTTATTATCTTACTAAGGTGAGGACATTACATGGTGTCAGAAGTTAACTAAAGCATCGTTCACATTTTAATGTGTAGCAGGTGAGCTTTGAAGTATTATTTACTTGTGTGGCAATTATTATTATTTCAATCTATACAATAATAATATTGCCGTGATACAATGGCGTCACTGAAAGGTGTAGAATTAAGAGTACCACCTTTGGAGTTAAAAGAAAACTCAGAGTTGGAGTGCTGGCGAGATTTTATTTTGCGATTTGAAATAGCTCTCATCAATACTAACCTGTCAATGAAGGGAGAAGGTACTCCAGAACAAAAAGAGGCTATTGAGAGAGATTTGGACTTTCCTAGAGGAGGATTGCTCTTGAATACAATTGGACCTGAGGGTTATAGAATATTCACTAAATGGAATATACAAGCTAAAGACATCCTGTTCTCGGAGTTGAGAGATAGATTTGAAGAACAATTCGCAGGGAGACAAAATCTCTTTATTACTAGACACAGATTTTTTTCGATGGAACAGATGTCGTCAGAGAAAGTGGAGATGTTTATTGATAGGGTGGCGAAGGCTGCAACTTTTTGTAGATTCGACGGACTGGAGGATGATTTGGTGTTACAAGTAGCTACTAAAGGATTACGCAATGACAAACTCCGCAAAGAGCTGCTAGCCATGGATAATTTAGATTTGAAGAAAGCTCGCAACCTATGTCATTTATTTACTAGTGCAGAGGAGTCCAACAACTTCCTTACTGACAGAACAGAGTCTATAGTTGCCGCAGTAGAAAATAAACTGGTAGTCCGCAAAACAAATCATGGGTGTTTTACGTGCAATTCGAAAACGCATTGGTCTAGAGATTGCCCTAATAAAAAACAGAGAGAGTCAAAGCCAGATATTACCTGTTACCAGTGCGGACTAAGAGGACACATTGCTAGGTTCTGTAGGAAGAGAGGAAAGGGGGTAAGAGAAGTCAAGGCAGAACAGAAGAATAGCAATAGAGGGGAGGAACAGGAATCGGACGAATCATTCTGACTAGGCACAGAAAGACAAGTTAATATTGTTAAAACAGCTACTAGTAACTCATTTGTAACAAAACTTTGCGCTAATGGAATAATGACCAATTTCCTGTTAGATACAGGAGCAGATGTTACCGTGCTTACTCAGGAGACTTTTGAGAAACTTGCAGCGCCTGCGACTAGTCCAACTAAGATATTGAAAGGTGCAGATGGCAGTCTATTGAATGTGATTTGCGAAATAGAGTTAGAACTCACATCAAAGAAAGGGGATAATACAACAACATCCGCTTTTGTAGTTAAGGGAGCTGCCAGTAACTTGTTGGGGAAGAGAGAGATTTCAGATCTGAACATTATCAATGTTATTGGACATATAACATGTGAAAATATTGTGAGCAGGTTTCCTGCTTGTTTTGATGGGTTGGGCACAATAGGACAAGAGTTTGGTATTAAACTCAAAGAAGGAGGAGTGCCGTATAGACTCTCCGTTCCAAGGAGAGTTCCTATTGGGCTGAGAGACAAAGTTAAAGGATGGATTTACTGGTCGGAAACTCTATTGTGAAGTATTGGGGAGAGGAGATGGGGGTAGTGTGAGAGTATTTTGTTTACCTGGAGCCACTTCGGACCGAATACTATTGAAGGCGATGGCTGAACGCCGTGATACCGACAGGTATGTGTATTTACAATCAGGTATCCCTGATATGCAACCAAAGGGACAATTACATAGCTTTTTGCCTGAGAGGATTAACCTCTATAAACAGACCTTAAGAAAAGTGCATCAACAGTTGTCTAATGCAGTAATCCTTCTTATTTATCCACCGTTAAATGCGTCCCAGAACCTTTGTGACCAATACCATGAGGTGAACAAATTGATAAGTGAGTTGAACACCATTAAGACTCCGAACACCATATCAAGAATTTTTCATCGAGACCATCAGCAAAGATGGAGGGTTGAGTGCGCGCGATTGGTCGATGGAATACATCCGACTAGACAAGAGGTATCTCGTATGGTTAGAAGGCTATGTGATGAAGTGGATGATGGGAAGGTTACACCCAAAGAGAAATCACAGGAGAGATCCAAGGAAAGTGGTAGAAGCCATAAGAGGAAACTCCCTGGGAAATCTGATGGGTGTGTAGTGGACAGCAAAAAGAAGTCTAATGGAGGGGAAACATCTGGAGAGAGTATTATGGTGACCATTGAAGGGCGGAGCTCATCTTCTGAAAAGATTGAGCTGCTCTTGTCTCGAAAGAAAGAGAAGTTAGCAGAGCTAGCTAAGGAATTTGCCAGGAGGGAGAAAGAGATAGAGGATGAGTGTGTGGAAGGGATCAGGAAAGTACTAAAGGTACCAAGTGCCAACAAGGAACAGCAGAATAGTACTCCTGGAGAACTTCCAAAAGATAACAGCAAAACACAAGAGGAAGAATTCATGATACTGGATGAATGGGCACCTGGCACAAGGGATATAAGAACAGATGTCCCTAGAAGGGTTTACCTCTGCTAGACAGAGCACTCTTATTTTAACGCAATTGCACACAGCACTTGAGAACAAAAAAAAAGAAAGAAAAAAAAAAACAAAACAGTTGTAATGTTATTTGTTTATGTTGTTGACTAACCTTACACATCTTGGAGATAAGCAGGTCAGGTCAAGGACATCTGGGAAAGGGCCGGCATTCGAATACTAGAGCACGAAGTAAGAGGTCGCTAGCAGAGAGCATTCCTGTACTACTCACCGGGTTATTATCTTACTAAGGTGAGGACATTACATTGACATATTTTCTCTCTTTCTTCTTCATCCTGCATGCTGGTTCGATATAGCCCTTCTTGTTGCAATAATGGCAAATGGCTTCTTTGAACCGGCACTTGTCTTGTTGATGTGAATATCTACCACATCTGATACATAATTGCTGCATATATTTCTGTCTTTCATTTTTCTTCTTTATAATCTTCATTTTTCTATTTTTTCCTTCTATATTTTCTCAAAGCGGACTTTGTATACTGGTTTCGATATGTTTCCATATACTGCTTCCTTAGCCGCATCCTCCATTTCCAAGGCAACTTCCACAGCTCTGGCAAATGTCAACTCATCGCTTTTTATTTTGAAAACACTCAGAAGTACTGCTTCGTTGTTGATTGCATCATAATGTATTCTCCCAGCTAGCTCTTGAAACGTCTCTCCTGGCTTACATCGCATCTCACTCCAAAACTTGAATCATTTTCTCACTCTAAAGCGCTTCGAGTCATATTGCTCTCCCATCAATCTAGTGATCTCTGTCATGACTAATGCATTGACATCTTTTGGGGAGTCCATCTGTGCAAATAAATTGCTGAGAAGCTTGTAGATTACAGGCAATTGGTTAGTTATAAAGACCTTTGCATTTTACTTTCTGGGATTGAATGAGCAGCAAGGAAAGTTTGAAACTTCACCAGGTAGTCAGTCCAGAGCTCTGAAGTAGAGTCAAATCCTGGAAAACTTGGTATAGCCATGCCAGAATGGGCTGCATAAAACTTCTTTCCTTTTTCTCTAACTAACAATTCCATAAGCTTTCCAGTTTTCTCTTTTTTATGCTCGGCTCTTTTTTCCTCTCTTTCCCTCTCTCTATTTTGTCTTTCCCCCTCTCTATCCTGTCTATCTTTCTCTTTCCTCCTGTCTTTTGAAAACATCCAACAAACTTCTGATATTTGCCATCCTCGTCACCAATTTACTCTGTTGTGTTTGCGCAGAGTAATATATATATTATATGTTTGTAGATTCAAAATCACTTTATTACTGTATTGAGAATTAGTTAACATGTAAAAGTAGTGGAGATTCATTCTATATCTACTTATACGCACTCACGTTACTCTTTCATCTAATGCTTACAAAAATGCTTCCTTATATATATAAAGTGTAAAAAAGCTGTTGTTATAGTGGGAAAAACCCTTACAACTATAACAGGATCAAATAGTCTATGGACGTCTTGCAGCGCAAAACAATGAAGTAATGATAACAATATTGGCCGATGATAATATAAGGGGGAGGAAGTGTGAGTTACTAATGGTGTGTATTTGACTCCGATGTTCAAGAATGTATAATAGATAATGTACTTATACAAAGACTACAACAGGTTATGCAATAAAAATAGTAGAAAGTCTTACGACACCTGACCTCAGTTGCAATTGGCCCCTCCTGTCCGCACATGTCTGTGTAGATTGGTAACGGAAAGAGAATGACTGTCGGCAAAGCCTCTGTATTTATTCTAGTGTAGTTCCCTAATTTGCTGACGTAGATGTGTTCCGTTTAGGAGCAGCCTGAGATCCCGCAGTTGATACATTAGTCGTATATGTGTATGTAGCCGTTTCTTATGTTTTGTAAGTCCTCTGTAGATAAGTTGATGGCCCGATCTGGTACCAGCATATGTATGTGGGCAAGTTCCACTCATGATGCCTGTATATTGCAATTGAGTTCGCCTCATCAAACCTAACCTCAATTTATGTCAGTGTCAGTACTTTGTGGCTTGTTGAATTCTATGTGTCATGCACACTTTGGAATAACATGTTGTTGCACAGTGAACTGATTTATTTTGAATACGGTATAACACTGTGCGTAAGCTTCAGCTTGGCTTTATTATTATGATATTGTCAATAGCACAGTGAGCCATGTATGATTGGTAACAAACAAGAATTGTATTAAAAATAATTAAACAAAAAAAAAGAATAATATATAATACTGTATTATATATTATTATTGTAATTTTTTGTGTGTAATTATTTTTAATACAACTCCTGTTTGTTACCAATCATACATGGCTCACTGTAGTCAAGAGCTATGCACAAGCTTAGCTTTATGTTGTTAATAGATGTGCATAAGCTAGAGTTACAGTAGCAAAGGATAATAGTGTGCAGGATTTTTGTATCTGTCTGATACAGGCGAGGTAGCAGGCACCTGCACTTCCCTCAGCTCAGCTGAGAGTCGGTAAGCTATAGTCAAGCACTTTAGGCGTCACTACTAGTAGTGCTGACCTGCATTGCTGGACCAAGTCCAACGCTGGACTGCGCAACCTACTTGCTGGACCGTACAGAAGTGTAGGCCACTCGCTGGTCAAGTTGCAAGTTAATGCTGGACCACAACTACAAGCTTGCTATTATTGCAGACTTCTAGTAATACAATACAAGAGAGTGTGTGGCTGAGAGTAAGTGTATTCTTCTATTCTTTTGGCTTGGCTCCTCCAATTCCTCTGATTTATTACGGAGCTTTAGCCAGTATTTATACAAAAGGTTATGTAACAGTTTCTTTGTTCCTTTAGGCGCAGCCTTAGATAATATAATAAAAGGTTTGGCTGACACACAAAAGAATACATAAACATAGAATGATTGTACAGTAATTAAGACACAGGGCTATAATGCATAGAATTGATAAAGTTACATAGAGTGATTATATATGGATCGCACACGCCAGTATGTGCATGTATCTAGTGATGTCAGTTTTCTGTCTAATAAAATGTTTTGCAAGAAACAGGCTGTCATTTCCAGCACAATAATAATGTAATGGAAATGACTTGTGTAGCTTCCGAAACAAAGGAAGTAAGCTATCAATGTATAATAACTCTATGCAGTCACATGAGCACAAAGGAAAACTCATGTGATGTAGCTGCAATTCAGGCAGCCTTTGTTCGTATCTATGATCTTTTATATACTTATGTAACCAAGCTATTGTTTTCCTGTCAGCATCTAAGGCTGACAGATTATGTCACAAAGGAATGTTATGTAACCTCTTTTATATATAAGCTGGCTGGAGCTCCCTCCAAATCAGAGCAGGAGAAGAGCTCAGCCAGGCGTAATACAGAATACAGACAGGGTTGGGAATTGCGGTTTGTAAACGCTAATCGCTGGTGCTAATCGCTAGTCATGCATCAGCGATTGTAGCTCATCCCCTAGTTTGATTACACATTCAGCGAATAGCCTAATCGCTAAAGTACTAGTAATTGCTGAAGCAAATCGCTGATTTATCTGCCAACAATCCCCAAATCACTCATGCATGTAAAAATGTTAGTCATCTTGGAAGCATTGCATTTGCCTGCCAGTTTATTATATCATAATAGAGACATATGTATAGGCATATAACCTTAAAGCATTACTGCAGCAAGCTGCATCACTGACACCTTAGAAAATAGATAGACTACTAGAGACCCAATCTTCTCTGCCATTAATAACCTCAGCCTGTAATTAAAAGTTTATTTGTTATTAGCCAATTTTTTATATCCTGTTTGCTGTGTAATAAAGCGTGGTTTGTGTTTATATAAGTCTTCATTGTTATAAGATTATATGCAAAGTTATGAAAAACTTGAAAATATTATCAGCAGTTTCATCGGCGGAAATGATGGTATTGTAATGGAATTGTGCGAGAGATTGTGGGTAGCTAGATGCGCCAGAAGTTGTCTTACCCTATTGAAGCAGATGTTATCCCGAAAGCCTAGCAACCCGAGGAGCCTTCGTTCTTACAGACCGAGGAGATGTGACAGCCAAGATCAAGCCTAGGAAACTAAGCTAAAACTGTTCCGGTAGCCATCTTGCTCTAATTAATTATTATTATTATCATTGTTGTGTAGTTCAAATGTGCACGTTCACATTGTATATGTATGTCTATGTCTGGAGCTTTGGGGGTCAACTTGCATTGCGCCTATTTTGTCTGCCAATCATATTGTGTTATTTTTACCCAATCACATGTTACAGTTTTTCAACTGCTAATTTGCATTTATTACTGCATAAGTATTAGGACAGATTGCCCAGCAGTCAGAGTTCTTGTAGTAGTTGTGTTGAGTTGATACACTGGAAGCGTTAGGGTAACGTTGTGCATCCTCGTAGTCTTGACTGGAAGTATTAGTGGGTTCTAATATTGTTGACTATTTACACTTCGAAACACCTTTTGTTGTAAGTTTTGTATCTTTACGCTTGAATACATTGTTGCTGATAACTACAACTTTTCCTATACTGTCGTGAACTTGCTAAGCAGAATTACTTTGTCGATAATCACATTCTTAGAGACTACGAAACACTCTTCGAAATTGTCACAAGTCTGTCTAACACGATTGCTATAAACTATACACATGCTTGCTAAGTAAATTGAGAAGTAAAGTGAAACCGGATCTGTGTGCTGAGAAAGAGATCTCTGTACCAGAAGAACAGGAAGTCTCCGGATCGAGACAGTTAGATTGATTAAGTACCGTATACAGTGCAGTTATACTACCGGTTAGTAATCCTGTATAACGGGTTGTGCCTTGACACTAGTAGGCTACGCTACCAACACAGCTCTAGTGCTCATTAGTACAGACAGCTAGTCTCAAACAGTGGTCCGGTAAAGGTGCTGTGTCATTACACAGGCAAATCCTTTACAGTATCCCCTAGTTTGAAATAACTTGGCATGGACACCAGCGGAAAGCCCTATTCCCTAGTTTGTAACAGCATTAGCGAAAGCGATTTAATCCCTAGTTTAACAATTAGCGATTCCCAACCCTGAACACAGATTACTCAACCACACTTCACAACTTCTTGATTATAATTTCTAACAGATATCTGCTCTGCCATGGCCCAGCACGACTAAGGAGTGCCGGCCTGTAAAGGCCCAATACTCTAGTTAGTTTGCTACTCAGCTGGCCTGACTATGCTGGGCAGTCATTGTTAAAAGCAGTCAGCGGTCGTACACAGACAGCAGCCAGCAGCCCGAGGTCTGGTACAGGTGAATGCTAACAGTCACTCATCCCCCCCCACCCGACTCAGAAATCCTGTACAATAATACAAGCTTAGCTTTAAAATAGCCAACTTGATCATGTGTGATTTTTACAACAAGCTCATAACAGTTTTCGTGAAAAAATCAATGCCTAGGAATAATAGTAACTATCAAGTAGTTGTTGGTTAGATTTAGATTTACGTCGTATAATGCGAAGGACGTTTCCGGCATCAACTCGCAGCTCCTGATCTTACTAGGAGATTCAGCTACAAGGATTTCAAGTAGCTGTCAAAGCAACACCCTATACCCATGCCCGCCATTACCGGCTACTCTTCCGAAAAGGCAGAGGGGGATCTTTTACTAGCATGACTCCATAGTTATTATGGAGAGAGCAATCGATCTAGGGACCCCGTTATTTTTATGCCCATATCTGACCAGGCAGAGCATAGGAGTCCAAATATCTTGCTCACAAATAACCGTGCCGGGTGTTACGTTCTTATGTTGTTTATAATTACTTACTGGTGTTTCCGTTTCCGGCACACATGCGTGATCAGTTGTTGTAAATCCTCGAGGACGTTTTTTACTGTTTTCGTAATACTTGTGTCTTGCATCTAGTAGTTGTTATCATAAATAAACATTCACCATCATACACTCTAGCACACAAACATAAAAATGGCGACGAGGATGGGATATTGTAATCTCCTAAATGCTCTGTCCTAATACCAATTCATAATATCCTAAATATCACCTTATAATTTTATATTATAGTTATTGGGTTAAATTTTATTATCATCTGGATTTGGTTAATGTCACGCGGTGGTATCATTTTTCTTTACACATACTATAGTAACATGCCCTCCTTCACTCAGCTACTGATAACCCTGACAGCATACTTCATCATGGCAACTCACCATTCCATTGGAGACATGGAACTGTATGATGAATCAGTCGAGTCATTCACCTGTTATCTAGAACGCTTTGACTTATACACAGAGGCAAATGGTATTGAAGATGATAAGAAAAAGGCCACATTTCTCAGTCTGATTGGCCTCAGACTGTATAAGCTGTTGCGTGGCCTTACAGCACCAGATAAACTCACCGACAAAACTTTTGAAGTCTTAACTAAATTTCTCAAAGACCACGTATCGCCACCCCCACTTGGAATTGCTGAGACATCGCTTCTACCAACGAAGCCAACTGCCAGGAGAGACCATACACGATTATGTTGCACAGCTGAAACTGCTTGCTGAACACTGCAACTTTGAAGGCACTTATCGTGAACGAACTCTACGAGATAGGTTGGTTTGTGGAATTTATTGTGACAATACGCGACGCAAACTATTATCAGAGACTGATCTAACCCTCTCAGGTGCAGTAGAGTTAGCCAGAGGTATGGAGCAGGCGGATAAGGATGCTGAAGTAATGACACAGCGACAGCCAACAGAAACGAAAATTTCTCATGTTTCTAATGCCCAATCCTCAAACACCAACAGTAAACCTGGGCCGTGTCGCTCAATTGGAAGTACACTTCATCTAAGAAAGCAATGCCCACACCTGCAAGCAGATTACTACAAATGTGGTCGCAAAGGCCATCTACAATCAGTCTGTGAGCAGAAAACTTCAAGTAAACGGCCTCAAAAACCATATAGAAGAGCACAAAACACGCACAGTGTAACTGACGACCATATGATAGAGGAACATGAAGAGATAGCCCACATAAACACATTGTCGAAGGGGGAGGTGGGGGTGCAGCTATTCACCTATAATGCTAAACACACTCCTAAATGGAGTTTCAGTTCAAATGGAACTTGACACAGGTGCAAGCGTGTCCACTATACCATACCACATCTACAAAAAAGTCAATAACTCCATGGAACTCGAACCCACATCCACCACCCTAAAACCGTATGGTGCAAATCAATCAATCAAACCAAAGGGAGTGATCTATCCAACAGTGCAATTTAATGATGTTTGTTCTTGAAGAGTCAAAAGGAGAACAAGTGCCTTTGTTCGGGAGGGAATGGCTGAATCATTTTCGGCTGAACTGGTCAGAGATCAAAGCACACCGGGTGGACACAACATCACAACTAATAGACAGTCTGGTCAAGAAGTACGCCTCTTTGTTCAGAGAAACACTGGGCGAGACGAAAAAAGTGGAAGCAAAACTACATCTACACAAAGATGCCATTCCTGCTTGACAAAACCACCGAGTAGTTCCATTTGCATTGAGGTCGAAAGTGGAGCAGGAAATTGAAAGTCTTCTAGAGGAAGGGGTTATCTTACAAGTAGAACACAGCGAATGGGCGACCCCTGTAGTACCAGTCATAAAACCTAATGGATCAATTAGACTGTGTGGTGATTTCAAAGTTACCCTCAACCCACAGCTAGTTGTGGACTCTTATCCTATGCCCTCCATAGATGATCTCCAAGAAAGAATGAACGGAGGAAAATTATTTTCCAAGTTGGACCTGTCCAAAGCATTTGCACAAATCAAGCTTGACACTGCTTCTAAGCCATTGGTCACCATCACCGCTCACAAGGGCTTGTATCAATACAATCGGTTACCATACGGAGTTGCCTCGGCCCCGGCAATCCACCAGAGAGCTATGGATGAGATACTAGGCAACCTGTCCCATGTGTTGTGCTACCAGGACGACATTTTTATCATAGGTTGTGATTATGAATATCACTTGACTACCTTGCATAACGTACTAGAACGTCTACAGAACTACGGCTTGAAGGTCAACAAAGGCAAATGCTGTCTTGTGCAGCCATCCATCATCTACCTTGGACACCGAATAGATCAGAACAGTTTACATCCAACTGAGAGCAAGGTCTAGGCCATCAAAGAAGCCCCCACTCCCACCAATTTAAGTGAGCTTCGATCGTTCATAGGCCTTGTAAACTACTATCAGAAATTTCTGTCAAACCTATCAACAATCATGTAACCGTTGAACCAGAAGCTACGCAAGAATGTTCAATGGAGCTGGTCGGAACAATGCCAAGAAGCATTTGTGAAGCTGAATCAAATGCTGTCAATAGACCGTGTGTTGACACCCTACAACATAAACTGTCCCCTCATACTAGCTTGTGATGCTTCGGCCTATGGAGTGGGCGCCGTATTGTCTCACAAACTGCCCGATGGTCAAGAAAAACCTATTGCCTTCGCCTCACGAACTCTGAGCTCCAGCGAGCAAAACTATGCTCAAATTGAGCGTGAGGCACTGTCAATCATATTTGGAGTCACCAAGTTCCACATATACCTGTATGGCCGTTCATTCACTCTGCTCACGGACCACAAACCTTTAGTGACTATCTTAGGACCGAAGACAGGAGTTCCACCAATAGCAGCCATGAGAATGCAAAGATGGGCCGCGATACTGACAGCATATACGTACAATGTGGAGTACAAGCCGTCGTTAGCACATGCAAATGCTGATGCTATGTCACGTCTTCCTCCGCAATGCAAAAGACTTCATTGTGAACAGACAAGATTTTTTCATCTGGAACAATATGCACAATTGCCTGTTACGTTTGGTGCAGTAGCTAAAGAGACCAGTGAGGACCCCACACTCAGTAAAGTGTACAGGTCAACTGTGCAGGGATGGCCAAAGCACAGTACAGTAGACGTTGATCCTTATTTCAGATGTAACCAAGAGTTATCAACCCTGGAAGGATGCTTGATGAGAGGTATACGTCTGGTTATACCTGCCACCTTACGGCCCATCATACTTGCTGAACTTCATCAGAGCCATTTGGGGATAGTAAGAATGAAGGCAACAGCACGCAACTACGTCTGGTGGCCACATATAGATGAACATATTGAAGCCATTGCTAGGTCATGCCCTCAGTGTACTGCAGTCAAACATAATCCACCTTCGGACCCCCATCACTGGGCACCTGCTGAAGGGCCATGGCAAAGGATACATCTAGATTATGCTGGACCCATGGATAATATGATGTTCCTCATTGCAGTAAACTCGTTCTCCAAGTGGCCTGAAGTATTTCCAGTAAAAACCTCTACTTCAGCTGCGACAAACTCAGCACTGCGAAGTATGTTTGCCACCCATGGTTTACCCCGTTCAGTGGTCACCGACAATGGGCCACAATTCATATCTGGTGAGTTCAAACACTTCATGAGCACCAACGGTATTCAACATCTGACAACAGCGACATATCACCCACAGAGTAATGGGCAGGCCGAGAGATTTGTACAAACCTTCAAGCAAGCATACAATACTTCAACGGGCACCACTAACATAAAGGTCGATCAATTTCTTCTCAAATACCGCACAACCATGAACACTGTAACCGGGAAGACCCCTGCCGAGTTGTTGATGGGCCGCCGTCTGACAACGAGGCTAGACCTGTTGAAACCACCAGCTCATTCCTCTCCACAAGTGAACAAACAGCCAAAACGTCACTTCACGGAAGGTGAACTCGTATGGTACAGAAGCTTTCATACACCAGCTGTTCAGTGGCTAGAGGGTTCGGTGCTACATTTGCTGGGAAATTGTATGTTTGAGATCTTGAATGCATCCACTTCAAATGTAGTAAAACGCCATATTGACCAACTGCGTAGACGGGTAATCACCCCATATGCTGCAGATGCACCTCAGGAACCAGGAGCGAGGCATGATGAACAACCGTTTCATATGCCGGTGGTACAAGAGCCTAGTAGCAACACAGAGTCAGATTTAATCTTACCTGAACCAACACCATCAGATACAAATGAATCAGCTTCTAACATGTCAAATCCTATGATAGCACAAACTCTATCATAACCACAACCATCATCACCTCTTACAAGAACAAGAGCCTCTGCACGTACCAGAGTACCCCCGCATACTTATCTGATTATGAACTGTCTTGAGGACATTGTGGGAAATACCCAACTACTAACTGTGACAATCAGTTTTTGTCCACTATTTTGGTGTACCTTTTTTGTTGTTGTTTCTCTTTTCTGGGAGAGGGAGAGATGTTACGTTCTTATGTATGTTGTTTATAATTACTTACCGGTGTTTCCGTTCCGGCACACATGCGTGATCAGTTGTTGTAAATCCTTGAGGATGTTTTTGACTGTTTTCGTAATACTGTGCAGGATTTCACTCTAGGTCGGTTTTGGTAGCTTCGGCCTACCTGCACAGCTTTGCCCGAACTGTGTGATAGCTAACAGCTATACAACCCGCCCACAGATCGACAGACTTCCTTAGCAATAGTGATCGACCATTGCAGGCTGCTGCCGAACTGCCGGTTGCGTAAACTGCTACTGAGCGCAAGCCAGTGGCCCAAACTTTGAAGGTCAAATCAGCCTTGGCTAGATTCGGCCAGCAGAGGTTCGGTATACTGCTTTAGTAATTACTAGTCGTAGTAATGTGCTTTGTCTGTACGTGCATGTACTTAGCGCAAGTGAAGTTTATTGTTTGTTAAGACAAAAGAACTTCTGAGAGTGTGCAAGCTGACTCTGATTTATTATTCACATGACATGGGTATTTATGCTGACAGTTATGTAATATAAAATGTGTAAACAAGACAAGACAAAGAAAATGTTGTAAGCCACGCCTGACAATAAAGACTAGACAAATAGGAAAAGATATGGGCTGGCTTTACAGCTATGGTTGAGTGCATGCACATGGTGCTAATATAAGATTGCATATAAGATGAAGGAATAAAATGTGTGTATAGCGTTCATAGAGTGATTAGTCGTTGAGTGTAGCCATAGAATGTCATACGGGTTTAATATGGCCGCCGTCCGTCACAATACTTATACTACTACTTGTGTCTTGCATGTAGTATTTTTGATGTACGGTCTGTTGTTGTTATCATCATCATAAATAAACATTCACCAGCACACACTCTAGCACACAAACATAAAACCAGGAATCGAACCCCAGATCATCAAAGATTGAAGTGCAAGCACTTTAACCATTAGACCACATGTGCCTCCTAATAATTAATTAATAATAATAAATAAATTAATAATAAATAATAAATATTATATAATTAATTAATAGATTATTACTACTCTACTCTAACTACTAAGGAACTTTTCTTATCGGAGTAGTATGTATAAGTATTATTATGTGTTCGTTATCATATAGATGTATACCATGCTTCTGTGGTATTAATCATCATGGATGAAATATATAACGTATTAAATTAACAATAATAACAACGACGATGATAATAATAATACAATAAATAAGAAATATGTTTTCTACAGTTTGTAATCGGCCGCCCGCCCATAGAATATTTATATATAGACCAGTTCTACGGTGAACCTTAGCTAAGGCGTGACAACTCCGATCCATGCTCCGGTCACACTCAATGAGGTAGTTTCGTTTTAAAAAGGATGGATTTTCCGTCACGTGACTGATGTAAATTCAAACGACGAATAACTGCGGTGCAAATGTTTGCCGAGAAGAATAAATAAAAATATTTTACATTTTCAGGTAAATCACAGTGTGTCATGCTTTTGGTCCTATACGAATGTTAGTTTGTGCTGTGTAATATTTATTTTGATTCAGCATTTTTAATATTAATTAAAAATGACGGTTTGGATATCTAAGTTATTGACTTGACTCACTGATTCACCACACCACTACTCTCAAAAGTTACTTTTTTCTTCTTTTTTCTAGGATTGTTGTTTGTAATGTAATGTTGCACTACTACTATTATTATTAGACTGTCTGAGTACGATGAAAGCTGCTTTAGACAATTTCAATTTATTTATTAAAGCGAGTTATTATTATCTGTAGGTTAGCTAGATAGCAAGTACATTTTTTTATTATTATTATGAAAAAAATGGAGATGGCTACGACAACAACAACAAATTGTTGTTGTTGTCGTTGAACAATAGCTAGTTGATGATAAAATGCTGATGGACATTGATAATAATTATTAATAATTGTAGTATAATAATGTAAAGGTTATTACAATAATAATATTGTGACGGCGCCATGACAGGGCAGTTCTATCTATTTACCGTTCTATGTTAACAATCTATGCCTAATCACTCTATCTATCTATGTACACTTATATATTTTCTTGCCATTTAATCTTATATGTAAACCATGTGCTACTCAACCATACGTTCTATTTCTCAAAGCTATTCACACCAGGCAAAGGCCTACAGTATACCTATTGTATTTGTCTTGTCTCTTGTTTGCCACTGTTATAAATACTGATGTAATCCTAAATAAAGGCAGAGTTAAGCCTTGCACACTCTCAGAAGTTCTTTGTCTCATAAACAATAACTTCAATTGCGCACAGTACATGCGCGTACAAACAAAGCACTATAACTACGAGTAGTAATAGATAAGCAGTTCACCAAACCTCTGCTGGTCGAATCTAGCCTTGACTAATTCGTCCCTCAAACTTCGGCCACTGGCTTGCGCTCAGAGCAGTTAACGCAACAGGCAGTTCGGCAGCAACCTGCAATGGTCGACCACTATTGCTAAGGGAGACTGTCGACCTGCGGGCGAGTTGTATCGCTGCTAGCACACTAGAAAGCCATCAGTAGTTCAGGGAGGCTGTGCAGGTAGGCCAAGCTACCACGTACATACCCCCACAGTGAAATCCTGCAAAATATTATATCAGAAATAAGTAGCTAGCTGATGTGAGCACTGATTCTTTCAAATATATTGTCCAGGATTTTGTAGTGAATGTTGCAAGTCACCCTGGTAGCCACCTACACCACCTCATAGGCAAGTAAGAACACAGCCGTCTGTATTGTCAGGCAGCCTTGCTGACAGTTCGGCCATATCACTGTCTATCTATCAGCATCGTCCGCCTGATAGTAGGCCAGGATGGGCAGTGCCTGTCAGGCAAGTCTGTTTCTCGTCTGCTACTCGTTTGGCAACACAAGGCTGTTTCGACCAGTAGGTCGTATAGCTGTTGTCTTCCTGAGTAGTAAAGCTGTCGGTATCGTGTGTGTGTGAGATGATCAAGTATGAATTTGCGTGAGTGTATAGATTTTATTCAGAGAATAAAAACCAGCTGCGCCTCTGTGATAACACTGCCTACTGACAGGCTCAGCAGCTATATTTATGTAAAAGGTTATGTAACAGTGCTTTGTTCATAGACGTAGCCTCGAGTAATAGCAATGTATAATAATAATGGAATGTACAGTTAGAGGCTATAAATGATGAAAAGAGTGTTTGCTTAGCAACGCATAAAATACAAGTGTGCTCGCTATTTGTTCGTTTTACAGGTTCCACCGGAGCTTGCCATATTTTACTGTACAATTTTTCAGCAAAAACCAGCAAACTGAAATACAAGAAAACTTAACGTTTAGCATAATGTTTAGGACAAGCTAACATGAATGACTAAGATTATGATAGATGACACAAGGTCACTACAGCAGCAATTGAGTTCATACTATAAACTAATATAATTATAATGAATCTGTCTATAAACACACCCCGACACATTCCCCCTTGATCTATAGATCAATATTAATAGTTGAGGTTAATGTATATAAAAATCTGCTTACCAGGAGGGGGGTTGCATGTCACGTGCAGTTGACTCATCAGTAATGGTTTCCTCAGTAACTAACATCTCCAATGTGATTACGGAGGTTTTTGTCATCATTGTCATGATGTTCTAGCTCCACAGGGTTCAGTGGCTCATTTTCATTGGTTCCATTGTTGGGATAGAGCGGTGCATCTACAAAATCGTTGCTCTCCAATGTTGCATAATTATTATCATGCCAAGCAAATCTCAGATCAGCTTTATGACAATTTGTCTCGTTCACTTCTACTGAAGTGTCGAAGGTGACTTTTGTTACTTCACCTGGCTTCCATGCACAGTACATCAATCACCATGTGGCTTTACATAAACACCGTCACCTGTTTTGTATGGGCTGCATAACTGATTTTGACTTTTCTGCAATTGTGTTGGAGCTGCACTACCTGTGATTATTCTTGGGGCATTTTTTTTGCACACGTACTATATTTCCATCGGAACGCGGGGAAACTATTATAACAGAATACCATTTCATCGAGTTGTTCACCAGTCCTAAACAATCATTATCATAATAGTGTAATGGTTTCTTTGAACAAAGCCATTTTGGGATAATTTGTATGCGCAACGAACTATGTTATCTACACTCCATTGTTTCAAGGGTTCCTTAGTGTGCGCACTTTCAAAACAGGGTCCATTATCACTCATGAGTTCAGATGAGAGGGGCCCTCTCTCTGAACACTCGCTCTATATTCTTGGCAACTGCATCGGCTGTTTCATTTGGGAGCCCTGCCACATGGCGAATCTATCACCACAGTTTACCATGCTCTCGTACTACTGTAAAATATGGCTGTGAAGACACATGTGTGGTATCAGCAGCACGCCTCTTCCACGCATCTGGAACTTTTAATGTGCCACGATCCCACTTTACTGGAGCTGGATCTACAATCCCGCGAGCCTTCACAAGCCCCTGAACAATTTTCCTGTCAATGACACAACCAATCTTTCTTTCTGCAAGATGTGCAGCTCTATCTACACCCAGGTGGTGACCACTGTGAGTTTTTTTTACATCACCAACATTATCATTTGGAAGGGACACAGCTCCAACACAAACTGCTATTTTTAAGCGATGTTGGAGAACTCTTGTCAGGGCATCAGCAATGTTTGCTGTAGAGTTTATTAGTTTGATTGTCAATGTAAAATTGTGCTCCTCAATAAGCTGGCCTATGGTTCCCAGTCTACTCCTGATTACCATTTCACTGAGTCTGTTTATTTTAGGTAATGTCCTCTATTACCGGGTTCACCCAACCAATATTTTTCAAATTTCACCTAAAAGCTACGTTAATGCATTGAGATGAACCCCTTCAACTTCCTTCCAAAGCCATGCTGCATCTTCAACCTTGAAACCATCCATTTGCAAACAAACACCGACTGCTAAGCTGCTAACATCGCACCACACAGTATCCTGTGATGTATTGTGAGCATTCCAATGCCCTCTTACAGAGTCACACTCTTTCCCCCTTTCCAACATTTCAGTTATGCAAGCCTGAGTGTCCTCTTCCATTTGTGCATTCCAATCTAGACCATTTGACGTGCGTTTTTTTTTATAGCTGCATGCTCTGCGAAGCCATCCTCCAACTGGATAATGACCCACTAGTTTAAGACCAATAGAAAGCAACTCACATTTGGTGACTTATCTGACCCGGTCAGGCAATACTCCATCTCTTGTCCAGTTGTAGTTCTTATCACCATCGCCTGTCACTCTCAAACCTAACACAATTGTGTTACACAGTGGCATTGGATTTTTTGAGACAAGGTCATACTTGAGAAGAGGTTTTTATACTACTTCTGCTGATACAGTATCTTCACCCAACCTCATCGATATAATTGTCAGTGCCTTGACTCATTGTTTTATCCAAAGATAGAACTTTGTCTATGATCTTGGAGATTATCTTGGGAGCTACACAGAGCCCAAGACCCATCCTGGTAATCAGATATGTTTCACCTTTGTATCTGAAGGCTTGAAATTTTCTCAGGAAGTTGTCAACATGTACTTGCAGATAATCTTTTTTCAAGTCCAGGAGGCTAGCAATGGTTCCATTGGCACTCCAACTCCTCTGCTTTTTTTGACACACAGCTGTATCTATCCCTGGGTTGTTTATGATAAACTCATTAAATTCTGTGATCTGTCACAGACCTCACCTTTTTAGGCTTGTTTGGCTGTTTAGTCGCCATCAGGGGGATTACTCCGTTTACTTTGCCATGTAAACACTCATCATCTTTTTCTAACTGTCCATGATGTATCCACTGTTCAACTTCTTCATCCAACTCTTTCCGACATTCCGCTGCAATTTTATATTTTGCACATGAGTTCGTCATCGTTGGTTTAATCCCTTTCCATTTCCATTTGACCTGCCGATATTCACCATCAAACGATGTGCTGCAGTCTTTATTGTCAATCTCCAAACTATTTCTTGAGCATGTAACACTGGTTGTACAGCATTTCTTACCACCAAACTGAGCAGTTTGGTTTGCATCAATGCTCAGTCCATTGAATATCATAATTCTGCCCATACGCAACATTGCTTGGGATCCACAAACTAATGCAGACAAAACTAGGCACTGGAGTTTAAATGGCTCATTTCCCATAGCCATCACATCAAGAGTAGCTAACTCCATTTTTGGTCATGGTCGTCTGCCCATTTAGCATACTCACTATCTGAGTCGGACCTTTTGGCTCTTTGCCAATGACCTCACAAAAGTCCTCTAATGCTACACTTTGTTTACATCCAGTGTTCATTAATGCCCTGGAGACTTTATTGTTACTTTCTACGATAATGAATGGCTTCTCCGTTTTGTTTACTGGCCGGTTTTTGGGAGAGCATCCATTGCTGAAACTCCACCCATCTCTGTTTCCCTTCTATGGACACTCTCTACTTATGTCACCTATGGCTTGGCAGTTATAGCAGCGTATCGGTCTCTTTTTATGTTGATGCTTTGGTGTAAACTCTCAAGTAACGTTTCTTTTACCAGAGCAGTTATTACAGGTCAACAAAAAATTTAGCTACACCTGCAATTATAGCTCCGTTATTGGTAGAAAGAATCTTTTTAGCTCTGGCAACCAAGCCAGCAAGCTATAGGTTTTCCACAGTCACAATTGGTTTTAGCTGGTTAACTGGGTAGAGAGCCTCCTCTTAGACAGGCAGCAATTCGTTTCTTCAAAATTTAAATTCAGATCCAAAACCAGTGACATCATGTGCTCTTCAGGGCTCTGTACTTGGGCCTCTCTTGTTTCTCATGTACATCAATGACCTTCCACAAGTAGTGCATTAATATTGCCTACTTTTTGCTGATGAATCACTATTGTATTACAGAAGTGGCAGCCAAAACGTTTTTCATAACATAACTCCATTTTTTAACTGGTCATCTCGTTGGCAGATGAATTTCACTCAGTCAAAGTTTTCCTTTTTACAGATAGCAGTTGATGAAACCTCACAATACTTGTGCAAGTTTCGATTTAGGTATTAAATTTCTAAGCAACTTGAAGGGGGATAATCACACCATTAATATTGTGGAAGATGGTGTCGAACGAAGGACTACTCTCTATTTTTGTACTTGGATAGTTCTATGCATATTTATTATATAACCGACAACGAACAATTTGTTTGACAACGATTTTTTATACTTATGTTTTTAACAACTCCATATTCATATTCAATTATATATTTTATTCTATTTCAAAGACAGTTCTATCGTAAAGTAGCCACTGTTTTCCACTCATAGCAGCAACAAGGCATGGCTTGTTGCCCATTTCTTTGATCTTTTTGTTTCCTTTTTTTCTATAAATATCCAATTCTGTGTCAATAAAGTCAGAGTTACCTTGGGCATTCTCAGAAGTTATTACTTGGGATAGATTCACTGCGCACAATAATCACAGAGGAGGCATTATAATTATAGCTGCAGATATAGCTAGTGCGAAGTGTGGTTCACAAATAACTGTCGCCAGTTTACTCAATAGCTGTCTCGACCCTCGCCGAACACGCTTTGACCACAGTCGCTACTGGGGTGATCATTCAAACCTAGGCAGTTCAACCTTACTCGGTAATGTTGGAATACCGCACCTGCTAAGTTTGGCTACTCTTTAAGAGAGTATTGTCGCCTTGTCAGTACAGCTGGACCAGTGCAACTTGGGCAGTTGCCTGGCAGGTCGTGCAGGTGGTGAAAACAGTGAAATACTGCACAATATTTTAACTGAAACCACTCAACAGCTTGCAATGAATAGGCAATTGTTTAAGAATGACTAACAAAGACAAAGAACAGCATATTTCTCACTGGTAAGACTTCATTTGGGATAAGCAGCACATGGGTAAGATCCATGAAATTGCCCAAATTGAGTTCCTTGAAAGTAGAAGAATAACAACCAGATTAAAACTTGTTTAAATTTTTTTAGGGAAAAGAATAGGACCTTCTTTTCAATATAATTCGAACAGTGGACGTTTTACCACACAAAGAGCAGATATTTGTACCATCCCATATAAACACTGATCAATTTTTCCACTTGTTTTTGCCTCGAGCCATCCAAGAGCTCCGATCAAACTAACCCAATATTATTATAGCGTGACTACTAAACTAATTCTTATCAGCAATTGCATTCCAGCACCTTTACATATTCATTTTTATGGTTTGAAGGTTCAGAGCAGAAAAGTGTTTGTGTGCAAAGCAGAAAATAAAAATATTTCGGTTTGAAAAACCAATCGCTCTAGTAAATGAAAGACTAAGATGAAAAGGGATAAGAATATAAAAGTTGAGGACAAACTAAAATTACGTATACAAGGTCAATGCGAAAACAATGTACTTGTTGAGCTGTCTCAATATCTGTTTTTTGCCTGTTTATGCAACAAAGGTTAGGTTTGCAAGGGATTTTAGAGAGAAAATTAAGTTTTTGGGAGACAAGTAACTTAGTACCAAAATCCTGTGGGAAAGGGAAGGTGGGGGGTGGTTCCTCTTAAATCAGTAGACATGACAAGCGAGGGGAATGTAATTTTGCATGATGTCCGTTGCCAAGGCATATACCAAATTAAACATTATGATTAAGCTGCTGGGCTTGCAAATTTGGCAATAAAACTCTTTGGGTTTGATGAAAAGAAGAATACTACTTGTACTCCTCTCGGCATAAAATCTTAGTTGTTGTCATTAGTTGTGGTGGTGTGTGGTTGCGTAGATGCAGGAAATGACTAGTAAGAGGCCAATTACAATAATTTACAGCAACTTCTATGTGTGACTCTCTGCTAATTATGATTGGTTGAGCAGCAAGAAAAAGATAATTTAAAGACCCTGTAAACACAACTATACGAATATAACGCTAGTTGACCGAAAACAAGCCCAATTGATTATATGCAAATCAACCAAAAACAGAATTTGTTGATTGCCTGTGAATCAACTGAAAACAGTCTCTTTACATTTAGAAGAAACTCTTATTATTCATCATGTTCCCATGGTTCGAATTATTCATTCATTGGGGCCATGGGAATGATGACTCCATACGAGTTGGCTCATTTGTTCGTAATGGTTCAGTTAGATTCCACAACCCATATCGGTTCGAGTTGCTCATTCCTTAGGATCATGAGATTCATTTGAGTTGATGAATGCCCACTTGTTTAAGCAGCTCTTGTGTTGTAATGCATATACATTCGGTTAAATGTGTGGGTTTCATATTTAGCACGTTTTGTATTTTCTAACCGGAAACAAATTCCCCGCTGGGTAACCTCCAAGCCGTAAGCAAATATAAAATATAATAGCAAACTAAAAACATATTTGAGGTTATACTACACTCTCTTGTAGAGGAGGTATTAAACTAGCATTTTGTCTGTAAAGTATTTACAAGCCCTTCTTAGTTTTTGTTTATTTTATAACTGCAATTTTTTTACTTTGTTTTAATGGCTCCTTGCAAAATTAATGACAACGAAATTATAACGTTCCATCTATTTGTTTGAGAAACTGACAGTTTTATAGGTATTGATGGCAGAGTTTGGAGAATCATAGTTGTGTTTCGTGGATGGGCAATCTAAATTTTTATTATTATCTAATTATTATGGGTTTATAATAATTTATTTTAGTTATTATTACGTAATATTATTCATTCATATTTATTATTTTTGTTTTTATTATTGTTCATCTACTTATTAGAATTAATAATTCGTGTTCAAGTTTTGTTTTAAAATCATTGAGCTTGTTAATCACTGACAGGAAACGACAACTCACACATGTGTAGATACATTTAGCAGTGCCAACCCGAATCGAAACACAAACTAAAGTTGAACTTGAGTGCACCCAAATTATGGAAATATAGTGATTGTATAATCAATAGACCTACCTGGCTGAGCTATTGTATGCGCGAAAACTACTGTGAGTTATGTGTTTTTATAGTTGCCACGTAGTAAAGTGGCTCATGGTTACGCTCGAAAGATGCAGAATTCTTCAAATTGTAAAAGCGTAAAAAATGACTTACTGCAAACTTTGGCACAATTAAGTGAAATATAGTCGTTGCAGTCCAAATCCTGTCTTTGATTGACAAAACAACAATAGGACAGCTGCACAGATGGCAGTAAAAATTGCTACAAAAATTAATTCAACAAATCTTTTAATACTTTTATGTTGTCCACTAAACAAACCGTCATATGCTGGTAATAATAAACTAAATAATAGTTTACAATGATAAAGAATTATTAAAAAATGTTAGGACGCATAATAATATATTAGTGTGCAGTTCTTGTCAAGACATCAGGTAGCCTGTAAAGCATTTGTTGTAGGGGAATTTCACACAAAACTGCCCACTCACACGTTATATAACAATAATGCAATAGTAAGCATCAGTGTTGAATTATCACCATGACAGCATGTTTTGTTATTACGAATGCAACAGTGGCTGCAGAGGTCTCTGCATGCTGGCTTAACACAAAAGGGTTCAAAGGAGAGATAATTGCTATGTAGACTGTGATACTTAGTTAACATTCAAGACAAAAGAGACTGCGGCCAAGCAGCCGGTGCACAAAAACAAACCACAGGAACAGAAACCACAAAATCTCTGTTGCTTACTCACAGCCATCTTCATATAGCGAGAGATCCGGCTGAGAGGCCCCTCTAAAAAGACAAATTTGGCATCCCTCCTAGCGTCAAGCCATTTGCCCACAAGCAGTCTGTTCTTCATCTTCTCCAGGGCTTGTCTCCATGGCAGATTCTACTTATGGTGAAATCAGGTATTGCAGATTAATGACTATGCACTTCAAAACAAAATTTGACCAGTGTGAATTGCCCGACAAAAAAAATAACATTCTCACCATTAGAATTGACTTTGGAAATTGAAAGTAGCGAAAACAAAAGCACAACTATGTCAAGTAACTTTGAACAAGCGGAAGTGTCAGAAACTTTTAGTCACTGTTGCTCGTAAGCTACAAAGCGCCATACAGCTTGGTGGTGTTACATGAAGGGAAACAAAACACACCAATCACAAAAAGTTATGTAAATGGCTGTCAAGGTGCAGCACCCTTAGAACTTGCAAGCAGTCTGAACAACACAGCTGTGTTAAGAGCTGCAACAAGTTAAGGATTGTTATTGTAAGCTATGGAATTAGCCTTACAGATACACAATACAGAGGACCACGTGGCTGACATTTTTGTAGACAAAGATGTAATGACTGTTGAAGGAGTTTGAAATGAGCAATATCGATGTTTAATGCAGTTTGCCAGCAAATCGGAAAAAAGACAGGCGGTTTGTACGAACCAGTTTTTCTTGAATGAGGAAATGTTCGAAAAACATAAGCGAAACCAGTGGCAAGCTCCAAAATAAACAAACTTTGTATTGTAGAAGCAAGAAGTACAAAGAAAATCATCACTTAAGAAATTATAAGTACAACTAGACAAATCCAAATTATAGGCACAACTAGACAAAACCAAATTATAGGTACAACTAGACAAGACCAGGAGCCAACGACAAAGTGTTATTTAATAGATACATTAGCAGCCCATGATCAAGCATCCACTAACATCAGCATATAGTTTGTAGCGCAACCAGCGCCAGCACACCACCATGTGCACCAGAACTACTCGTTTTTCTCTTATGTATGCTGAAGACGCAGAAGTTCAAGGGTTGTCATTTGTTGTCAGATTATCAAACAGGGAAAAACTACAACCCACAGATGACTGCTCACCCCATCGTTTGGAGTGAATCAAGCTACGTACCCAGCATTCACAGCCTGCATGAAATTGACATACTCGCCACTATTTGAGAGACTTGGCCTTGTGTCCAAAACCATGAGCCAAGCAAAGTTGCCTGCACAGACCTGCAGTCCACTTCAGGAGTAGAATGCTCCTCCAAAAGAGTGATAAAATCTTCACCTGTCGTATTTCCTAGGTGGCCAGTGGCAAACCTCTTTCTACCAATAGGCAGAAGAGAAAACGAGCCGGGTGAATGAGGTGCAAGGGAGGACAACTACCATGAAGAAATAAGAGTAGAAACAAGAAAAGGATTGAGGCACACTTTTACCCAAAATAGGAGAGGTAGAAGTAGTAACCCATGCCAGCATTGAACCCTTTTTTGTTGAATTTCTGAATATTCAAGTTTTAAACAGCAGATTGATTTCTTGAATAACCCTCTAAGCCTACTCAGTGCTGATCTACAAGCCTGCAAAATACCCCTCTTCCAAAAATGCCCGCCAATTTTAAGCTGCATAAAATTGACATCTATGGATCGGAAGTATATTTATTTCTTTGCAGTATAGTATTTATTTGTCCAATCCGATCCTACTATTTATTTTTGTTTATTTTTTATTCAGCATACTCACTACTTCTATTCTTGTATGACCACCATTCATTGTTTTTTAACTCACCAAAACAAGCACAATTATTTTCTATGCTATTGATGGAAAGAGTATTAAATGATTCTTGTGATTGCGATCACATGGAATTTGGAACGAACGTAGGCAGGAATGGACGTCGACAGGAATGAATGCAGACATAGCTGGAATGAATGTAGACACAACCTGAAAGTCAACTATGTTGGAGAGAAAAAAAATTTGACGTTTATTCTAGGAGGTGTCGACATTCATTCCTGGCAACATTTTAACTTTCGTTTCAATGTTCGTTCCAGGAGTAAAATAAATTATCATTTTTTTCCTTAAGTAGACAACTCCTGGAATGAAAGTCGAAATGATATGTTATATATTGCCGAGAACGAACATAGACACATCCGGGAATGAAAGTCGAAATTCTCTGGTTTGTTGCATAGTCGACATTCGTTCCAGGTATGTCAACATTCATTCCAGGATGTGTCTCAGTTCATTCCAGCAGTGTCTGCATTCATTCCTGTCGGCGTTCATTCCTGTCTACATTTGTTCCAATTCCAGATCACATTGGACCACTTGACAAATCCTGCAATTGTTTCTTGTTGCTATTTCGCATATAAAATTTGTGTAATAACAAGCGTTGATTTTGTTTACGATGCGTGTATGTACACTAATTGCGTCTATAATGAGAGACCGCTAATTTTGATTTTATGTATGCAGCATGCAAATTGAAGCCAGATGAAAAATGGCGCGTAATAGTAAAGTAAAACCCAACATTGAACTTTAGAACTAATTTTTGAAGGGGTGTCTTCATAAGGATTCTTTATTCCTGGTGCAATGACCCACAGTAGACCTAAGACTAATTGAATTGCCCAATCAGATTTCATTTTAAACGCAGACGATGTAACTTCATTTATATAAATTTTTCATTGTTTATTATAATTGACCACGCCCACAATCCGAAGATGACGTACTCGGCAATCAATGGAAGTTATAGTAAGCTGAATTTCAGCTGATGCGATGAGCATTTGAGGCCAATAGCTTTTTGGCAAGCTTGTAAATCAGGACTGAGTAGGCCTAAAGGGTTATTTAATACATCAATCTGCTGCTTACGACTTGAATATTCAGAAACTCAACAAAAAAGTGTTCAGTGTTGGCATGCTTTAAATACGCTGTGTCACTGATTTTGACCAAATTTAATTTTTGTTTCAAATTATATTATGCAAAAGAACTTTTTGCAGAGTTGCGCTGTCGTTAATTTGATCTACAATATAAGCACAACAGTTGCGGACTAGTTTGTAATTTTTTTCCGATACTCATCAACTTACACAAGGCCATAAAGTGAAGTTGTGAAATGAACCTTGGCTGTGGTAACCAACAACAACAATAATGCTCAAATCCTAGTTAATCATTTTTTGACTGACAAAAAAAATCAGACAGTATAAAATGTAAATCAATAATTGTTTCCAAATACGCTATTAAATGAATATAAGCTAGTTGATATATTTCAAGTAATTTGGTTGAGACTACTTATCACTCTTTGGGTTGAGACTACTTATCACTCTTTGACATGAAGGAAAAGACAACTCCGACAAGTGATTTACATATTGACTCTGTGACAGTGCACCTTTAAGAGATAGGCAGGTGGACAGTAATAGGGATAAGTGGTATGTGTAACAAAACAATAGAAGTAGAAGAAATAGTGAACTGGACAAGATAACCACTGAGTGGCTAGAAGTTGTAGTGTAGTTAGTTGTGGTAGATATTGAGTTGTGCACTAGTAATAGTTGTAGTTAGTTGTGGTAGATATTGAGTTATGCACTAGTAATAGTTGTAGTTAGTCGTGGTAGATATTGAGTCATGCTCTAGTAATAGTTGTAGTGTAGTTGTGGTAGATATTGAGTTATGCACTAGTAATAGTTGTAGTTAGTTGTGGTAGATATTGAGTTATGCACTAGTAATAGTTGTAGTATTTCATTGTTTTTAGATTAAGAGTGAGAAGTATGGCTACAGCCTTTTCTTCTCCCCCTCCACTAGATGATGCCATTTGTGGGTTTTGTCGCAGGAGAAATAATGGTGTGTATGCCATGAAGGAGCTTTCATGTGGACATATTCACTGCTCAAATTGTTTGGATGGCGCAAGGGACTCAAAGACAAGACGCATAACATGCCCTCGCTGCAAGTAAGCACAATCTAAAGTCTGGGCTAATGTGATGCTCTTTGGTACACCTGAACCAGCAGTGTTTGAGAGTTAACCACATCTGTGGGTTTATGGCTCAACCTGCATATATAGTAGTGATACTTGACTAGGAAGACGCACTACGGACCTCCCTACCCGCCCTCAAGAGCTCCTATTAGCAAACCAGGGTCAGCGTATATATGCAGTGTTTGTGGAAAAAGTTCTGCAGCTTCTCACTGTACTGATGGCAGGTGCAATGGAGCACTCCGTTTGCAGGATGAGAAGGTACATTATATAACATAGATAGTATACAATGTATAACATATATAGTACATAGCTCACATGGCTCGTGAAACCAAGTCTGTCTGTCTGTCTGTGTGTCTGTGTGTCTGTGAGCCTGCCTCACTAGATGTATAGGAGTATGTTAACTAGCCCTTGAGCATAAATATTGTTGAAATCTTGGATTTAACTGATTTTCAAACCATCAATATAACTAAGAATGGTAATTAAGCACGCAACATATTTGCCTCCAAGAGTAGCCATTCTCAAAATCAGAGGTTGAAAGATGGTTTTAATACTTTGTGTGTTATGTCAAACCTGTTAAATCAAAGGGGTATCACTTGTAACAAGTGTAACTTGCTGGCAAGACTAGCTAAGAATTTTTGTCATATCTCATTTTCAGTTAATATGCAGTTATTTATTAACAAATATAACATTACAGCTCAAAAACTTGTTTTCAGGTGTTGACTGTGCATTCGATTTGGGTACTTCCTGTACACAATGAACGGTTAAAGCTAATCAAATGCAGAGAAAATTGGAATATTTGCTCAGTGATATAATACATCACAAGTAGTGACAAAGTAGGCAAACACTACACACACACTATACCAATATATAATGTATTTCTTCTGCTAGTTAAATGCACAACTATTTAACAGTTTGAGACAAAATTTTCAGTCTATGTTCTAAAATTAAACACTTCATTAATTGTAAAACCATTGAATGCTGTGGCTATAAATTTGATCATGAGCTCATGAGGGCTTTGATTGTTGTATTGGTGCAAGGGAGATGAGGGTTTTGATTGTTGTACTGGTGCAAGGGAGATGAGGGCTTTGATTGTTCTACTGGTGCAAGGGAGATGAAGGCTTTGATTGTTGTACTGGTGCAAGGGAGACGGAGGCTTTGATTGTTCTACTGGTGCAAGGGGCTTTGATTGTTCTACTGGTGCAAGGGAGATGAGGGCTTTGATTGTTCTACTGGTGCAAGGGAGATGAGGGCTTTGATTGTTGTACTGGTGCAAGGGAGATGAAGGCTTTGATTGTTCTACTGGTGCAAGGGGCTTTGATTGTTGTACTGGTGCAAGGGAGATGAGGGCTTTGATTGTCGTACTGGTGCAAGGGAGATGAGGGCTTTGATTGTTGTACTGGTGCAAGGGAGATGAGGGCTTTGATTGTTGTACTGGTGCAAGGGAGATGAAGGCTTTGATTGTTCTACTGGTGCAAGGGGCTTTGATTGTTCTACTGGTGCAAGGGAGATGAAGGCTTTGATTGTTCTACTGGTGCAAGGGAGATGAGGGCTTTGATTGTTGTACTGGTGCAAGGGAGATGAGGGCTTTGATTGTTGTACTGGTGCAAGGGGCTTTGATTGTTCTACTGGTGCAAGGGGCTTTGATTGTTCCACTGGTGCAAGGGAGATGAGGGCTTTGATTGTTCTGCTGGTTCAAGGGAGAAGTTTTTAGTAATTATTTCCTTGAACATGCAAAAACTGAGGAGTGGTTGAGGAAGGGTGATTGTAAGAGGGCAAAGTATAGGGGTAGGGAGTGGTGGAGGAAGGTGGTTGTAAGAGGGCAAAGTATAGGGGTAGGGAGTGGTGGAGGAAGGGTGATTGTAAGAGGGCAAAGTATAGGGGTAGGGAGTGGTTGAGGAAGGGTGATTGTAAGAGGGCAAAGTATAGGGGTAGGGGGTGGTGGAGGAAGGTGGTTGTAAGAAGGCAAAGTATAAGGGTAGGGAGTGGTGGAGGAAGGTGGTTGTAAGAGGGCAAAGTATAGGGGTAGGGATTGGTTGAGGAAGGTGGTTGTAAGAAGGCAAAGTATAGGGGTAGGGGTGGTGGAGGAAGGGTGATTGTAAGAGGGCAAAGTATAGGGGTAGGGAGTGGTGGAGGAAGGGTGATTGTAAGAGGGCAAAGTATAGGGGTAGGGAGTGGTGGAGGAAGGGTGATTGTAAGAGGGCAAAGTATAGGGGTAGGGGTGGTGGAGGAAGGGTGATTGTAAGAGGGCAAAGTATAGGGGTAGGGAGTGGTGGAGGAAGGGTGATTGTAAGAGGGCAAAGTATAGGGGTAGGGAGTGGTGGAGGAAGGTGGTTGTAAGAGGGCAAAGTATAGGGGTAGGGAGTGGTGGAGGAAGGGTGATTGTAAGAGGGCAAAGTATAGGGGTAGGGAGTGGTGGAGGAAGGGTGATTGTAAGAGGGCAAAGTATAGGGGTAGGGGTGGTGGAGGAAGGGTGATTGTAAGAGGGCAAAGTATAGGGGTAGGGAGTGGTGGAGGAAGGTGGTTGTAAGAAGGCAAAGTATAGGGGTAGGGAGTGGTGGAGGAAGGTGGTTGTAAGAAGGCAAAGAGTAGGGGTAGGGAGTGGTGGAGGAAGGTGGTTGTAAGAAGGCAAAGTATAGGGGTAGGGAGTGGTGGAGGAAGGTGGTTGTAAGAGGGCAAAGTATAGGGGTAGGGAGTGGTGGAGGAAGGTGGTTGTAAGAAGGCAAAGTATAGGGGTAGGGAGTGGTGGAGGAAGGTGGTTGTAAGAGGGCAAAGTATAGGGGTAGGGAGTGGTGGAGGAAGGTGGTTGTAAGAGGGCAAAGTATAGGGGTAGGGAGTGGTGGAGGAAGGTGGTTGTAAGAAGGCAAAGTATAGGGGTAGGGAGTGGTGGAGGAAGGTGGTTGTAAGAGGGCAAAGTATAGGGGTAGGGAGTGGTGGAGGAAGGTGGTTGTAAGAAGGCAAAGTATAGGGGTAGGGAGTGGTGGAGGAAGGTGGTTGTAAGAAGGCAAAGTATAGGGGTAGGGAGTGGTGGAGGAAGGTGGTTGTAAGAAGGCAAAGAGTAGGGGTAGGGGATGCATAAAGGAGGCGTGTTGTATATATCTATGTCAGTGTTGTATATATCTGTCTTTACTATGTGTATGAATGATACAGGTTGAACAGGATTTAAAATATCTTAAAAAGGCGGCAGAGAAAAGGAAGCGTGATTTGACCTCCATCATACAGGAAAGTGATCGAGTCTTGGATAGTTACAATCAAGAGACCCATAAAATGCGTAAACTTTTGCAGACGACCCGAGATGAGCAGGTATTACCGTTACATCTGCCATCTCTATATGTATGTATTTGTGCTTGTATACATGTGTATATGCGTCTTTAAATGTATGTGCATGTATATGTCTGCAATAATATGTATATATATGTATGCACTGGTATATATATATATGTATGCACTGGTACGTATATATATGTATGCATTGGTATGTATATATATGTATGCACTGGTATGTATATATATGTATGCACTGGTATGTATATATATGTATGCATTGGTATGTATATATATGTATGCACTGGTATGTATATATATGTATGCATTGGTATGTATATATATGTATGCCTTGGTATGTATATATATGTATTGTAATGGATTCCGGTCTGTTACCACGGACATCCACTAGTCTCGAGTATTATACCTCTCTCCAGAGGGGACACTGTACTGAATGACAGTGACAACTGGCAGGGTAACCGAATTAACCGGTAGGGCAAGAGCCCATGGCTCAAACAAACAGTAATGCGTAGTGTTTGTATAAATGGCTATATTCTCTATGATAGTCCTGAGGGTAATTATTCCTCTAGGGTTGGCAATATGAGAATGAATGCCATGGCAACATAGGAATGAATGCAAAGAGTAAGACAGTGTGCTTTCCTTTTATAGGAGAGCTGACAAGTATAAAACACATAACAATCATAGCACAGGAAACAGATTAGCCAATACAATTGATCATATAAATAAGTAGCCAATCGACAATGCAATATGGTTAAATAGGGGAGGTGCCAAGTGGCTAAGGGCGGAGTCCTATCTCCTCATTGTCCAATCAGTAGTCCTGCAAGGCTCCCAGGCTGTATGTAGAGTAGGGTTCATGAAGTTGGCAATCTAAGGGTAGGTGCTTCCTGTTCCTGACCTTGACTAAGCTCCTACATACTTTTGAAGATCCTCATCTATGTCGGCCATCTTGTGCCGGCTCGGTACAGCTATACCGGGCTGGTAGGAGTCGCTACCGGCCCTGCTCACTATGCCACCGGCACAGTAGGACTTTCCACCCAAACAGCTGTTAACCGAACGCCGTGGGTCAAAGTCTAGCGCATTGTCTCGCAAGGTTGCTAGTGTAAACGACCTGTTTACTACTAGAGTGCACTAAATCTACCACAATAATAACCGATGTCTTTTATAAAATCATTCACAAGATGTCGAGCTCTGGCTGGTGAGTGTGTACACTAACCAACCAAGGGAGTCCCTAAAATAATATAGAAAGAGTGCTTTGAAACTAGAATGTATATGTTTGTTATTGTCCCAAATCACCTCATAGTTTTTTATGACGTATAAATGTCGCTTTAGAGTTTGATAGTTTACTGGTTTATTGCTAACACCTTAAACTGCAAAATATAATGTATAATGTTATGAGCACATACAAAAAACTAATGATGTAATGATCCAAGTTCGTATGATAAACCCAACTGCTTATGCGTTTTATCTTGTGCGGCATTTCGTAGACAGTCAAGTGATAGAGAAAATGTAAGACTGTCAAAACACCTACAATAAGTAACAAAACGTTCAGCTAACATTCATGTCCTGCATGTCCCGCTATCACTGACACAGTAAGGTCAGTTAGCATTAGTAGCTGATCCACGATAATGCGTGGCCAAGCGCTGCATTGCTCATACTATGCCACATGGTGCTGTATGGGCTATGCAGTGCCAAATGGCACAGTGAGCACTGACAGTTAATCTCAGATAATGTGATCAGGTGTCACCTCCTGGAACTGAATGTTCACCAACGCTAGCTGTTGGTGTTTATTTGATATACTGTTTGCTGTTTGTATGTGAGGTGCTGACCTGCAATTAAAGTTAAAAGCAATGAACACCCGTTTATGTATGTCAGATAAGAGCACTGGATAGAAAGTATGAACAACTCACGGAAGAGGTGATCAAACAAAGAAAAGTTACAGAAGATAAAATAGTGAAGTATAGAGATGAAGTAGTACAAGTGGAGTTGTCTCACCTTAATGCCAGCCTGCAGCGGGTAACAGTCACATTAACCACATTGTGTGTATAATATAGTGTACTCAAACAACTACCCCTTCATGTGTATGATATAGTGTACTCAAACAACTACCCCTTCATGTGTATAATATAGTGTACTCAAACAACTACCCTTTCATGTGTATGATATAGTGTACTCAAACAACTACCCTTTCATGTGTATGATATAGTGTACTCAAACAACTACCCCTTCATGTGTATGATATAGTGTACTCAAACAACTACCCCTTCATGTGTATGATATAGTGTACTCAAACAACTACCCCTTCATGTGTATGATATAGTGTACTCAAACAACTACCCCTTCATGTGTATGATATAGTGTACTCAAACAACTACCCCTTCATGTGTATGATATAGTGTACTCAAACAACTACCCTTTCATGTGTATGATATAGTGTACTCAAACAACTACCCCTTCATGTGTATGATATAGTGTACTCAAACAACTACCCCTTCATGTGTATGATATAGTGTACTCAAACAACTACCCTTTCATGTGTATGATATAGTGTACTCAAACAACTACCCCTTCATGTGTATGATATAGTGTACTCAAACAACTACCCTTTCATGTGTATGATATAGTGTACTCAAACAACTACCCCTTCATGTGTATGATATAGTGTACTCAAACAACTACACCTTCATGTGTATATAGGTTGTACATATAATTTATATCTATCAATATACATATATATATATGATGTAAATGAATCTATCTGTGTATTTTTGTGGGCATTGCATAACAGCGATAGTTCAATAAAGGCTAAAACATTAGTTTCGTCTAGCGCGAATTTTGGTTGTGAATTCTTCTCTGGCCTGCCGCTTGGAAAAAAATATATCGCCACTCAAGATATCAAATATGATTGATATTTCGCTGCGGAAAAACGCGAGGATAAAGCAAGCAAATTATCTAATTATTAAACTGATCATTCGTTTGTAGTTGTTTATTTCTATTTTTATTATTATTTAATAATCAGGGCAGAATAATGTCTTTGTTGCTTTTTATTATTAGAGAAATGTGAGCGATCAGTTTTTTCGAGATCATAATATTGATAATCACAATTATTTATCGCCTCCATGATGATAATGGATAGATATTTTATTTTTGTAGCCAGCACTATACTAGCACAATAATTGTAATATAATTTGGGTATTCTATAATAGTTATAATTATAACAATACATATTGCACTGTATATTAAAATGTGTGACACTGAAATATTAAGAAAACATAAGTTGGGCAAACAAAGCTAAGTTTTCTTGTTCTATTATTGTTCATCCAAAACATAACATAAACTAATGGAGTTTTTCACTCTACGAGTGGACAACTCTGCTTGCAATCGCTAGCCGCGTTCACCAGTGTGCTGTCACAATGCAGTGTCAGACCGCTTCGATGGTGGGCAAATTGCTGTTCCGCACATCTTTCACTTCCAGTGTGTTTGAAACTTAACTCTTACGTATGTGAATGTTTAGATGGATGGCAGACAAAACAGTGACAGATTACAAAATGAGATTTCTGCAGCTGTCAATAGGGAACTGCCCAGATTGTCAATAAAGACAGGTGTTGGTCTGAAGGTCAAAGGTCAGTTGAATGTTTCAGCTGCTCATGTTTGATATGCTCTTTATATTCAAATATGCTGGTCATTCTATTCTCCTTCCCCACCTCCCTCTTCACTTGCCCCACTCTATTCTCCTCCTCCACCTCTCTCTTCACTTGCCCCACTCTATTCTCCATCCCCACCTCTCTCTTCACTTGCCATACTCTATTCTCCACTCACTGCTTGCTTTACCCTACACTGTTCCATCCCTGCCCACACTACCCTCTCCATCTCTCTGTTCCTCTCCAGTAGCTGGTACATGTAATTCAGCACTGAGACAACTGTCATGTAAGAATGTTGCCATCTATGCTACTGGAAGAAAATAATGTAAGTCGTAAACCAGTACAGAATTGTTTGATTGACACTTCAACCATGAGGTATCAGCAAAATGTAAATGTTTTCATTCGTTTCCACCTGCATTATTGAAAAAACTATCAAATCTGTAGTGGATCATGCCGGAAGGGATCTCCCGTCCACTACCGTCCACTACCGTCCACTAACAAACATATTCATTGCCTGCTCTTACAGCATCTGCTAGATCAGCAGGAGATGGTTTTCTAAATAAGCATTACCAATAGCTGTGCTCAATGTCACTAAATAAGCATTGCCAATAGCTGTGCTCAATGTCACTAACCTCACTCACATGCTCTTGGAGGGTCGTTTTGTATTGTCTGCGCAGACTGGTCAGTCGGGACATAGCTTCCCTTGGCGACAGACCAAAACTAGCTCTCAAAGCAGCGGAGATTCCTTGAAGATGTGGCATCTTCCCACACTCTAGTGCAATGCCACACAGCGCTTTATGTAGGTGTAGAATGGTTATGTGTTCAGGCCACTCATTGGCCTCTGCCACTTCCACAAACCGTAAAATAAAGTATTCCACATCACCTGTGCCCTCATACACTGGAGGTTTAAACGGTGTATGTGCATTACCAGGAGCTGCGTGTATTACAGCTTGTAATGCTTCTGTCAAACGGTCTATTACTGTAGTCTCTGGATTAGGAACAGGCGTCCTACCAGCGCTACGAGCTCTCTGATATGCCATAGTTCACTTTATAGAGGAGTAACTGAACTCTATACTAGTTAGTGGAGAGATGAACTGCACCCCTGGCCGGGGTCAGTGTTTCTAGCAGTTCTACCAGCAGTAGAAACTTGATTGGTGGATACCGGGTTGATGTCTTTGGCTGCAGGGTTGTAACTACCTTCACAGGGTTGTATAAAAATGTACAGAGTCAGTGAGTGAGTAGACAGGGCCTGCAATGCACTTGCAGGGTCGGTGTCTTTTGGCAGCTGGCCTGTACAGTGGCAACAGGGCCGGTATCAGTGCTACAGGCAAAGTAAGACTCTACGTCCTGATAGCTAATAGTGATTGACCAGTGCGGATGACTACAGGCTCGGTATCACAGTGACTTGAGCCTGATAAAACAGATACAGGGTCGGTTGGTAACAGGGCCTGCGGATGGCAATGCTACAGGTAGAGTGAGACTCTAGGTCATGATAGCTAATGCTGATTGACCAGTGTAGATGATTACAGCGTCGGTATCAAAGTTCTTGAGCCTGATCAAATAGATACAGGGTCGATAGGTAGCAGGGCCGGTGGTAGCAAGAAAGAGGAGCACAGCGTTGGAAGGTATGTTTATCCCACCACTGCCACCAATGTAGTGGATTGTGCTGGTAGGGCTCCGGCTACCGTCCACTATTGAACAGCTGTCCACAGCACACAATTTGTGGAACAGCCAAACAAAATTTCTCTTCAAGGGGTAACGCAGGGTCGGTCAGACCTGCAGGATGCAATGGAAAAGTTGATTACAACTTCACAACTAATGAGCCCACGGCTCAGACAAACTGGGTAGAGTTTAAGTAATAAACGCATATATTGTCCACATATCCATGCTCCAGGGAGTCAATCGCCTAGAGTAGTCAACAGCAGTAGCAAGAAGTGTTGAGTGACATAAAGTATATAATAATTTAGCCTTTTATAGGCTGGTGGCAGAAAGTACATTGCATCATGCTAAGTTATCTAACAAAACATGACAGGAAGTGAAACAACCAATAGGAATAACAATACACACAATACTGAAGAGACATGGTGCCTAGTGGCTAATGAATATTGGTATAAAACAGTTCTAACTCTTTGACAACCTCAGGTCCATGATAGAAGTAACGTAAAGGAAGGTTGGTCATGGATTTGTCCTCCTGAAGCAACTTAGGCTCTTTTCGGAAGTCCAGCTACAGCGGCCATCTTGTTGCCGACCTGGTATGATACTGCAGGGCCAGTAAAGGTCACTACTGGGTCGATGAAGGTCACTGCAGGGCCGGTAAGGAAAGCTGCAGGGCCGGTATAGTATTTGCAGGGCCGGTATAATATCTGCGGGGTCAAGAATGTATCTTCTTCCTCTTTTACATCACTTTCGAAGGTTTGTCTGACTGATTACCTCAGTAAGAGTCACCTCTAGGATATCATAAGTGCGCAGGGCATGTGTTCTATTAAAATCCACCTCAAATCTATAATCTAATCTTCTCTACCAACTAGTTGGTAGAGAAGATATATATCTGTATACAATATATATATTACTAGTCATTGGTTCTACTGTGTAGTTGGTAGAGAAGTTATATATCTGTATATAATATATATATTACTAGTCATTGGTTCTACTGTGTAGTTGGTAGAGAAGTTATATATCTGTATATAATATATATATTACTAGTCATTGGTTCTATTGTCTAGTTGGTAGAGAAGTTATATATCTATATACAATATATATATTACTAGTCATTGGTTCTATTGTGTAGTTGGTAGAGAAGATATATATCTGTATATATTATATATATTACTAGTCATTGGTTCTATTGTGTAGTTGGTAGAGAAGATATATATCTGTATACAATATATATATTACTAGTCATTGGTTCTACTGTGTAGTTGGTAGAGAAGATATATATCTGTATACAATATATATATTACTAGTCATTGGTTCTATTGTGTAGTTGGTAAAGAAGATATATATCTGTATACAATATATATATTACTAGTCATTGGTTCTATTGTCTAGTTGGTAGAGAAGTTATATATCTGTATACAATATATATATTACTAGTCATTGGTTCTATTGTGTAGTTGATAGAGAAGATATATATCTGTATATAATATATATATTACTAGTCATTGGTTCTACTGTGTAGTTGGTAGAGAAGATATATATCTGTATATAATATATATATTACTAGTCATTGGTTCTATTGTGTAGTTGGTAGAGAAGATATATATCTGTATATAATATATATATTACTAGTCATTGGTTCTACTGTGTAGTTGGTAGAGAAGTTATATATCTGTATACAATATATATATTACTAGTCATTGGTTCTACTGTGTAGTTGGTAGAGAAGATATATATCTGTATACAATATATATATTACTAGTCATTGGTTCTATTGTCTAGTTGGTAGAGAAGTTATATATCTGTATACAATATATATATTACTAGTCATTGGTTCTATTGTGTAGTTGGTAGAGAAGTTATATATCTGTATATAATATATATATTACTAGTCATTGGTTCTACTGTGTAGTTGGTAGAGAAGTTATATATCTGTATACAATATATATATTACTAGTCATTGGTTCTACTGTGTAGTTGGTAGAGAAGATATATATCTGTATACAATATATATATTACTAGTCATTGGTTCTATTGTCTAGTTGGTAGAGAAGTTATATATCTGTATACAATATATATATTACTAGTCATTGGTTCTATTGTGTAGTTGGTAGAGAAGATATATATCTGTATATAATATATATATTACTAGTCATTGGTTCTACTGTGTAGTTGGTAGAGAAGTTATATATCTGTATACAATATATATATTACTAGTCATTGGTTCTACTGTGTAGTTGGTAGAGAAGATATATATCTGTATACAATATATATATTACTAGTCATTGGTTCTATTGTCTAGTTGGTAGAGAAGTTATATATCTGTATACAATATATATATTACTAGTCATTGGTTCTATTGTGTAGTTGGTAGAGAAGTTATATATCTGTATATATTATATATATTACTAGTCATTGGTTCTACTGTGTAGTTGGTAGAGAAGTTATATATCTATATACAATATATATATTACTAGTCATTGGTTCTACTGTGTAGTTGGTAGAGAAGATATATATCTGTATACAATATATATATTACTAGTCATTGGTTCTATTGTCTAGTTGGTAGAGAAGTTATATATCTGTATACAATATATATATTACTAGTCATTGGTTCTATTGTGTAGTTGGTAGAGAAGTTATATATCTGTATATATTATATATATTACTAGTCATTGGTTCTACTGTGTAGTTGGTAGAGAAGTTATATATCTGTATACAATATATATATTACTAGTCATTGGTTCTATTGTCTAGTTGGTAGAGAAGTTATATATCTATATACAATATATATATTACTAGTCATTGGTTCTATTGTGTAGTTGGTAGAGAAGTTATATATCTGTATACAATATATATATTACTAGTCATTGGTTCTATTGTCTAGTTGGTAGAGAAGTTATATATCTATATACAATATATATATTACTAGTCATTGGTTCTATTGTGTAGTTGGTAGAGAAGTTATATATCTGTATACAATATATATATTACTAGTCATTGGTTCTATTGTGTAGTTGGTAGAGAAGTTATATATCTGTATACAATATATATATTACTAGTCATTGGTTCTATTGTGTAGTTGGTAGAGAAGATATATATCTGTATATAATATATATATTACTAGTCATTGGTTCTATTGTGTAGTTGGTAGAGAAGTTATATATCTGTATACAATATATATATTACTAGTCATTGGTTCTATTGTGTAGTTGGTAGAGAAGTTATATATCTGTATACAATATATATATTACTAGTCATTGGTTCTATTGTGTAGTTGGTAGAGAAGTTATATATCTGTATATAATATATATATTACTAGTCACTGGTTCTATTGTCTAGTTGATAGAGAAGTTATATATCTGTATACAATATATATATTACTAGTCATTGGTTCTATTGTGTAGTTGGTAGAGAAGTTATATATCTGTATACAATATATATATTACTAGTCATTGGTTCTATTGTCTAGTTGATAGAGAAGTTATATATCTGTATACAATATATATATTACTAGTCATTGGTTCTACTGTGTAGTTGGTAGAGAAGTTATATATCTGTATACAATATATATATTACTAGTCATTGGTTCTATTGTCTAGTTGATAGAGAAGATATATATCTGTATATAATATATATATTACTAGTCATTGGTTCTATTGTGTAGTTGGTAGAGAAGTTATATATCTGTATATAATATATATATTACTGGTCATTGGTTCTATTGTGTAGTTGGTAGAGAAGTTATATATCTGTATACAATATATATATTACTAGTCATTGGTTCTATTGTCTAGTTGATAGAGAAGATATATATCTGTATATAATATATATATTACTAGTCATTGGTTCTATTGTGTAGTTGGTAGAGAAGTTATATATCTGTATATAATATATATATTACTGGTCATTGGTTCTATTGTGTAGTTGGTAGAGAAGTTATATATCTGTATATAATATATATATTACTGGTCATTGGTTCTATTGTGTAGTTGGTAGAGAAGTTATATATCTGTATATAATATATATATTACTAGTCATTGGTTCTATTGTGTAGTTGGTAGAGAAGTTATATATCTGTATATAATATATATATTACTGGTCATTGGTTCTATTGTGTAGTTGGTAGAGAAGTTATATATCTGTATATAATATATATATTACTAGTCATTGGTTCTATTGTGTAGTTGGTAGAGAAGATATATATCTGTATATAATATATATATTACTAGTCATTGGTTCTACTGTGTAGTTGGTAGAGAAGATATATATCTGTATACAATATATATATTACTGGTCATTGGTTCTATTGTGTAGTTGGTAGAGAAGATATATCTGTATATAATATATATATTACTAGTCATTGGTTTTACTGTGTAGTTGGTAGAGAAGATATATATCTGTATATAATATATATATTACTAGTCATTGGTTCTACTGTGTAGTTGGTAGAGAAGTTATATATCTGTATACAATATATATATTACTAGTCATTGCTTCTACTGTGTAGTTGGTAGAGAAGATATATCTGTATATAATATATATATTACTAGTCATTGGTTCTATTGTGTAGTTGGTAGAGAAGATATATATCTGTATATAATATATATATTACTAGTCATTGGTTCTACTGTGTAGTTGGTAGAGAAGATATATATCTGTATACAATATATATATTACTGGTCATTGGTTCTACTGTGTAGTTGGTAGAGAAGTTTTGTATCTGTATACAATATATATATTACTAGTCATTGCTTCTACTGTGTAGTTGGTAGAGAAGATATATCTGTATATAATATATATATTACTAGTCATTGGTTCTACTGTGTAGTTGGTAGAGAAGATATATATCTGTATACAATATATATATTACTGGTCATTGGTTCTACTGTGTAGTTGGTAGAGAAGTTATATATCTGTATACAATATATATATTACTAGTCATTGCTTCTACTGTGTAGTTGGTAGAGAAGATATATCTGTATATAATATATATATTACTAGTCATTGGTTCTATTGTGTAGTTGGTAGAGAAGTTATATATCTGTATATAATATATATATTACTAGTCATTGGTTCTATTGTGTAGTTGGTAGAGAAGATATATATCTGTATATAATATATATATTACTAGTCATTGGTTCTACTGTGTAGTTGGTAGAGAAGATATATATCTGTATACAATATATATATTACTGGTCATTGGTTCTATTGTGTAGTTGGTAGAGAAGATATATCTGTATATAATATATATATTACTAGTCATTGGTTTTACTGTGTAGTTGGTAGAGAAGATATATATCTGTATATAATATATATATTACTAGTCATTGGTTCTACTGTGTAGTTGGTAGAGAAGTTATATATCTGTATACAATATATATATTACTAGTCATTGCTTCTACTGTGTAGTTGGTAGAGAAGATATATATCTGTATACAATATATATATTACTAGTCATTGCTTCTACTGTGTAGTTGGTAGAGAAGATATATCTGTATATAATATATATATTACTAGTCATTGGTTCTATTGTGTAGTTGGTAGAGAAGATATATATCTGTATATAATATATATATTACTAGTCATTGGTTCTACTGTGTAGTTGGTAGAGAAGTTATATATCTGTATATAATATATATATTACTAGTCATTGCTTCTACTGTGTAGTTGGTAGAGAAGTTATATATCTGTATACAATATATATATTACTAGTCATTGGTTCTATTGTGTAGTTGGTAGAGAAGATATATCTGTATATAATATATATATTACTAGTCATTGGTTCTATTGTGTAGTTGGTAGAGAAGTTATATATCTGTATACAATATATATATTACTAGTCATTGCTTCTACTGTGTAGTTGGTAGAGAAGATATATATCTGTATACAATATATATATTACTAGTCATTGCTTCTACTGTGTAGTTGGTAGAGAAGATATATCTGTATATAATATATATATTACTAGTCATTGGTTCTATTGTGTAGTTGGTAGAGAAGATATATATCTGTATATAATATATATATTACTAGTCATTGGTTCTACTGTGTAGTTGGTAGAGAAGTTATATATCTGTATATAATATATATATTACTAGTCATTGCTTCTACTGTGTAGTTGGTAGAGAAGTTATATATCTGTATACAATATATATATTACTAGTCATTGGTTCTATTGTGTAGTTGGTAGAGAAGATATATCTGTATATAATATATATATTACTAGTCATTGGTTCTATTGTGTAGTTGGTAGAGAAGTTATATATCTGTATACAATATATATATTACTAGTCATTGGTTCTATTGTGTAGTTGGTAGAGAAGATATATCTGTATATAATATATATATTACTAGTCATTGGTTCTATTGTGTAGTTGGTAGAGAAGTTATATATCTGTATACAATATATATATTACTAGTCATTGGTTCTATTGTGTAGTTGGTAGAGAAGTTATATATCTGTATACAATATATATATTACTAGTCATTGGTTCTACTGTGTAGTTGGTAGAGAAGATATATATCTGTATACAATATATATATTACTGGTCATTGGTTCTACTGTGTAGTTGGTAGAGAAGTTATATATCTGTATACAATATATATATTACTACTCACTGGTTCTACTGTCTAGTTGGTAGAGAAGTTATATATCTGTATACAATATATATATTACTAGTCATTGGTTCTATTGTGTAGTTGGTAGAGAAGATATATATCTGTATACAATATATATATTACTAGTCATTGGTTCTATTGTCTAGTTGGTAGAGAAGTTATATATCTGTATACAATATATATATTACTAGTCATTGGTTCTATTGTGTAGTTGGTAGAGAAGATATATCTGTATATAATATATATATTACTAGTCATTGGTTCTACTGTGTAGTTGGTAGAGAAGTTATATATCTGTATACAATATATATATTACTAGTCATTGGTTCTATTGTCTAGTTGGTAGAGAAGTTATATATCTGTATACAATATATATATTACTAGTCATTGGTTCTATTGTGTAGTTGGTAGAGAAGATATATCTGTATATAATATATATATTACTAGTCATTGGTTCTACTGTGTAGTTGGTAGAGAAGATATATATCTGTATACAATATATATATTACTGGTCATTGGTTCTATTGTGTAGTTGGTAGAGAAGATATATCTGTATATAATATATATATTACTAGTCATTGGTTCTATTGTGTAGTTGGTAGAGAAGTTATATATCTGTATACAATATATATATTACTACTCACTGGTTCTACTGTGTAGTTGGTAGAGAAGATATATATATGTATACAATATATATATTACTAGTCATTGGTTCTACTGTCTAGTTGGTAGAGAAGTTATATATCTGTATACAATATATATATTACTAGTCATTGGTTCTACTGTGTAGTTGGTAGAGAAGTTATATATCTGTATACAATATATATATTACTACTCACTGGTTCTACTGTGTAGTTGATAGAGAAGATATATATCTGTATACAATATATATATTACTAATCACTGGTTCTATTGTGTAGTTGGTAGAGAAGTTATATATCTGTATACAATATATATATTACTAGTCACTGGTTCTATTGTGTAGTTGGTAGAGAAGTTATATATCTGTATACAATATATATATTACTAGTCATTGGTTCTATTGTGTAGTTGGTAGAGAAGTTATATATCTGTATACAATATATATATTACTAATCACTGGTTCTATTGTGTAGTTGGTAGAGAAGTTATATATCTGTATACAATATATATATTACTAGTCATTGGTTCTACTGTGTAGTTGGTAGAGAAGTTATATATCTGTATACAATATATATATTACTAGTCATTGGTTCTATTGTGTAGTTGGTAGAGAAGTTATATATCTGTATATAATATATATATTACTAGTCATTGGTTCTACTGTGTAGTTGGTAGAGAAGTTATATATCTGTATACAATATATATATTACTAGTCATTGGTTCTACTGTGTAGTTGGTAGAGAAGTTATATATCTATATACAATATATATATTACTGGTCATTGGTTCTATTGTCTAGTTGGTAGAGAAGTTATATATCTATATACAATATATATATTACTAGTCATTGGTTCTACTGTGTAGTTGGTAGAGAAGTTATATATCTGTATACAATATATATATTACTAGTCATTGGTTCTATTGTGTAGTTGGTAGAGAAGTTATATATCTGTATACAATATATATATTACTAGTCATTGGTTCTATTGTGTAGTTGGTAGAGAAGTTATATATCTATATACAATATATATATTACTAGTCATTGGTTCTATTGTGTAGTTGGTAGAGAAGATATATATCTGTATACAATATATATATTACTAGTCATTGGTTCTATTGTGTAGTTGGTAGAGGAGATATATATCTGTATACAATATATATATTACTAGTCATTGGTTCTATTGTGTAGTTGGTAGAGAAGTTATATATCTATATACAATATGTATATTACTAGTCATTGGTTCTATTGTGTAGTTGGTAGAGAAGTTATATATCTATATACAATATATATATTACTAGTCATTGGTTCTATTGTGTAGTTGGTAGAGAAGATATATATCTGTATACAATATATATATTACTAGTCATTGGTTCTATTGTGTAGTTGGTAGAGAAGATATATATCTGTATATAATATATATATTACTAGTCATTGGTTCTACTGTGTAGTTGGTAGAGAATATATATATCTGTATATAATATATATATTACTAGTCATTGGTTCTACTGTGTAGTTGGTAGAGAAGTTATATATCTATATACAATATATATATTACTAGTCATTGGTTCTACTGTGTAGTTGGTAGAGAAGTTATATATCTGTATACAATATATATATTACTAGTCATTGGTTCTATTGTGTAGTTGGTAGAGAAGTTATATATCTGTATATAATATATATATTACTAGTCATTGGTTCTACTGTGTAGTTGGTAGAGAAGTTATATATCTGTATACAATATATATATTACTAGTCATTGGTTCTATTGTGTAGTTGGTAGAGAAGATATATATCTGTATACAATATATATATTACTAGTCACTGGTTCTATTGTCTAGTTGGTAGAGAAGTTATATATCTGTATACAATATATATATTACTAGTCATTGGTTCTATTGTGTAGTTGATAGAGAAGATGTATATCTGTATACAATATATATATTACTAGTCATTGGTTCTACTGTGTAGTTGGTGGAGAAGATATATATCTGTATACAATATATATATTACTAGTCATTGGTTCTATTGTGTAGTTGGTAGAGAAGTTATATATCTGTATACAATATATATATTACTAGTCATTGGTTCTATTGTGTAGTTGGTAGAGAAGATATATATCTGTATACAATATATATATTACTAGTCATTGGTTCTATTGTGTAGTTGGTAGAGAAGATATATATCTGTATACAATATATATATTACTAGTCATTGGTTCTACTGTGTAGTTGGTAGAGAAGATATATATCTGTATACAATATATATATTACTAGTCATTGGTTCTATTGTGTAGTTGGTAGAGAAGATATATATCTGTATACAATATATATATTACTAGTCATTGGTTCTATTGTGTAGTTGGTAGAGAAGATATATATCTGTATACAATATATATATTACTAGTCATTGGTTCTATTGTGTAGTTGGTAGAGAAGATATATATCTGTATACAATATATATATTACTAGTCACTGGTTCTACTGTGTAGTTGGTAGAGAAGTTATATATCTGTATACAATATATATATTACTAGTCATTGGTTCTATTGTGTAGTTGATAGAGAAGATATATATCTGTATACAATATATATATTACTAGTCATTGGTTCTACTGTGTAGTTGGTAGAGAAGATATATATCTGTATACAATATATATATTACTAGTCATTGGTTCTATTGTGTAGTTGGTGGAGAAGTTATATATCTGTATATAATATATATATTACTAGTCATTGGTTCTATTGTGTAGTTGATAGAGAAGATGTATATCTGTATACAATATATATATTACTAGTCATTGGTTCTACTGTGTAGTTGGTAGAGAAGTTATATATCTGTATACAATATATATATTACTAGTCATTGGTTCTATTGTGTAGTTGATAGAGAAGATGTATATCTGTATACAATATATATATTACTAGTCATTGGTTCTACTGTGTAGTTGGTAGAGAAGTTATATATCTGTATACAATATATATATTACTAGTCATTGGTTCTATTGTGTAGTTGGTAGAGAAGTTATATATCTGTATATAATATATATATTACTAGTCATTGGTTCTACTGTCTAGTTGGTAGAGAAGTTATATATCTATATACAATATATATATTACTAGTCATTGGTTCTATTGTGTAGTTGATAGAGAAGATGTATATCTGTATACAATATATATATTACTAGTCATTGGTTCTACTGTGTAGTTGGTAGAGAAGATATATCTGTATATAATATATATATTACTAGTCATTGGTTCTATTGTGTAGTTGGTAGAGAAGATATATATCTGTATATAATATATATATTACTAGTCATTGGTTCTACTGTGTAGTTGGTAGAGAAGATATATATCTGTATACAATATATATATTACTGGTCATTGGTTCTACTGTGTAGTTGGTAGAGAAGTTATATATCTGTATACAATATATATATTACTAGTCATTGCTTCTACTGTGTAGTTGGTAGAGAAGATATATCTGTATATAATATATATATTACTAGTCATTGGTTCTACTGTGTAGTTGGTAGAGAAGATATATATCTGTATACAATATATATATTACTGGTCATTGGTTCTACTGTGTAGTTGGTAGAGAAGTTATATATCTGTATACAATATATATATTACTAGTCATTGCTTCTACTGTGTAGTTGGTAGAGAAGATATATCTGTATATAATATATATATTACTAGTCATTGGTTCTATTGTGTAGTTGGTAGAGAAGTTATATATCTGTATATAATATATATATTACTAGTCATTGGTTCTATTGTGTAGTTGGTAGAGAAGATATATATCTGTATATAATATATATATTACTAGTCATTGGTTCTACTGTGTAGTTGGTAGAGAAGATATATATCTGTATACAATATATATATTACTGGTCATTGGTTCTATTGTGTAGTTGGTAGAGAAGATATATCTGTATATAATATATATATTACTAGTCATTGGTTTTACTGTGTAGTTGGTAGAGAAGATATATATCTGTATATAATATATATATTACTAGTCATTGGTTCTACTGTGTAGTTGGTAGAGAAGTTATATATCTGTATACAATATATATATTACTAGTCATTGCTTCTACTGTGTAGTTGGTAGAGAAGATATATATCTGTATACAATATATATATTACTAGTCATTGCTTCTACTGTGTAGTTGGTAGAGAAGATATATCTGTATATAATATATATATTACTAGTCATTGGTTCTATTGTGTAGTTGGTAGAGAAGATATATATCTGTATATAATATATATATTACTAGTCATTGGTTCTACTGTGTAGTTGGTAGAGAAGTTATATATCTGTATATAATATATATATTACTAGTCATTGCTTCTACTGTGTAGTTGGTAGAGAAGTTATATATCTGTATACAATATATATATTACTAGTCATTGGTTCTATTGTGTAGTTGGTAGAGAAGATATATCTGTATATAATATATATATTACTAGTCATTGGTTCTATTGTGTAGTTGGTAGAGAAGTTATATATCTGTATACAATATATATATTACTAGTCATTGCTTCTACTGTGTAGTTGGTAGAGAAGATATATATCTGTATACAATATATATATTACTAGTCATTGCTTCTACTGTGTAGTTGGTAGAGAAGATATATCTGTATATAATATATATATTACTAGTCATTGGTTCTATTGTGTAGTTGGTAGAGAAGATATATATCTGTATATAATATATATATTACTAGTCATTGGTTCTACTGTGTAGTTGGTAGAGAAGTTATATATCTGTATATAATATATATATTACTAGTCATTGCTTCTACTGTGTAGTTGGTAGAGAAGTTATATATCTGTATACAATATATATATTACTAGTCATTGGTTCTATTGTGTAGTTGGTAGAGAAGATATATCTGTATATAATATATATATTACTAGTCATTGGTTCTATTGTGTAGTTGGTAGAGAAGTTATATATCTGTATACAATATATATATTACTAGTCATTGGTTCTATTGTGTAGTTGGTAGAGAAGATATATCTGTATATAATATATATATTACTAGTCATTGGTTCTATTGTGTAGTTGGTAGAGAAGTTATATATCTGTATACAATATATATATTACTAGTCATTGGTTCTATTGTGTAGTTGGTAGAGAAGTTATATATCTGTATACAATATATATATTACTAGTCATTGGTTCTACTGTGTAGTTGGTAGAGAAGATATATATCTGTATACAATATATATATTACTGGTCATTGGTTCTACTGTGTAGTTGGTAGAGAAGTTATATATCTGTATACAATATATATATTACTACTCACTGGTTCTACTGTCTAGTTGGTAGAGAAGTTATATATCTGTATACAATATATATATTACTAGTCATTGGTTCTATTGTGTAGTTGGTAGAGAAGATATATATCTGTATACAATATATATATTACTAGTCATTGGTTCTATTGTCTAGTTGGTAGAGAAGTTATATATCTGTATACAATATATATATTACTAGTCATTGGTTCTATTGTGTAGTTGGTAGAGAAGATATATCTGTATATAATATATATATTACTAGTCATTGGTTCTACTGTGTAGTTGGTAGAGAAGTTATATATCTGTATACAATATATATATTACTAGTCATTGGTTCTATTGTCTAGTTGGTAGAGAAGTTATATATCTGTATACAATATATATATTACTAGTCATTGGTTCTATTGTGTAGTTGGTAGAGAAGATATATCTGTATATAATATATATATTACTAGTCATTGGTTCTACTGTGTAGTTGGTAGAGAAGATATATATCTGTATACAATATATATATTACTGGTCATTGGTTCTATTGTGTAGTTGGTAGAGAAGATATATCTGTATATAATATATATATTACTAGTCATTGGTTCTATTGTGTAGTTGGTAGAGAAGTTATATATCTGTATACAATATATATATTACTACTCACTGGTTCTACTGTGTAGTTGGTAGAGAAGATATATATATGTATACAATATATATATTACTAGTCATTGGTTCTACTGTCTAGTTGGTAGAGAAGTTATATATCTGTATACAATATATATATTACTAGTCATTGGTTCTACTGTGTAGTTGGTAGAGAAGTTATATATCTGTATACAATATATATATTACTACTCACTGGTTCTACTGTGTAGTTGATAGAGAAGATATATATCTGTATACAATATATATATTACTAATCACTGGTTCTATTGTGTAGTTGGTAGAGAAGTTATATATCTGTATACAATATATATATTACTAGTCACTGGTTCTATTGTGTAGTTGGTAGAGAAGTTATATATCTGTATACAATATATATATTACTAGTCATTGGTTCTATTGTGTAGTTGGTAGAGAAGTTATATATCTGTATACAATATATATATTACTAATCACTGGTTCTATTGTGTAGTTGGTAGAGAAGTTATATATCTGTATACAATATATATATTACTAGTCATTGGTTCTACTGTGTAGTTGGTAGAGAAGTTATATATCTGTATACAATATATATATTACTAGTCATTGGTTCTATTGTGTAGTTGGTAGAGAAGTTATATATCTGTATATAATATATATATTACTAGTCATTGGTTCTACTGTGTAGTTGGTAGAGAAGTTATATATCTGTATACAATATATATATTACTAGTCATTGGTTCTACTGTGTAGTTGGTAGAGAAGTTATATATCTATATACAATATATATATTACTGGTCATTGGTTCTATTGTCTAGTTGGTAGAGAAGTTATATATCTATATACAATATATATATTACTAGTCATTGGTTCTACTGTGTAGTTGGTAGAGAAGTTATATATCTGTATACAATATATATATTACTAGTCATTGGTTCTATTGTGTAGTTGGTAGAGAAGTTATATATCTGTATACAATATATATATTACTAGTCATTGGTTCTATTGTGTAGTTGGTAGAGAAGTTATATATCTATATACAATATATATATTACTAGTCATTGGTTCTATTGTGTAGTTGGTAGAGAAGATATATATCTGTATACAATATATATATTACTAGTCATTGGTTCTATTGTGTAGTTGGTAGAGGAGATATATATCTGTATACAATATATATATTACTAGTCATTGGTTCTATTGTGTAGTTGGTAGAGAAGTTATATATCTATATACAATATGTATATTACTAGTCATTGGTTCTATTGTGTAGTTGGTAGAGAAGTTATATATCTATATACAATATATATATTACTAGTCATTGGTTCTATTGTGTAGTTGGTAGAGAAGATATATATCTGTATACAATATATATATTACTAGTCATTGGTTCTATTGTGTAGTTGGTAGAGAAGATATATATCTGTATATAATATATATATTACTAGTCATTGGTTCTACTGTGTAGTTGGTAGAGAATATATATATCTGTATATAATATATATATTACTAGTCATTGGTTCTACTGTGTAGTTGGTAGAGAAGTTATATATCTATATACAATATATATATTACTAGTCATTGGTTCTACTGTGTAGTTGGTAGAGAAGTTATATATCTGTATACAATATATATATTACTAGTCATTGGTTCTATTGTGTAGTTGGTAGAGAAGTTATATATCTGTATATAATATATATATTACTAGTCATTGGTTCTACTGTGTAGTTGGTAGAGAAGTTATATATCTGTATACAATATATATATTACTAGTCATTGGTTCTATTGTGTAGTTGGTAGAGAAGATATATATCTGTATACAATATATATATTACTAGTCACTGGTTCTATTGTCTAGTTGGTAGAGAAGTTATATATCTGTATACAATATATATATTACTAGTCATTGGTTCTATTGTGTAGTTGATAGAGAAGATGTATATCTGTATACAATATATATATTACTAGTCATTGGTTCTACTGTGTAGTTGGTGGAGAAGATATATATCTGTATACAATATATATATTACTAGTCATTGGTTCTATTGTGTAGTTGGTAGAGAAGTTATATATCTGTATACAATATATATATTACTAGTCATTGGTTCTATTGTGTAGTTGGTAGAGAAGATATATATCTGTATACAATATATATATTACTAGTCATTGGTTCTATTGTGTAGTTGGTAGAGAAGATATATATCTGTATACAATATATATATTACTAGTCATTGGTTCTACTGTGTAGTTGGTAGAGAAGATATATATCTGTATACAATATATATATTACTAGTCATTGGTTCTATTGTGTAGTTGGTAGAGAAGATATATATCTGTATACAATATATATATTACTAGTCATTGGTTCTATTGTGTAGTTGGTAGAGAAGATATATATCTGTATACAATATATATATTACTAGTCATTGGTTCTATTGTGTAGTTGGTAGAGAAGATATATATCTGTATACAATATATATATTACTAGTCACTGGTTCTACTGTGTAGTTGGTAGAGAAGTTATATATCTGTATACAATATATATATTACTAGTCATTGGTTCTATTGTGTAGTTGATAGAGAAGATATATATCTGTATACAATATATATATTACTAGTCATTGGTTCTACTGTGTAGTTGGTAGAGAAGATATATATCTGTATACAATATATATATTACTAGTCATTGGTTCTATTGTGTAGTTGGTGGAGAAGTTATATATCTGTATATAATATATATATTACTAGTCATTGGTTCTATTGTGTAGTTGATAGAGAAGATGTATATCTGTATACAATATATATATTACTAGTCATTGGTTCTACTGTGTAGTTGGTAGAGAAGTTATATATCTGTATACAATATATATATTACTAGTCATTGGTTCTATTGTGTAGTTGATAGAGAAGATGTATATCTGTATACAATATATATATTACTAGTCATTGGTTCTACTGTGTAGTTGGTAGAGAAGTTATATATCTGTATACAATATATATATTACTAGTCATTGGTTCTATTGTGTAGTTGGTAGAGAAGTTATATATCTGTATATAATATATATATTACTAGTCATTGGTTCTACTGTCTAGTTGGTAGAGAAGTTATATATCTATATACAATATATATATTACTAGTCATTGGTTCTATTGTGTAGTTGATAGAGAAGATGTATATCTGTATACAATATATATATTACTAGTCATTGGTTCTACTGTGTAGTTGGTAGAGAAGTTATATATCTGTATACAATATATATATTACTAGTCATTGGTTCTATTGTGTAGTTGGTAGAGAAGTTATATATCTGTATACAATATATATATTACTAGTCATTGGTTCTATTGTGTAGTTGGTAGAGAAGTTATATATCTGTATACAATATATATATTACTAGTCATTGGTTCTACTGTCTAGTTGGTAGAGAAGTTATATATCTATATACAATATATATATTACTAGTCATTGGTTCTATTGTGTAGTTGATAGAGAAGATGTATATCTGTATACAATATATATATTACTAGTCATTGGTTCTACTGTGTAGTTGGTAGAGAAGTTATATATCTATATACAATATATATATTACTAGTCATTGGTTCTATTGTGTAGTTGATAGAGAAGATGTATATCTGTATACAATATATATATTACTAGTCATTGGTTCTACTGTGTAGTTGGTAGAGAAGTTATATATCTGTATACAATATATATATTACTAGTCATTGGTTCTACTGTCTAGTTGGTAGAGAAGTTATATATCTATATACAATATATATATTACTAGTCATTGGTTCTATTGTGTAGTTGATAGAGAAGATGTATATCTGTATACAATATATATATTACTAGTCATTGGTTCTACTGTGTAGTTGGTAGAGAAGTTATATATCTGTATACAATATATATATTACTAGTCATTGGTTCTATTGTGTAGTTGGTAGAGAAGATATATATCTGTATACAATATATATATTACTAGTCATTGGTTCTACTGTGTAGTTGGTAGAGAAGTTATATATCTGTATACAATATATATATTACTAGTCATTGGTTCTATTGTGTAGTTGGTAGAGAAGATATATATCTGTATACAATATATATATTACTAGTCATTGGTTCTACTGTGTAGTTGGTAGAGAAGTTATATATCTGTATACAATATATATATTACTAGTCATTGGTTCTACTGTGTAGTTGGTAGAGAAGATATATATCTGTATACAATATATATATTACTAGTCATTGGTTCTATTGTGTAGTTGGTAGAGAAGTTATATATCTGTATACAATATATATATTACTAGTCATTGGTTCTATTGTGTAGTTGGTAGAGAAGATATATATCTATATACAATATATATATTACTAGTCACTGGTTCTATTGTGTAGTTGGTAGAGAAGTTATATATCTGTATACAATATATATATTACTGGTCATTGGTTCTACTGTGTAGTTGGTAGAGAAGTTATATATCTGTATACAATATATATATTACTAGTCACTGGTTCTATTGTGTAGTTGGTAGAGAAGTTATATATCTGTATATAATATATATATTACTAGTCATTGGTTCTACTGTGTAGTTGGTAGAGAAGTTATATATCTGTATACAATATATATATTACTAGTCATTGGTTCTATTGTGTAGTTGGTAGAGAAGTTATATCTGTATACAATATATATATTACTAGTCATTGGTTCTATTGTGTAGTTGGTAGAGAAGTTATATATCTGTATATAATATATATATATTACTAGTCATTGGTTCTACTGTGTAGTTGGTAGAGAAGATATATATCTGTATACAATATATATATTACTAGTCATTGGTTCTATTGTCTAGTTGGTAGAGAAGTTATATATCTATATACAATATATATATTACTAGTCATTGGTTCTATTGTGTAGTTGATAGAGAAGATGTATATCTGTATACAATATATATATTACTAGTCATTGGTTCTACTGTGTAGTTGGTAGAGAAGTTATATATCTGTATACAATATATATATTACTAGTCATTGGTTCTACTGTGTAGTTGGTAGAGAAGTTATATATCTGTATACAATATATATATTACTAGTCATTGGTTCTATTGTGTAGTTGGTAGAGAAGATATATATCTGTATATAATATATATATTACTAGTCATTGGTTCTATTGTGTAGTTGGTAGAGAAGATATATATCTGTATACAATATATATATTACTAGTCATTGGTTCTACTGTGTAGTTGGTAGAGAAGTTATATATCTGTATACAATATATATATTACTAGTCATTGGTTCTATTGTGTAGTTGGTAGAGAAGATATATATCTGTATACAATATATATATTACTAGTCATTGGTTCTACTGTGTAGTTGGTAGAGAAGTTATATATCTGTATACAATATATATATTACTAGTCATTGGTTCTACTGTGTAGTTGGTAGAGAAGATATATATCTGTATACAATATATATATTACTAGTCATTGGTTCTATTGTGTAGTTGGTAGAGAAGTTATATATCTGTATACAATATATATATTACTAGTCATTGGTTCTATTGTGTAGTTGGTAGAGAAGATATATATCTATATACAATATATATATTACTAGTCACTGGTTCTATTGTGTAGTTGGTAGAGAAGTTATATATCTGTATACAATATATATATTACTGGTCATTGGTTCTACTGTGTAGTTGGTAGAGAAGTTATATATCTGTATACAATATATATATTACTAGTCACTGGTTCTATTGTGTAGTTGGTAGAGAAGTTATATATCTGTATATAATATATATATTACTAGTCATTGGTTCTACTGTGTAGTTGGTAGAGAAGTTATATATCTGTATACAATATATATATTACTAGTCATTGGTTCTATTGTGTAGTTGGTAGAGAAGTTATATCTGTATACAATATATATATTACTAGTCATTGGTTCTATTGTGTAGTTGGTAGAGAAGTTATATATCTGTATATAATATATATATTACTACTCACTGGTTCTATTGTGTAGTTGGTAGAGAAGTTATATATCTGTATACAATATATATATTACTAGTCATTGGTTCTACTGTGTAGTTGGTAGAGAAGATATATATCTGTATACAATATATATATTACTAGTCATTGGTTCTATTGTGTAGTTGGTAGAGAAGTTATATATCTGTATACAATATATATATTACTAGTCATTGGTTCTATTGTGTAGTTGGTAGAGAAGATATATATCTGTATACAATATATATATTACTAGTCATTGCTTCTACTGTGTAGTTGGTAGAGAAGTTATATATCTGTATATAATATATATATATTACTAGTCATTGGTTCTACTGTGTAGTTGGTAGAGAAGTTATATATCTGTATACAATATATATATTACTAGTCACTGGTTCTATTGTGTAGTTGGTAGAGAAGTTATATATCTGTATATAATATATATATTACTAGTCATTGGTTCTACTGTGTAGTTGGTAGAGAAGTTATATATCTGTATACAATATATATATTACTAGTCATTGGTTCTATTGTGTAGTTGGTAGAGAAGATATATATCTGTATACAATATATATATTACTAGTCATTGGTTCTATTGTGTAGTTGGTAGAGAAGTTATATATCTGTATATATTATATATATTACTAGTCATTGGTTCTACTGTGTAGTTGGTAGAGAAGTTATATATCTATATACAATATATATATTACTAGTCATTGGTTCTATTGTGTAGTTGGTAGAGAAGATATATATCTGTATATAATATATATATTACTAGTCATTGGTTCTATTGTGTAGTTGGTAGAGAAGATATATATCTGTATACGATATATATATTACTGGTCATTGGTTCTACTGTGTAGTTGGTAGAGAAGATATATATCTGTATACAATATATATATTACTAGTCATTGGTTCTATTGTGTAGTTGGTAGAGAAGTTATATATATGTATACAATATATATATTACTAGTCATTGGTTCTATTGTGTAGTTGGTAGAGAAGTTATATATCTGTATACAATATATATATTACTAGTCATTGGTTCTATTGTCTAGTTGGTAGAGAAGATATATATCTGTATACAATATATATATTACTAGTCATTGCTTCTACTGTGTAGTTGGTAGAGAAGTTATATATCTGTATACAATATATATATTACTAGTCATTGGTTCTATTGTCTAGTTGGTAGAGAAGATATATATCTGTATACAATATATATATTACTAGTCATTGCTTCTACTGTGTAGTTGGTAGAGAAGTTATATATCTGTATACAATATATATATTACTAGTCATTGGTTCTACTGTGTAGTTGGTAGAGAAGATATATATCTGTATACAATATATATATTACTAGTCATTGGTTCTATTGTGTAGTTGGTAGAGAAGTTATATATATGTATACAATATATATATTACTAGTCATTGGTTCTATTGTGTAGTTGGTAGAGAAGTTATATATCTGTATACAATATATATATTACTAGTCATTGGTTCTATTGTCTAGTTGGTAGAGAAGATATATATCTGTATACAATATATATATTACTAGTCATTGCTTCTACTGTGTAGTTGGTAGAGAAGTTATATATCTGTATACAATATATATATTACTAGTCATTGGTTCTATTGTCTAGTTGGTAGAGAAGATATATATCTGTATATAATATATATATTACTAGTCATTGGTTCTACTGTGTAGTTGGTAGAGAAGATATATATCTGTATACAATATATATATTACTGGTCATTGGTTCTATTGTCTAGTTGGTAGAGAAGTTATATATCTATATACAATATATATATTACTAGTCATTGGTTCTATTGTGTAGTTGGTAGAGAAGATATATATCTGTATACAATATATATATTACTAGTCATTGGTTCTATTGTGTAGTTGGTAGAGAAGATATATATCTGTATACAATATATATATTACTAGTCATTGGTTCTATTGTGTAGTTGGTAGAGAAGTTATATATCTGTATACAATATATATATTACTAGTCATTGGTTCTACTGTGTAGTTGGTAGAGAAGTTATATATCTGTATATAATATATATATTACTAGTCATTGGTTCTACTGTGTAGTTGGTAGAGAAGATATATCTGTATATAATATATATATTACTAGTCATTGGTTCTATTGTGTAGTTGGTAGAGAAGTTATATATCTGTATACAATATATATATTACTAGTCATTGGTTCTATTGTCTAGTTGGTAGAGAAGATATATATCTGTATATAATATATATATTACTAGTCATTGGTTCTACTGTGTAGTTGGTAGAGAAGATATATATCTGTATACAATATTTATATTACTGGTCATTGGTTCTATTGTCTAGTTGGTAGAGAAGTTATATATCTATATACAATATATATATTACTAGTCATTGGTTCTATTGTGTAGTTGGTAGAGAAGATATATATCTGTATACAATATATATATTACTAGTCATTGGTTCTATTGTGTAGTTGGTAGAGAAGATATATATCTGTATATAATATATATATTACTAGTCATTGGTTCTACTGTGTAGTTGGTAGAGAAGTTATATATCTGTATATAATATATATATATTACTAGTCATTGGTTCTACTGTGTAGTTGGTAGAGAAGTTATATATCTGTATACAATATATATATTACTAGTCACTGGTTCTATTGTGTAGTTGGTAGAGAAGACATCAATGCTGACATCACTACAATTCCTGTGCAGCTGACTATTGGAGGAAGCCCAATTGCTGGAAGGCAGCAGGAGACAATGGATGCAGCAACAGCTACCATGTCAGGTTGTTTTAACGCTATAAAGTTTACATATACACTAGCGTACCACCTGTCGTATCTAAATATCATCATGCCAACCGGCCCTGTTCTCACCTCCCCTCTCCCCCACCTTGCCCTTTGCCCGCCCCGCTCTACTTCTCACCCTCTCCCTTGCTCTACATCCGCTCTGTGCCACTATCTGAACAGAAATGTGGAGAGTTATTATGCCACCTTGATGTTTCCTCAGATGAGCGTATACTATATGTCATATAGAATTAGGTTCCAGTCTAACTGTGTATAAATGTTAGTGTTTGGTTGGATGTCTGTGCAGTAGGTGTCATCTGCAGGTAGCTATTAGCTCCTGTAGGTACAAACTACAATACCAAAGGTAGGTTATTTTATAGATGAGTTCGTGTGTCTGTAGACATCGTTGTCTTTATCTCCCACTCTTGTATGTACACCGGCTCCTTGATAGCTGTAGGAGCAGGTGGTGCTGTAGAATGTTTCTAATAATTACACTCGAGCAGATTAATAATACTAAGATATATAGATATGAGTGTTTTGGGAAAGATATTGGCTGTTTAATAGATATTTATAGACTCCCTATATAAAAATCTATCACTATCATTTAAACTAGAAATGATTGTGGGAGTTATGCTCTCAAAATAGTCCATTTCAGCATTGAGGAAACAACTCCAGTATCCTAACTTGTCATATCTTTTTGAGTTGATCGCTTACACCAACCCTGCCCATCTCTCCCTTCCTCTCTCTGTCTCCCTGCTCAATTCGAAAGATGACACAGATGTGCTGTATGCTCTGACACACTGCATTCACTACTAAGGCAACTTACTTGCAAAAACAATGCTATGAAAGATTGACGAATCTATGTGTACTGGAAAGAGATAATGTTAGTCATAAATAAACCAACACAGAATGGTTTGATTGACAGACACTCAAACCGCCGCATATTAGCAAAACTCAACTGTTTAGGATTCATCTCCACCTGAATGATGGAATGCATTAGATTTACAAATACCTCAAGTTGAGAACAGATGATCGCCATTCATGGACATATATACATAGTAGTTCAGGAGTATATACATGACAGTATACTATGTATATATATACATAGTAGTTCAGGCGTTAGATTTGTCTCCACCTACATAATTATTAAAAAACGGAAACCTACAAATATCTCCAGTTCTAGAACATATGGCAAATTTGTACTCTCACCATACATAAGATTAATCTGATGGAATGTTTTATACCCTCACCATGCATAAGATTAATCTGATGGAATGTTTTATACCCTCGCCATACGTAAGATTAATCTGATGGAATGTCTTGTACCCTCACCATACATAAGATTAATCTGATGGAATGTTTTATACCCTCACCATACATGAGATTAATCTGATGGAATGTTTTGTACCCTCACCATACATAAGATTAATCTGATGGAATGTTTTATACCTTCACCTTACATTAGATTAATCTGATGGAATTTTTATACCTTCACCATACATAAGATTAATCCGATGGAATGCTTTATACCTTCACGATACATAAGATTAATCTGATGGAATGTCTTATACATTTACGATACATAAGATTAATCTGATGGAATGTTTTATACCTTCACGATACATAAGATTAATCTGAATGAATGTTTTATACCTTCACGACACATAGGATTAATCTGATGGAATGTTTGATACCTTTACGATACATAAGATTAATCTGATGGAATGTTTTATACCTTCACCATATGTAAGATTAATCTGATGGAATGTTTTATACCTTTACGATACATAAGATTAATCTGATGGAATGTTTTAAACATTTACGATACATAAGAATAATTTGATGAAATGTTTTATACCCTCACCATACATAAGATTAATCTGATGGAATTCTTTATACCTTCACGATACATAAGATTAATCTGATGGAATGTTTTATACATTTACGATACATAAGATTAATCTGATGGAATGTTTTATACCTTCACCATATGTAAGATTAATCTGATGGAATGTTTTATACCTTCACGATACATAAGATTAATCTGATGGAATGTTTTGTACCCTCACGATACATAAGATTAATCTGATGTAATGTTTTTACAGCAGTTATTATTTCTGTCAGCGCAACAGTGTTAGCCGTTTACCTCTATGTAACCACAGTATACACACACCCAGTGGTTTTCTCGTCTATATATAAATACTAAATACTAGCAGTATTACTTGTTATAATCTTATATGAGGCCTCGTCTGATTTTGCCCTGCTCTTTCCCTCGCTCGTCCTTCACCTTGTCCGCTCTACTTCTTACACTCCATCTTGCTTCACCTCGCCCTCCACCCTTAGCCTCTCCCTACCCTCTCCGTCTCTCCCATCCTTTCTCTACATTATTCCAAAAAATTAGAAATATCTGTGGTTGGAGAACAAATGGCAAACTAAAAGCTGGCCCATACACCAAATCACTCCAATCCAATGTTCCTTCTAAGGGCTAACAGGCTAACATATACACTGTGTAACGTATACACTGTGTAACATATACACTGTGTAACATATACACTGTGTAACATATACACTGTCTAACATATACACTGTGTAACGTATACACTGTGTAACGTATACACTGTGTAACATATACACTGTGTAACGTATACACTGTGTAACATATACACTGTGTAACATATATTGAAACAGCCTTTTATCTGCAAACTCTCTTTATTCGTCCACATTTGATCAAATGCTTGTGTAAATTTTAGTTAATATTTTCTATATATTCTCTATTTTTGTATCATTGCAGGAGAAACAGCTGGCGATGAAGCAGCCACGGTTGGTAGAGGTATCAGAAACAGAAGTTTGGAGGTTGAAGAGGACTTTGACAAAATCTACTACGAGTACATGAAAATCATTAAAGAAAGAGAACTGCAGCAGAGAGTATCAGGTAATTCCATGTAGTTCTATCTTTTGTGTTATACATTTATAGTATATGGTACTTTGTATAATGCCTTTAATGTTACCCCTCTATCCTTCTCTACACTCCTTTCTCTACACTCCCTTCTCTACACTCCTCTACACTCCTTTCTCTACACTCCTTTCTTTACACTCCTTCTCTACACTCCTTCTCTACACTCCTTTCTCTACACTCCTTCTCTACACTCCTTTCTCTACACTCCTTTCTCTACACTCCTTTCTCTACACTCCTTTCTCTACACTCTTTTCTCTACACTGCCTTCTCTACACTCCCTTCTCTACACTCCTTTCTCTACACTCCGTCTCTACACTCCTTCTCTACACTCCTTTCTCTACACTCCTTCTCTACACTCCTTTCTCTACACTCCTTTCTCTACACTCCTTTCTCTACACTCCTTTCTCTACGCTCCTTTCTCTACACTCCTTCTCTACACTCCTTTCTCTACTCTCCTTTCTCTACACTCCTTTCTCTACACTCCTTTCTCTACGCTCCTTTCTCTACACTCCTTTCTCTACACTCCTTTCTCTACACTCCTTTCTCTACACTCCTTCTCTACACTCCTTTCTCTACACTCCCTTCTCTACACTCCTTTCTCTACACTCCTTTCTCTACACTCCTTCTCTACACTCCTTTCTCTACACTCCTTTCTCTACACTCCCTTCTCTACACTCCTTTCTCTACACTCCTTCTCTACACTCCTTCTCTACACTCCTTTCTCTACACTCCTTCTCTACACTCCTTTCTCTACACTCCTTTCTCTACACTCCTTTCTCTACACTCCCTTCTCTACACTCCTTCTCTACACTCCTTTCTCTACACTCCTTCTCTACACTCCTTTATCTACACTCCTTTCTCTACACTCCCTTCTCTACACTCCTTTATCTACACTCCTTTCTCTACACTCCGTCTCTACACTCCTTCTCTACACTCCTTTCTCTACACTCCCTTCTCTACACTCCTTCTCTACACTCCTTTCTCTACACTCCTTCTCTACACTCCTTTATCTACACTCCTTTCTCTACACTCCTTCTCTACACTCCTTTCTCTACACTCCTTTCTCTACACTCCTTCTCTACACTCCTTTCTCTACACTCCTTTCTCTACACTCCTCTACACTCCTTTCTCTACACTCCCTTCTCTACACTCCTTCTCTACACTCCTTTATCTACACTCCTTCTCTACACTCCTTTCTCTACACTCCTTTCTCTACACTCCTTTCTCTACACTCCCTTCTCTACACTCCTTTCTCTACACTCCTTCTCTACACTCCTTTTCTACACTCCTTTCTCTACACTCCTTCTCTACACTCCTTTCTCTACACTCCTTTCTCTACACTCCTTTCTCTACACTCCTTTCTCTACACTCCTTTCTGTACACTCCTTTCTGTACACTCCTTTCTCTACACTCCTTTCTCTACACTCCTTTCTCTACACTCCTTTCTCTACACTCCTTTCTCTACACTCCTTTCTCTACACTCCTTTCTCTACACTCCCTTCTCTACACTCCCTTCTCTACACTCCCTTCTCTACACTCCTTTCTCTACACTCCTTTCTCTACACTCCTTTCTCTACACTCCTTTCTCTACACTCCTTTCTCTACACTCCCTTCTCTACACTCCCTTCTCTACACTCCTTCTCTACACTCCTTTCTCTACACTCCTTTCTCTACACTCCTTTATCTACACTCCTTTCTCTACACCCATCCGCTTACTTTCCTCCCCCAAACCCTGCCGGGTACCATAACAACACAAACCTGTGCTGTAAATAAATACTCCCCCATTATCCTGGCACAGATGAACTCTCTCTCCCTCACTCTGTGTAAGGTATGATCTCCTGGCTCAGTCATATCCTATCACCTGTTCAGTTACAATTTCATCCGGTGATATAGAATGACATATGAAGCACTCCCCTAATGACAATAACTACAAGCTGTGACCAATACAACATGTATGCATGCGTTTAAATAAATAAAGTGTCAGTTGGTACAGGGCAGAGTCGCTGCTGTTTGTCCAATAGGCTGACTCCAAGGTGCTGTCTCAACTATGACTTTAGCTCCAAGTCTTTATTTTAACCTGTGTTATCGAATGTCTCTGGCAGCCATTTAGGCTAGTATTAGGTGGTATGAAAACCTTTTAGACCATTTCTGGCTCTGAGGCTCTAGCAGCCCTTTTGACTCCATCCAAGATAGCACCCAGAGCTGAGATATTCATTACTATCCGGGCAAGACGAAACCCCCTACCCCTAGCTTTCTCTGTACCCCCTTAACAAAACCCCCTACCTCTAGTGGAAACTCCCTACCTCTAGTCTAAACCCCTACCTCTAGTCTAAACCCCCTACCTCTAGTCTAAACCCCCTACTTCTAGTCTAAACCTCCTACCTCTAGTCTAAGCCCTCTACCGCCAGTCTAAACCCCCTACCTCTAGTCTAAACCCCCTACCTCTAGTCTAAACCCCCTACCTCTAGTCTAAACCCCCTACCTCTAGTCTAAACCCCCTACCTCTAGTCTAAACGCCCTACCTCTAGTCTAAACCCCCTACCTCTAGTCTAAACCCCCTACCTCCAGTCTAAACCCCCTACCTCTAGTCTAAACCCCCTACCTCTAGTCTAAACCCCCTACCTCTAGTCTAAACCCCCTACCTCTAGTCTAAACCTCCTACCTCTAGTCTAAACCCCTACTTCTAGTCTAAACCCCCTACCTCTAGTCTAAACCCCCCATGGATGAAATACACCAGGATGGCCAGCTGCGCCCAATCAGGTGAAGCAATTTGAACGGCTAAGTCCGTACCGGATATAGACTGTAACTGCGACTTTTACAAGGGATTTCGTGACATACGCTATAGTAAGGGGCCGCAAGTTATGGTCAAATCTTTTTATAGCAGCCACCGCAATTTTTTAAATCGTCAAATTTTACGAACGTACCGGAAGTACATCACTTTTCCCTTCGATTGGCGTAGTTGTCTTTCTTAATGAAAAGACAACTCGACACTGCATTAAAAAAACACAAGTACGTACCGGATACTGCGTAAAAATCCTATTCATGGCGACTCCCATAAACGGCCTCACTTGAATCGTGGTCAAAGTTATATTGAACGGCCGTAGCTGGCAATCCTGGTGTATTTCATCCATGAAACCCCCTACCTCTAGTCTAAACCCCGTACCTCTAGTCTAAACCCCCTACCTCTAGTAGAAACCCCCTACTTCTAGTTGAAACCCCCTACCTCTAGATGAAGCCCCCTACCTCTAGACTAAACCCCCTACCTCTAGTCTAAACCCCCTACTTGAAACCATTCCACTAAAAGTTCTCAAGTTATCTTTTGAGGCTATGCCGATCATCTCTTCACAGTAAATTTATGTAGCCTGAGGTTTTGCTACAAATCCAGATTACACTAATCACTGATTCTGAAAAATGCTGTGGATGTAGTTATCAGGCTAACTGCGAGACTATTTTACGCATAGAGTTGTCACTACAATGGCAATTGACGTTTCACACAAAAAAACCTGAGCATCGTAATAAGAGTATCCACGACGTGTTCATCGAATAAAGGAGGAAAAATGATAGGTGTTCATAATTCAATCCGTATGAAATAGAACATTAGTTTAAAACATTATAATTTTTCGATAAATTCCCACAGATTACGTAACAAATCATAAAGAAGATAACACCCAATTTGTAAATAGTCATGAGAAAATAAAAACTGCATTGTTATAAACAAAGATAATCTGTAAAATGGCGCTTTTTATTTAGTATATTTTCAGTGATCGTAATATTTCATGATATTTTTCAGGCAACAGGATCGGTCTATGATAATGAACAGATTATACTCGCTCATTATAATCTATTTAGTGGTCAGTTTCATTTGCGATTTATTTATTCAAAAAGCTACTTTTTGTTGACCCACGAGTTCCGAGCAAAACGATTATTTATTGATTAAATTTTATGCCAATCTGATTATTATTCTCGCGTTTTGTTTGGCGAACAGAGGTCAGAGGTCGCATATACTCTTATTTTTGATCTTCTAATTAAGTATTAGAATTATATAATGCAACTTTTGTTCGTAATCCATACTTACAGCTAAAATTTCACCAAATAATATCTCTGTACACTATGCCAAGGAAAAGCAATGATTATGTACACCAAGCTCATATCAGCTGCTGTGATAGACGACAATTGCACCATGTGATGAGAGAGATAAACTAATCCCATTACCACTTGGATTTGCGCTACACTGTCAGAGAATAAGTAATAGAAAAGAGATCATTGGTGTAGCCTCCAAGGAATTAACAAGAGAAAATTCGGATGAGCGGATTTCAGTAACGGGTTTCTGCTAGAGGTAGGGGGTTTAGACTAGAAGTAGGAGGTTTAGACTAGAGGTAGGGGGTTTAGACTAGAGGTAGGAGGTTTAGACTAGAGGTAGGGGGTTTAGACTAGAGGTAGGGGGTTTTGACTAGAGGTAGGGGGTTTAGACTAGAGGTGGGGGTTAAGACTAGAGGTAGGGGGTTTGGACTAGAGGTAGGTGGTTTAGACTAGAGGTAGTGGGTTTAGACTAGAGGTAGGGGGTTTAGACTAAAGGTGGGGGTTTAGACTAGAGGTGGGGGGGGGGTTTAGACTAGAGGTAGAGGGTTTAGACTAGAAGTAGGGGGTTTAGACTAGAGGTAGGGGGTTTACACTAGAAGTGGGGGGCTTAGACTAGAGGTAGGGGGCTTAGACTAGAGGTGGGGGGTTTACACTAGAGGTAGGGGATTTAGACTAGAGGTAGGGGGTTTAGACTAGAGGTAGGGGGTTTAGACTAGAGGTAGGGGGCTTAGACTAGAGGTAGGACGTTTAGACTAGAGGTAGGGGGCTTAGACTAGAGGTATGGGGTTTAGACTAGAGGTAGGGGGTTTAGACTAGAGGTAGGGGTTTTAGACTAGAGGTAGGGGGTTTAGACTAGAGGTGGGGGGTTTAGACTAGAGGTAGGGGGTTTAGACTAGAGGTAGGGGGTTTAGACTAGAGGTAGGGGGTTTAGACTAGAGGTATGGGGTTTAGACTAGAGGTAGGGGGTTTAGACTAGAGGTGGGGGGTTTAGACTAGAGGTAGGGGTTTTAGACTAGAGGTAGGGGGCTTAGACTAGAGGTAGGGGGTTTAGACTAGAGGTAGGGGGTTTAGACTAGAGGTAGGGGGTTTAGACTAGAGGTGGGGGGTTTACACTAGAGGTGGGGGTTTTAGACTAGAGGTAGGGGGTTTAGACTAGAGGTAGGGGGTTTAGACTAGAGGTAGGGGGTTTAGACTAGAGGTATGGGGTTTAGACTAGAGGTATGGGGTTTAGACTAGAGGTAGGGGGTTTAGACTAGAGGTGGGGGGTTTAGACTAGAGGTAGGGGTTTTAGACTAGAGGTAGGGGGCTTAGACTAGAGGTAGGAGGTTTAGACTAGAGGTAGGGGGCTTAGACTAGAGGTAGGGGGTTTAGACTAGAGGTAGAGGGTTTAGACTAGAGGTAGGGGGTTTAGACTAGAGGCTGGGGGTTTAGACTAGAGGTAGGGGGTTTAGACTAGAGGTAGGGGGTTTAGACTAGAGGTGGGGGTTTAGACTAGAGGGAGGGGGTTTAAACTAGAGGTAGGGGGTTTAGACTAGAAGTGGGGGTTTAGACTAGAGGTAGGGGGTTTAGACTAGAGGTAGGGGATTTCGTCTAGAGGTAGGGGGGTTTAGACTAGAGGTGGGGGGCTTAGACTAGAGGTAAGGGGTTTAGACTAGAGGTGGGGGGTTTAGACTAGAGGTAGGGGGTTTCCACTAGAGGTGGGGGTTTAGACTAGAGGTAAGGGGTTTAGACTAGAGGTGGAGGGTTTAGACTAGAGGTAGGGGGTTTAGACTGGAGGTAGGGGGTTTAGACTAGAGGTAGGGGGTTTAGACTAGAGGTAGGGGTTTAGACTAGAGGTAGGGGGTTTAGACTAGAGGTAGGAGGTTTAGACTAGAGGTAGGGGGTTTAGACTAGAGGTAGGAGGTTTAGACTAGAGGTAGGGGGTTTAGACTAGAGGTAGGGGGTTTAGATTAGAGGTAGGAGGTTTAGACTAGAGATAGGGGGTTTAGACTAGAGGTAGAGGGTTTAGACTAGAGGTAGGGGGTTTAGACTAGAAGTAGGGGGTTTAGACTAGAGGTAGGGGGTTTAGACTAGAGGTAGGGGTTTAGACTAGAGGTGGGGGGTTTAGACTAGAGGAAGGGGGTTTAGATTAGAGGTAGGGGGTTTAGACTAGAGGTAGGGGGTTTAGACTAGAGGTAGGGGTTTAGACTAGAGGTAGGGGGTTTAGACTAGAGGTAGGAGGTTTAGACTAGAGGTAGTTTTGTTTGGCTCTGTATTATCCTGCGCTCTGGCAATGATAATCAATCAGTCACAAGATTCTGTAAGTCCACCAGCTGTCTAGCACCAGCACTAGAGAGGCCTACCTGGCAGGTAAAGTTAGCCAGGGCACCTCTGACGTTAATTACTAGTGCTGTGCTGGTCGCAGGAAGTAGTTTGCCAAATTCTCTCTCATTAGCGGCTGTATTAAATAAACCCTTAGAAACTTTTAGTTTGACCTGAGTCACTGGGGATAGCGCCAGGAAGAGTTAGTACACCAAGAGTTGCATGCTCTCTTCAAGTCATCGATTCTATTGGCTGAAAATATTAATAGACAGAACTTTTATAAATTTTGAAAAAGTACCGCCGAACCAAAAACTACCAATTTAGATGCTAGAGATATCATCTCCGAGCCCATTGGTGACATTTATTTTAAAGATGACACAGGGGGTAGCTTATGTAAACTACCGTCTTTGGCATTGATGTTACGATAACTCTCAAAGTCTATGGTTACCGTATAAGAGGAAGTGGTGTGTTTCCATTTTTTTTAAAAATACTTAACTTATTGCCAGCTTTTTATTGGTTCAAATTGCTAATTTAAACCCTTTGGCAGGTCATTATTTTAATTTCCACTTTGCAGTTAATAGATTTTTTTCTTCTGAATGCATTTTAAAGCAGATAAACAAAGATATAGGAACAAATTAAATAACAAATCTGAAACATACCCTTCTATATAATTTTCTCTGGCGATAAATTGTTGGTAATGGAACCAATTGAGAAAGAAGTTGCTATTCCCATTGCAACTAGCAATGATTAGAGCGAGACTCGTTTATTCAACGATACTTGATTGAATATTGTATTTTATTGTTTGTTGAGTTTTATTGGACAGCTTTTCTCGTTTAGCGCAATTATTTGAAGTTTCCTGATCTGGTAACCTTATATGGTAACCTTATATTGTATCCTTATATGGTAACCTCATTTCCTCTGCTCAATGCATTAAAGAGCCAGCTGAGGCAGTTGTCTTAGGGTTGATCTCCATACATGTCGGCCGGGTTCTTTGGTATCATAGAATGTCGGCTGGGTTCTTTGGTATCATAGAATGTCGGCTAGGTTCTTTGGTATCATAGAATGTGGGCTAGGTTCTTTGGTATCATAAAATATATCCAATATTCTACCTTGTTCAATATTAAAGCAAGAGTTCGTGGGGGTAGGAAGGGAGCTAGCTAGCTGGGCTGTGTGAGGACAGTAGTTGTACTCTGTGATGTCAACAGAGAGGGAGTGGGGAGGGAGAGAGTGGGGACAGTAGTTGTACTCTGTGATGTCAACAGAGAGGGAGTGGGGAGGGAGAGAGTGGGGAGGGAGAGAGTGGGGACAGTAGATGTACTCTGTGATGTCAACAGAGAGGGAGTGGGGAGGGAGAGAGTGGGGACAGTAGATGTACTCTGTGGTGTCAACAGAGAGGGAATGGGGAGGGAGAGAGTGGGGAGGGAGAGAGTGGGGACAGTAGATGTACTCTGTGGTGTCAACAGAGAGGGATTGGGGAGGGAGAGAGTGAGGACAGTAGTTGTACTCTGTGATGTCAGCAGAGAGGGAGTGGGGAGGGAGAGAGTGAGGACAGTAGTTGTACTCTGTGATGTCAGCAGAGAGGGAGTGGGGAGGGAGAGAGTGGGGAGGGAGAGAGTGGGGACAGTAGATGTACTCTGTGATGTCAACAGAGAGGGAGTGGGGAGGGAGAGAGTGGGGACAGTAGATGTACTCTGTGGTGTCAACAGAGAGGGAATGGGGAGGGAGAGAGTGGGGAGGGAGAGAGTGGGGACAGTAGATGTACTCTGTGGTGTCAACAGAGAGGGATTGGGGAGGGAGAGAGTGGGGACAGTAGATGTACTCTGTGGTGTCAACAGAGAGGGATTGGGGAGGGAGAGAGTGAGGACAGTAGTTGTACTCTGTGATGTCAGCAGAGAGGGAGTGGGGAGGGAGAGAGTGAGGACAGTAGATGTACTCTGTGGTGTCAACAGAGAGGGATTGGGGAGGGAGAGAGTGAGGACAGTAGTTGTACTCTGTGATGTCAACAGAGAGGGATTGGGGAGGGAGAGAGTGGGGAGGGAGAGAGTGGGGACAGTAGATGTACTCTGTGATGTCAACAGAGAGGGAGTGGGGAGGGAGAGAGTGGGGACAGTAGATGTACTCTGTGGTGTCAACAGAGAGGGAATGGGGAGGGAGAGAGTGGGGAGGGAGAGAGTGGGGACAGTAGATGTACTCTGTGGTGTCAACAGAGAGGGATTGGGGAGGGAGAGAGTGGGGACAGTAGATGTACTCTGTGGTGTCAACAGAGAGGGATTGGGGAGGGAGAGAGTGAGGACAGTAGTTGTACTCTGTGATGTCAGCAGAGAGGGAGTGGGGAGGGAGAGAGTGAGGACAGTAGATGTACTCTGTGGTGTCAACAGAGAGGGATTGGGGAGGGAGAGAGTGAGGACAGTAGTTGTACTCTGTGATGTCAACAGAGAGGGATTGGGGAGGGAGAGAGTGGGGAGGGAGAGAGTGGGGACAGTAGATGTACTCTGTGGTGTCAACAGAGAGGGATTGGGGAGGGAGAGAGTGAGGACAGTAGTTGTACTCTGTGATGTCAGCAGAGAGGGAGTGGGGAGGGAGAGAGTGGGGAGGGAGAGAGTGGGGACAGTAGATGTACTCTGTGATGTCAACAGAGAGGGAGTGGGGAGGGAGAGAGTGGGGACAGTAGATGTACTCTGTGATGTCAACAGAGAGGGAGTGGGGAGGGAGAGAGTGGGGAGGGAGAGAGTGGGGACAGTAGATGTACTCTGTGATGTCAACAGAGAGGGAGTGGGGAGGGAGAGAGTGGGGACAGTAGATGTACTCTGTGATGTCAACAGAGAGGGAGTGGGGAGGGAGAGAGTGGGGACAGTAGATGTACTCTGTGGTGTCAACAGAGAGGGAATGGTAAGGGAGAGAGTGGGGGAGATGGACCAGTATTAGCAGGTTGTGACCAACATGCTCCATATAGTACATATTTATCGATGTGCAACTTTGTACAGAGAAGTACGGCGGACAACTACAAGAGGTGTCTCACCCAACGGACAGCAGACTTATACGTATCCAAATAACCTCAAACAAACCTGGTGAAGCTGCCAAGATGATGGATGCTCTAAATGATTTGTTCTATGAAATCAATAGAAGTAACCACTCTCACTCTATTAAAGTTAGTGTTCTGTATAGTAATTCCTATCTATCTACCTGCTAGCCATTTATGCTGTATATATGTAGTTGTTGTATATATGTAGTTGTTGTATATATGTAGTTGTTGTATATATGTAGTTGTTGTATATATGTAGGTGTTGTATATATGTAGTTCTTGTATAAATGTAGTTGTTGTATATATGTAGTTGTTGTATATATGTAGTTGTTGTATATATGTAGCTGTTGTATATATGTAGTTCTTGTATAAATGTAGTTGTTGTATATATGTAGCCTTGTATATATGTAGTTGTTGTATATATGTAGCTGTTGTATATATGTAGTTGTTGTATATATGTAGTTGTTGTATATATGTAGTTGTTGTATATATGTAGTTGTTGTATATATGTAGTTGTTGTATATATGTAGTTGTTGTATATATGTAGTTGTTGTATATATGTAGTTGTTGTATATATGTAGCTGTTGTATATATGTAGCTGTTGTATATATGTAGCTGTTGTATATATGTAGTTGTTGTATATATGTAGTTGTTGTATATATGTAGTTGTTGTATATATGTAGTTGTTGTATATATGTAGTTGTTGTATATATGTAGTTGTTGTATATATGTAGTTGTTGTATATATGTAGCTGTTGTATATATGTAGTTGTTGTATATATGTAGTTGTTGTATATATGTAGTTGTTGTATATATGTAGCTGTTGTATATATGTAGCTGTTGTATATATGTAGTTGTTGTATATATGTAGTTGTTGTATATATGTAGCTGTTGTATATATGTAGCTGTTGTATATATGTAGTTGTTGTATATATGTAGTTGTTGTATGTATGTAGTTGTTGTATGTATGTAGTTGTTGTATGTATGTAGTTGTTGTATATATGTAGCTGTTGTATATATGTAGCTGTTGTATATATGTAGTTGTTGTATATATGTAGTTGTTGTATATATGTAGTTGTTGTATATATGTAGTTGTTGTATATATGTAGTTGTTGTATATATGTAGTTGTTGTATATATGTAGTTGTTGTATATATGTTGTTGTATGTATGTAGTTGTTGTATGTATGTAGTTGTTGTATATATGTAGTTGTTGTATATATGTAGTTGTTGTATGTATGTAGTTGTTGTATGTATGTAGTTGTTGTATGTATGTAGTTGTTGTATATATGTAGCTGTTGTATATATGTAGTTGTTGTATATATGTAGTTGTTGTATATATGTAGTTGTTGTATATATGTAGTTGTTGTATATATGTAGTTGTTGTATATATGTAGTTGTTGTATATATGTTGTTGTATGTATGTAGTTGTTGTATGTATGTAGTTGTTGTATATATGTAGTTGTTGTATATATGTAGTTGTTGTATGTATGTAGTTGTTGTATGTATGTAGTTGTTGTATGTATGTAGCTGTTGTATATATGTAGCTGTTGTATATATGTAGCTGTTGTATATATGTAGTTGTTGTATATATGTAGTTGTTGTATATATGTAGCTGTTGTATATATGTAGCTGTTGTATATATGTAGTTGTTGTATATATGTAGTTGTTGTATATATGTAGTTGTTGTATATATGTAGCTGTTGTATATATGTAGCTGTTGTATATATGTAGTTGTTGTATATATGTAGTTGTTGTATATATGTAGTTGTTGTATATATGTAGCTGTTGTATATATGTAGCTGTTGTATATATGTAGGTGTTGTATATATGTAGCTGTTGTATGATGGTGAGAAGGAAAAGCTAGCTAAAGCTCTCGATAATCAATTCAGAGATCCTAAGCAAGGATTTATTGCTAGGCTTGTTACTGCTGAGGACATACGTATCATTGGTTGTCTCGCTAATATGGACAGAGATGTGAGCATTGTGGAGAGGTGATTTATCTTTGTACTATATGTACCAGATGTATAACATGTAGTATATATATAACGGATAATGTATATGTACCAGATGTATAACATGTAGTATATATATAATGGATAATGTATATGTACCAGATGTATAACATGTAGTATATATATAACGGATAATGTATATGTACCAGATGTATAACATGCAGTATATATATAATGGATAATGTATATGTACCAGATGTATAACATGCAGTTTATATATATAACGGATAATGTATATGTACCAGATGTATAACATGTAGTATATATATAACAGATAATGTATATGTACCAGATGTATAACATGCAGTATATATATAATGGATAATGTATATGTACCAGATGTATAACATGCAGTATATATATAATGGATAATGTATATGTACCAGATGTATAACATGTAGTATATATATAATGGATAATGTATATGTACCTGATGTATAACATGTAGTATATATATATAATAGATAATGTATATGTACCAGATGTATAACATGCAGTATATATAATGGATAATGTATATGTACCAGATGTATAACATGCAGTATATATATAATGGATAATGTATATGTACCAGATGTATAACATGTAGTATATATATAATGGATAATGTATATGTACCTGATGTATAACATGTAGTATATATATATAATAGATAATGTATATGTACCAGATGTATAACATGCAGTATATATATAATGGATAATATATATGTACCTGATGTATAACATGTAGTATATATATAATGGATAATGTATATGTACCTGATGTATAACATGTAGTATATATATATAATAGATAATGTATATGTACCAGATGTATAACATGCAGTATATATATAATGGATAATATATATGTACCTGATGTATAACATGTAGTATATATATATAATGGATAATGTATATGTACCAGATGTATAACATGCAGTATATATATATAATGGATAATGTATATGTACCTGATGTATAACATGTAGTATATATATATAATAGATAATGTATATGTACCAGATGTATAACATGTAGTATATATATAATGGATAATATATATGTACCTGATGTATGACATGTAGTATATATATATAATGGATAATGTATATGTACCAGATGTATAACATGCAGTATATATATATAACGGATAATGTATATGTACCTGATGTATAACATGTAGTATATATATAATGGATAATGTATATGTACCTGATGTATAACATGCAGTATATATATATAATGGATAATGTATATGTACCAGATGTATAACATGTAGTATATATATAATGGATAATGTATATGTACCAGATGTATAACATGCAGTATATATATAATGGATAATGTATATGTACCAGATGTATAACATGCAGTATATATATAATGGATAATGTATATGTACCAGATGTATAACATGCAGTATATATATAATGGATAATGTATATGTACCAGATGTATAACATGCAGTATATATATAACGGATAATGTATATGTACCAGATGTATAACATGTAGTATATATATATAACGGATAATGTATATGTACCTGATGTATAACCTGTAGTATATATATAATGGATAATGTATATGTACCAGATGTATAACATGCAGTATATATATAACGGATAATGTATATGTACCTGATGTATAACATGTAGTATATATATAATGGATAATGTATATGTACCAGATGTATAACATGTAGTATATATATATAACGGATAATGTATATGTACCTGATGTATAACATTCAGTATATATATAACGGATAATGTATATGTACCAGATGTATAACATGTAGTATATATATATAACGGATAATGTATATGTACCAGATGTATAACATGCAGTATATATATAAGGGATAATGTATATGTACCTGATGTATAACATGTAGTATATATATATAATGGATAATGTATATGTACCTGATGTATAACATTCAGTATATATATAACGGATAATGTATATGTACCAGATGTATAACATGTAGTATATATATATAACGGATAATGTATATGTACCAGATGTATAACATGTAGTATATATATAACGGATAACGTATATGTACCTGATGTATAACATGTAGTATATATATATAATGGATAATGTATATGTACCAGATGTATAACATGTAGTATATATATAATGGATAATATATATGTACCTGATGTATGACATGTAGTATATATATATAATGGATAATGTATATGTACCAGATGTATAACATGCAGTATATATATATAACGGATAATGTATATGTACCTGATGTATAACATGTAGTATATATATAATGGATAATGTATATGTACCTGATGTATAACATGCAGTATATATATATAATGGATAATGTATATGTACCAGATGTATAACATGCAGTATATATATAACGGATAATGTATATGTACCAGATGTATAACATGTAGTATATATATATAACGGATAATGTATATGTACCTGATGTATAACCTGTAGTATATATATAATGGATAATGTATATGTACCAGATGTATAACATCCAGTATATATATAATGGATAATGTATATGTACCAGATGTATAACATGCAGTATATATATAATGGATAATGTATATGTACCAGATGTATAACATGTAGTATATATATATAATGGATAATGTATATGTACCTGATGTATAACATGCAGTATATATATAATGGATAATGTATATGTACCAGATGTATAACATGCAGTATATATATAACGGATAATGTATATGTAATCTGTCATCCATTTCTCTCCCACAGCTTTATATCGGACTACAAGAAAAAATACCCAGCTCCTGCTGTTACCATGGTTACACAACCAGATATCGCACTACCCAATGGGACTGTAGTAACTGTTATGCAAGGAGATCTTACCAAGATGAAAACTGATGCAGTTGTGAGTTCTTCTGGACCAGAACTTTCACACAAACGTAAGTGTATCAGTCTACAATTGGTCACTAACACTTGTAGATCCACCACTGTTGAAAGACAAACTGACCTAACTTGTGTTCTACACTCGACGCATACCTTTGCTTGCTTACTGTTTTTTTCCAGTTGTCTGTTGATCACACAGAACAGACAACTCCGAATACACACTCTCGTTGCATTACAGTTGCATGCAAACCATTGCTAGGGTAGAAAATAAGAGGAAACAGTCTCTACAAGCCATAATTTATGCTCCCCAACATCACTTCAGCTTCTTACATTCAGCGTTTCAAAACTTCAAAAGTTCACTCAAAGATGCGCGCCAAATGCTAAAGAATTGTGTGAACCACACCTTGATATAGCACTTCCTTGTACACTACCTTTTACACTACCTTGTACACTACCTTGTACACTACCTTGTACACTACCTTGTGCACTACCTTGTGCACTACCTTTTACACTACCTTGTGCACTACCTTTTACACTACCTTGTGCACTACCTTGTGCCCTACCTTGTGCACTACCTTGTGCACTACATTGTGCACTACCTTGTGCACTACCTTGTGCACTACCTTGTACACTACCTTGCACACTACCTTGTACACTACCTTGTACACTACCTTTGTACTACCTTGTACACTACCTTGCACACTACCTTGTACACTACCTTGTACACTACCTTTTACACTACCTTGTACACTATCTTGTGCACTACTTTCTATGTACACTACTTTGTACGCTAATAACTCAATTTACTTCTGTGCGCAGTGATACATACATGTAAGTCTATGCATTAAGGATAAGTCTATGCATTAAGGATAAGTCTATGCATTACGGATAAGTCTATGCATTAAGGATAAGTCTATGCATTAAGGATAAGTCTATGCATTAAGGATAAGTCTATGCATTACGGATAAGTCTATGCATTACGGATAAGTCTATGCATTAAGGATAAGTCTATGCATTAAGGATAAGTCTATGCATTACGGATAAGGTGTGCAGTTGAATGAGATGAGCTACATTAAATACATCAAACAAACATGTACAAAAAGTACTCAGCCCTCGGCACTCATCTTTGTAACTGATCTAACAGCATTTTGGCAAAAAACATGTGAAGATCATGATAAATATCAAGAACTCATTGCTGCTCTGCTATATTGAATGGCACATCATTGTTGCTCAGTAATGTTGAGTACTAGTCAACAATGGCGTATGGCATGTGTTTAAAGATTTTTTCCTATTGTTACTGGGCTGACACTTTTACGTTAAGTGCACATTGATGACGCTCATTCAACTCGAACTCTGCAATTCATGAACATGCTTGTTTTATTTCGTGAGTCAGCTGGGGGATGGAGTAAGGTGCCTTGTGTGGTCAAAGCGAGCAGGGCACTTTCCTTGGCCTATTCGACCCATAGTGTGGGAGTTTGTCCCCTGCTAGCAATCTCTTTGTCTTATAGCAATCTCTTTGACTTATAGCAATCTCTTTGACTTATAGCAGTCTCTTTGACTTATAGCAATCTCTTTGTCTTATAGCAATCTCTTTGACTTATAGCAATCTCTTTGACTTATAGCACTCTCTTTGGTTATAGCACTCTCTTTGACTTATAGCAATCTCTTTGACTTATAGCAATCTCTTTGACTTATAGCTGTCTCTTTGTCTTATAGCACTCTCTTTGACTTATAGCAGTCTCTTTGACTTATAGCAGTCTCTTTGTCTTATAGCCATCTCTTTGTCTTATAGCACTCTCTTTGACTTATAGCATTCTCTTTGACTTATAGCAATCTGTTTGACTTATAGCAATCTCTTTGACTTATAGCACTCCCTTTGACTTATAGCTGTCTCTTTGACTTATAGCACTCTCTTTGACTTATAGCACTCTCTTTGACTTATAGCTGTCTCTTTGACTTATAGCACTCTCTTTGACTTATAGCTATCTCTTTGACTTATAGCACTCTCTTTGACTTATAGCACTCTCTTTGACTTATAGCTATCTCTTTGACTTATAGCCATCTCTTTGACTCATAGCAATCTCTTTGACTTATAGCAATCTCTTTGACTTATAGCAGTCTCTTTGACTTATAGCAGTCTCTTTGTCTTATAGCAGTCTCTTTGTCTTATAGCAATCTCTTTGTCTTATAGCACTCTCTTTGACTTATAGCTGTCTCTTTGACTTATAGCACTCTCTTTGTCTTATAGCCATCTCTTTGACTTATAGCTGTCTCTTTGTCTTATAGCACTCTCTTTGACTTATAGCACTCTCTTTGACTTATAGCTATCTCTTTGACTTATAGCCATCTCTTTGACTCATAGCAATCTCTTTGACTTATAGCAATCTCTTTGACTTATTGCAGTCTCTTTGACTTATAGCAGTCTCTTTGTCTTATAGCAGTCTCTTTGTCTTATAGCAATCTCTTTGTCTTATAGCACTCTCTTTGACTTATAGCAATCTCTTTGACTTATAGCAGTCTCTTTGACTTATAGCACTCTCTTTGTCTTATAGCCATCTCTTTGACTTATAGCTGTCTCTTTGTCTTATAGCACTCTCTTTGACTTATAGCAGTCTCTTTGACTTATAGCAGTCTCTTTGTCTTATAGCCATCTCTTTGTCTTATAGCACTCTCTTTGACTTATAGCACTCTCTTTGACTTATAGCACTCTCTTTGACTTATATCTATCTCTTTGACTTATAGCACTCTCTTTGACTTATAGCAATCTCTTTGGTTATAGCACTCTCTTTGACTTATAGCAATCTCTTTGACTTATAGCACTCTCTTTGACTTATAGCAATCTCTTTGACTTATAGCACTCTCTTTGACTTATAGCAATCTCTTTGACTTATAGCCATCTCTTTGACTTATAGCAATCTCTTTGACTTATAGCAATCTCTTTGTCTTATAGCAATCTCTTTGGTTATAGCACTCTCTTTGACTTATAGCCATCTCTTTGACTCATAGCAATCTCTTTGACTTATAGCAATCTCTTTGACTTATAGCACTCTCTTTGACTTATAGCGATCTCTTTGTCTTATAGCATTCTCTTTGACTTATAGCATTCTCTTTGTCTTATAGCAATCTCTTTGGTTATAGCACTCTCTTTGACTTATAGCCATCTCTTTGACTTGTAGCAGTCTCTTTGACTTATAGCAATCTCTTTGACTTATAGCAATCTCTTTGACTTATAGCAATCTCTTTGACTTATAGCACTCTCTTTGACTTATAGCAATCTCTTTGACTTATAGCACTCTCTTTGACTTATAGCAATCTCTTTGACTTATAGCCATCTCTTTGACTTATAGCAATCTCTTTGACTTATAGCAATCTCTTTGACTTATAGCACTCTCTTTGTCTTATAGCAATCTCTTTGACTTATAGCACTCTCTTTGTCTTATAGCCATCTCTTAGTCTTATAGCACTCTCTTTGTCTTATAGCCATCTCTTAGTCTTATAGCACTCTCTTTGTCTTATAGCAATCTCTTTGACTTATAGCAATCTCTTTGACTTATAGCAATCTCTTTGACTTCTAGCAATCTCTTTGTCTTATAGCAGTCTCTTTGACTTATAGCACTCTCTTTGACTCATAGCAATCTCTTTGACTTATAGCAATCTCTTTGAGTTATAGCAATCTCTTTGACTTATAGCAATCTCTTTGAGTTATAGCAATCTCTTTGACTTATAGCAATCTCTTTGACTTATAGCAATCTCTTTGAGTTATAGCACTCTCTTTGACTTATAGCCATCTCTTTGTCTTATAGCAATCTCTTTGAGTTATAGCACTCTCTTTGTCTTATAGCAATCTCTTTGACTCATAGCAGTCTCTTTGACTTATAGCAATCTCTTTGACTTATAGCAATCTCTTTGACTTCTAGCTGTCTCTTTGACTTATAGCACTCTCTTTGACTTATAGCGATCTCTTTGTCTTATAGCATTCTCTTTGACTTATAGCATTCTCTTTGTCTTATAGCAATCTCTTTGGTTATAGCACTCTCTTTGACTTATAGCCATCTCTTTGACTTGTAGCAGTCTCTTTGACTTATAGCAATCTCTTTGACTTATAGCAATCTCTTTGACTTATAGCAATCTCTTTGACTTATAGCACTCTCTTTGACTTATAGCAATCTCTTTGACTTATAGCACTCTCTTTGACTTATAGCAATCTCTTTGACTTATAGCCATCTCTTTGACTTATAGCAATCTCTTTGACTTATAGCAATCTCTTTGACTTATAGCACTCTCTTTGTCTTATAGCAATCTCTTTGTCTTATAGCAATCTCTTTGAGTTATAGCCATCTCTTTGACTTATAGCAGTCTCTTTGTCTTATAGCAATCTCTTTGAGTTATAGCACTCTCTTTGTCTTATAGCAATCTCTTTGACTCATAGCAGTCTCTTTGACTTATAGCAATCTCTTTGACTTATAGCAATCTCTTTGACTTCTAGCTGTCTCTTTGACTTATAGCAATCTCTTTGATTTATAGCAATCTCTTTGACTTATAGCAATCTCTTTGACTTATAGCAATCTCTTTGACTTATAGCAATCTCTTTGACTTATAGCAATCTCTTTGACTTATAGCAATCTCTTTGTCTTATAGCACTCTTTGTCTTATAGCTGTCTCTTTGAGTTATAGGTCCCCTTTCATGAGTAATTATGAGCGTGTCACATTTTACAGATGGAGTGAGTAAGGCCATCGCAAACTCTTGTGGGCAAAGATTTGTTAGCAAAGGAAAAAGACTTATTGCTCCAGGAAAGATACTTCGAGATGGTGATGCAGTCTCTCAACGGTTTGTCTCCCCTGAGTTTGATACAGATATGCATGTTACATATGTGTGTGTTACATATATATGTATGTTAAATGTGTTTGTGGTACAGATATATGCGTGTTAAATGTGTCTGTGATACAGACATATGTATGTTACATGTGTGTAATACAGATATATGTGTATGCTACATGTGTGTGATACAGATATAACTGTATGTTACATATGTGTGATACATATATATGTATGTTACATGTGTTAGATACCTATATGTGTATGTTATACGTGTGTGATACATATATGTGTATGTTACATGTGTATGATACAGAGCCGAAGGTAGAATGGCTATCAACGGTGTTCGTGATATAATACATGCAATAGCCCCTTCTCCTCAGGAAGGAGAAGATATCAGACCTTGGCTAGTTTTGACGATTAGAAATGCACTGAAGGAGGCTGAAGCACTGAAGTGTAGAACTGTAGCACTACCGGCTATCTGCTCTGGTCAGTAATATATTGTCATAAGTAATGCATTCTAAATCTAAATATATTAACATGATAAATGTTTGTAGTTTGTGTTTGTGTGTTTATCCGCAGTTCAACCTTTACAGACACCTAAACCGCCGAGAGAACTAAAAGCTGCTATAAGAACTCTGCATAACATTAATCTCATGGATAGCAGGGGCTTGCTCTCAAGCCTAACATTTCGGTGTTTTTTGCATTTTTAAATTTTCAAAATGAAACTAATTTCGGTGAAGATCGTGCTTTAAGCCGGGTATTTCCTGGCGAACTATACCAGAATGCACAACAACTTGTGAAATGGTCATTGGTTGATTTGAGATTGTGAAGAGTTGCTCTTTGCCAGCAAGGCAAAAATGTTATTTTGTCCAGCCAATTTTTGTTACTACAACCAAAAAGTTATCTTCAGGAGGTAATTCTATGACTAAAGCTACGTTACTTGGTTATGGACTTTACTTATATCACTTGAGGAAAAGTCAAACAATTACTACTACTCGGATAACACTTTATTTAATACAATCAAAGTTACTGAGCAACTAATCATACACGATGATCAATGATGATATAATTTAGATTGATTATTGGTATTATTGATTTTATTATATTAGTTATTATTATTAGTTATTACTACTGTTTATTATTATCGCAATGGTCTTTTTGTTTTAAAAAAATACCTCATTTAAATACTGATAAAATTTTTTCCATTTACTCCAATCCGAAATAATCATTGGATTGATTAATTACAATCACCATATTTGTCAAGTTTATTATTATCTACAACATATATTCTCATTATAATAAAGGTAATCTTACTGTTAATGATTATTTTTATTTGCAACTATTACTTATTATTGCTACTTATTATCAACTACTGCAGTTATTGATTGCTTTTTTATTGTTTACATGCTGTAGTAACTCGGTCTATAACAACAGTGATAACACCTCTACAAGTAGTCATAGGACTACCGACTACCAAGCAAATGATATATGAACATTGATAGTTTTGAAATAATAAAAACAGATCGATCCTCATCTTGATATCCTTCCTGTATACATGAGTACTACCTCTGTATATATTAGTACTACTTCTGTATAAATGAGTACTACCTCTGTATGTATGAGTACTTCCTCTGTATGTATGAGTACTACCTCTGTATGTATGAGTACTACCTCTGTATGTATGAGTACTACCCCTGTATGTATGAGTACTACCTCTGTATGTATGAGTACTACCCCTGTATATATGAGTACTACCTCTGTATGTATGAGTACTACCTCTGTATAAATGAGTACTACCTCTGTATGTATGAGTACTTCCTCTGTATGTATGAGTACTACCTCTGTATGTATGAGTACTACCCCTGTATGTATGAGTACTACCTCTGTATGTATGAGTACTACCCCTGTATGTATGAGTACTACCTCTGTATGTATGAGTACTACCCCTGTATATATGAGTACTACCTCTGTATGTATGAGTACTCCATCTGTATATATGAGTACTACCTCTGTATGTATGAGTACTACCTCTGTATACATGAGTACTACCTCTGTATGTATGAGTACTTCCTCTGTATGTATGAGTACTACCCCTGTATGTATGAGTACTACCTCTGTATGTATGAGTACTACCTCTGTATGTATGAGTACTACATCTGTATGTATGAGTACTACATCTGTATGTATGAGTACTACCTCTGTATGTATGAGTACTACCTCTGTATGTATGAGTACTACCTCTGTATGTATGAGTACTACCTCTGTATGTATGAGTACTACCTCTGTATGTATGAGTACTACCTCTGTATGTATGAGTACTACCTCTGTATTTATGAGTACTATCTCTGTATGTATGAGTACAACCTCTGTATGTATGAGTACTACCTCTGTATGTATGAGTACTACTTCTGTATGTATGAGTACTACTTCTGTATGAATGAGTACTACCTCTGTATGTATGAGTACTGCCTCTGTATGAATGAGTACTACCTCTGTATGTATGAGTACTACCTCTGTATGTATGAGTACTACCTCTGTATGTATGAGTACTATCTCTTTATGTTTGAGTACTATCTCTGTATATATGAGTACTACCTCTGTATGTATGAGTACTACCTCTGTATGTATGAGTACTACCTCTGTATGTATGAGTACTATCTCTTTATGTATGAGTACTATCTCTGTATGTATGAGTACTATCTCTTTATGAATGAGTACTACCTCTGTATGTATGAGTACTACCTCTGTATGTATGAGTACTACCTCTGTATGTATGAGTACTATCTCTTTATGTTTGAGTACTATCTCTGTATATATGAGTACTACCTCTGTATGTATGAGTACTACCTCTGTATATATGAGTACTATCTCTGTATGTATGAGTACTACCTCTGTATGTATGAGTACTACCTCTGTATGTATGAGTACTATCTCTTTATGTATGAGTACTATCTCTGTATGTATGAGTACTATCTCTGTATGTATGAGTACTATCTCTGTATGTATGAGTACTACCTCTGTATGTATGAGCTACCTCTGTATACATGAGTACTACCTCTGTATGTATGAGTACTACCTCTGTATGTATGAGTACTACCTCTGTATGTATGAGTACTACCTCTTTATGTATGAGTACTACCTCTGTATGTATGAGTACTACCCCTGTATGTATGACTACTACCTCTGTATGTATGAGTACTACCTCGGTATATATGAGTACTACCTCTGTATATATTAGTACTACCTCTGTATGTATGTATGAGTACTACCTCTGTATGCATGAGTACTACCTCTGTATTTATGTATGAGTACTACCTCTGTATGTATGAGTACTACCTCTGTATGTATGAGTACTACCTCTGTATGTATGAGTACTACCTCTGTATGTATGAGTACTACCTCTGTATGTATGAGTACTACCTCTGTATGTATGAGTATTACCTCTGTATGTATGAGTACTACCTCTGTATGAATGAGTACTACCTCTGTATGTATGAGTACTACCTCTGTATGTATGAGTACTACCTCTGTATGTATGAGTATTACCTCTGTATGTATGAGTACTACCTCTGTATGAATGAGTACTACCTCTGTATGTATGAGTACTACCTCTGTATGTATGAGTACTACCTCTGTATGTATGAGTACTACCTCTGTATGTATGAGTACTACCTCTGTATGTATGAGTACTACTTCTGTATGTATGAGTACTACCTCTGTATGTATGAGTACTTCCTCTGTATGTATGAGTACTACCTCTGTATGAATGAGTACTACCTCTGTATGTATGAGTACTACCTCTGTATGTATGAGTACTACCTCTGTATGTATGAGTACTACCTCTGTATGTATGAGTACTACTTCTGTATGTATGAGTACTACTTCTGTATGTATGAGTACTACCTCTGTATGTATGAGTACTACCTCTGTATGTATGAGTACTACCTCTGTATGTATGTATGAGTACTACCTCTGTATGTATGAGTACTACCTCTGTATGTATGAGTACTACTTCTGTATGTATGAGTACTACTTCTGTATGTATGAGTACTACCTCTGTATGTATGAGTACTACTTCTGTATGAATGAGTAATAAAACAGGGAGCCGCAAATTATCCATTGTAACCGCATGGCATCTTTAGCATTGTACGTGTGTTTATATTTAACTAACGAGGATCGTTTGTGGTTTATTACAACGTTATTTATGAAACAATACCGCTGATTTGAAACGAGCGTAATTAATTATTGCAGTATGGAAAAACAACTGGTAGTATTTCTTTTCAACAAAAATTCTCTGGGTTCTCCTTTTATTCTTTATTACCATTTAATAATAAATAATCTCATTTATTGAATGATAGCCAATGCGCTACTAAAATCCCTTGTCACCACACAGCTTCTCTAGCTAGCCAACAATTCTGTGACATTTTTTTCATATGTTTGTTGCACGATGTAAGAAACAATAATAAAAGCAGCTTGCAAGGCTAGTCGGCCAAATTGCACTCAACAACACACTGACTGCAACTGCCTCTGTGTGCGATCAACTTTGAGTCGTAGAATTATATGCCGTTTTCGCCAATTATTTGTGGTCGCAAACCACAGGGATTTGGCGATGATATAGAAACATATACTAGTGTGTTGAGTTTCCCTAAAACCTCTGTCAGTTGTTGTAAATGTAGTTCGGGGGCGGTGACAGTGACAACCTTGTCATTTAGTTACGGCCTTAGAGTCCTCAATATCAGACCCTGTACCAACATCCTCAGTCTTAGCGGCCTGACAGGGTCTGGTGTAAGCTTAGATAGTAGATCTCCCCATTTCTCCAGCTATGTCCAGGTGTTAGAGGCCTAACATATACTAGTGGTGTCACCTTTCACTTGCAGGCATTATGGGAGTAGATAAACCATGTAGTGCTGCATCAGTAACATATACTAGTGGTTTCATCTTTCACTTGCAGGAATTATGGGAGTAGATAAACCATGCAGTGCTGCACCACTAACATATACAAGTGGTGTCACCTTTCATTTGCAGGTATTATGGGAGTAGATAAACCATGTAGTGCTGCATCAGTAACATATACTAATGGTTTCACCTTTCATTTGCAGGTATTATGGGAGTAGATAAACCATGCAGTGCTGCACCACTAACATATACAAGTGGTGTCACCTTTCACTTTCAGGTATTATGGGAGTAGATAAACCATGTAGTGCTGCATCAGTAACATATACTAATGGTTTCACCTTTCATTTGCAGGTATTATGGGAGTAGATAAACCATGTAGTGCTGCACCAGTAACATATACAAGTGGTGTCACCTTTCACTTGCAGGCATTATGGGAGTAGATAAACCATGTAGTGCTGCACCAGTAACATATACTAGTGGTGTCACCTTTCACTTGCAGGCATTATGGGAGTAGATAAACCATGTAGTGCTGCACCAGTAACATACACTAGTGGTGTCACCTTTCACTTGCAGGTATTATGGGAGTAGATAAACCATGTAGTGCTGCACCAGTAACATATACTAGTGGTGTCACCTTTCACTTGCAGGCATTATGGGAGTAGACATTCAGACCTGCGCTGAATGCTATTGGGCTGCCCTAGCTAAATATTCATTTGGAAACCCTCAACCAAAAGTGAAACAGATTTTCTTTGTGGTGGATGATCCAGTGGCGGTATTTCAGATACATGAAGTAATGAACAGCATGTCGTCAGGAGCCTCTGGTGCTACTGCTGCCCATACTGGTGGTAGTGGCAGCAGGCAGCAGGTGACACCAATACTATGTTTCCATATCATGACAAATTGACAATACTGCCGGCGATAAACGGAAATTTTTGTTGGAAATACCATTGTCGAGAAATTTGTCGTGAGACTTGCCAAAAAACATTTGTTGCTCTCTGAATGTAAAAAATTGGATATAAGCCGAATGCCAAATGTTTATTGCTATTAGATTCTTTAATGTCGCCAATGGCGATAAAACCAGGCGTGCGTAATAAAACAGGGAGCTGCAAATTATCCATTGTAACCGCATGGCAGCGTCAGCTTGTATGTGTTTATATCTAACTAACGAGGATCGTTTGTTAGTTTAAATGATATAATTTGGACGGAGTTAGTTACGCCTCGCTATCAAACACCCACACCACAGTTTATAGAAATGGGGTAGTCATTGCCCGAGTTGTCTTCTCGCAAATACATCAAAACATGAGGAGACAATCATCCAAGTAGACTAAGTACCAACAACCTAGTCCGCGTGTTGCGGGTAGCATATCTGACCTCTTCCTTGCTTGAACAGCGTGAGTTAGTAACACAGCAAAAATAATTCAACATTCCGTTAATTTCTACGACCACAAAAATAAACAGAATGCAAATCTCAGACCACCAAATGCAACAATGTATGCTTTCAACTTGGCTTCAGGTCATCGATGTTATTGTGCTAGCTCAGCTGGATCTGACTTGAACTGCAACTTGTTAATAACAATAGTTATTATCTATATTAGTATAATTTACTATAATAATCAGGGAACAAATCTTAACTGATTCACTCACTGTGACAACATGTACTAGTTCTACTAATTACTACTAACTGCTCGTGGGATGATGATTATAAGCAAACAATTCAACCAATCAAAACACGACACTAGACATAGCGATAATCGTGGTCTATTGTGGTTACCCGCACTGAGGAAAATATGGACGACGGTGGAACACAATGGCGTTATAGAGCAATCATCCGTTTGTTAACTCTGAATCTTAGCTGCCGGTAATTAATTATTGCAGTAATGACAAACAAATGGTAGTATTTTTTTTAACAAAAATTTATTTGTTTATTCTTTTTAGTATGTATTACCAACTAATAATAAACAATCTCATTTATTGAATGATCGCCAACGTGCTACTAAAATCCCTTGTCACCACACAGCTTCCCTTGCTAGCCAACAACTATGTGATATGTTTTTCATATATTTATTCTTTCATAATATAAGAAAATAATAATAAAAACAGCCAGCCATGCTAGTCGGCTAAATTGCACTTAACAACACACTGACTGCAACTGCCTCTGTGGGTGTGGTTTAACCAACGGCGATCAACTTTGAGTCGTGAAAATATATGCCATTGTCACCAATTATTTGTGGTAGCAAACCACAGAGATTTGGCGATAATTTGTCGTGATATGGAAACATAGTACAAGTCAGGTGAGACGGACAATTACGTACTGTTTAGTACTAATCAAACAGTAAACGCTTGGCTATACTGTACAATGTTCAGGTGGCACGACTCTTAGGGTGCTTTCGGATACCCTACACGTAGGGCTTAACGATGGGATTAAACGAGACCATTCTGAAACCCCGTCGTTGAGGGCAGAAAAAACATGGCGGCAATGGGCAATTTGGGCTCAACGATGGAAGTGACAAGCGAGGTAGGTTGCGTCGTTGACTACCTTGACTCCACCTAACCAACAGTTTCAACGAGTCAACTTTTATCAATCACTGTTCCTCCCCTTTTCAAGTGGTGACAATGTATTATAATGTATATAGAAAATACATCAGACGATAAAATCATTGTAATTAATTTTTGTTTGTAAAGAAACTAAAGTGGGCTCGCTCCAGCTATACAGTTTTCATAGACGTTGATGAAAATACATATGTCTATGGTTTATGCTCAAGCAACTTCCGTTGAACGACAGTCATCGTTGAGCCCTCAACGAGTGTTCAACGACTGCCCTATGCATAGGGTATCCGAAAGCACCCTTATTGGAGGGATTGTTACTATACGCCTCGAGGTCTAGAAGGCTGATGTAGTGTACCTATGTACTACCTGATGTACTAGCTGGTATACCTATGTACTAGCTGATGTACCTATGTATTAGCTGATATACCTATGTACTACCTGATATACCTATGTACTACCTGATATACTAGCTGATATACCTATGTACTAGCTGATGTACTAGCTGATGTACCTATGTACTAGCTGATATACCTATGTACTAGCTGATATACCTATGTACTAGCTGATGTACCTATGTACTAGCTGATGTACCTATGTACTAGCTGATGTACCTATGTACTAGCTGATATACCTATGTACTAGCTGATATACCTATGTACTAGCTGATGTACCTATGTACTAGCTGATATACTAGCTGATATACCTATGTACTAGCTGATATACTAGCTGATGTACTAGCTGATGTACCTATGTACTAGCTGATGTACCTATGTACTAGCTGTTGTACCTATGTACTAGCTGATATACCTATGTACTAGCTGATATACCTATGTACTAGCTGATATACTAGCTGATGTACCTATGTACTAGCTGATATACTAGCTGATGTACCTATGTACTAGCTGATATACTAGCTGATGTACCTATGTACTAGCTGATATACTAGCTGATATACCTATGTACTAGCTGATATACCTATGTACTAGCTGATGTACCTATGTACTAGCTGATGTACCTATGTACTAGCTGATATACTAGCTGATGTACCTATGTACTAGCTGATATACCTATGTACTAGCTGATATACCTATGTACTAGCTGATATACCTATGTACTAGCTGATGTACCTATGTACTAGCTGATATACCTATGTACTAGCTGATATACCTATGTACTAGCTGATGTACTAGCTGTTGTACCTATGTACTAGCTGATGTACCTATGTACTAGCTGATATACCTATGTACTAGCTGATATACCTATGTACTAGCTGATATACCTATGTACTAGCTGATATACCTATGTACTAGCTGATGTACCTATGTACTAGCTGTTGTACCTATGTACTAGCTGATGTACCTATGTACTAGCTGATATACCTATGTACTAGCTGATATACCTATGTACTAGCTGATATACCTATGTACTAGCTGATGTACCTATGTACTAGCTGATATACCTATGTACTAGCTGATATACCTATGTACTAGCTGATATACCTATGTACTAGCTGATGTACCTATGTACTAGCTGATATACCTATGTACTAGCTGATATACCTATGTACTAGCTGATATACCTATGTACTAGCTGATGTACCTATGTACTAGCTGATATACTAGCTGTTGTACCTATGTACTAGCTGATATACCTATGTACTAGCTGATATACCTATGTACTAGCTGATGTACCTATGTACTAGCTGATGTACCTATGTACTAGCTGATATACCTATGTACTAGCTGATGTACCTATGTACTAGCTGATGTACCTATGTACTAGCTGATATACCTATGTACTAGCTGATATACCTATGTACTAGCTGATGTACCTATGTACTAGCTGATATACCTATGTACTAGCTGATATACTAGCTGATGTACCTATGTACTAGCTGATATACTAGCTGATGTACTAGCTGATGTACCTATGTACTAGCTGATATACTAGCTGATGTACCTATGTACTAGCTGATATACTAGCTGATGTACCTATGTACTAGCTGATGTACCTATGTACTAGCTGATATACCTATGTACTAGCTGATGTACCTATGTACTAGCTGATGTACCTATGTACTAGCTGATATACTAGCTGATGTACCGATGTACTAGCTGATGTACCTATGTACTAGCTGATGTACCTATGTACTAGCTGATATACCTATGTACTAGCTGATATACCTATGTACTAGCTGATATACTAGCTGATGTACTAGCTGATGTACCTATGTACTAGCTGTTGTACCTATGTACTAGCTGATGTACCTATGTACTAGCTGATATACCTATGTACTAGCTGATATACCTATGTACTAGCTGATGTACCTATGTACTAGCTGATGTACTAGCTGATATACCTATGTACTAGCTGATGTACCTATGTACTAGCTGATGTACCTATGTACTAGCTGATGTACCTATGTACTAGCTGATGTACCTATGTACTAGCTGATGTACCTATGTACTAGCTGATGTACCTATGTACTAGCTGATGTACCTATGTACTAGCTGATGTACCTATGTACTAGCTGATGTACCTATGTACTAGCTGATATACTAGCTGATGTACTAGCTGATGTACCTATGTACTAGCTGATATACTAGCTGATGTACTAGCTGATGTACCTATGTACTAGCTGATATACCTATGTACTAGCTGATGTACCTATGTACTAGCTGATATACCTATATACTAGCTGATGTACCTATGTACTAGCTGATATACTAGCTGATGTACTAGCTGATGTACCTATGTACTAGCTGATATACTAGCTGATGTACTAGCTGATGTACCTATGTACTAGCTGATATACCTATGTACTAGCTGATATACCTATGTACTAGCTGATGTACCTATGTACTAGCTGATATACCTATGTACTAGCTGATATACCTATGTACTAGCTGATATACCTATGTACTAGCTGATATACCTATGTACTAGCTGATGTACTAGCTGATGTACCTATGTACTAGCTGATATACTAGCTGATGTACCTATGTACTAGCTGATATACCTATGTACTAGCTGATATACCTATGTACTAGCTGATGTACCTATGTACTAGCTGATATACCTGTGTACTAGCTGATATACCTGTGTACTAGCTGATATACCTATGTACTAGCTGATATACCTATGTACTAGCTGATGTACCTATGTACTAGCTGATGTACCTATGTACTAGCTGATGTACCTATGTACTAGCTGATATACCTATGTACTAGCTGATGTACCTATGTACTAGCTGATATACTAGCTGATGTACTAGCTGATGTACCTATGTACTAGCTGATATACTAGCTGATGTACTAGCTGATGTACCTATGTACTAGCTGATATACCTATGTACTAGCTGATGTACCTATGTACTAGCTGATATACCTATATACTAGCTGATGTACCTATGTACTAGCTGATATACCTATGTACTAGCTGATGTACCTATGTACTAGCTGATATACCTATGTACTAGCTGATATACTAGCTGATATACTAGCTGATATACCTATGTACTAGCTGATATACCTATGTACTAGCTGATGTACCTATGTACTAGCTGATGTACCTATGTACTAGCTGATATACCTATGTACTAGCTGATGTACCTATGTACTAGCTGATATACTAGCTGATGTACCGATGTACTAGCTGATATACCTATGTACTAGCTGATATACCTATGTACTAGCTGATGTACCTATGTACTAGCTGATGTACCTATGTACTAGCTGATGTACCTATGTACTAGCTGATATACCTATGTACTAGCTGATGTACCTATGTACTAGCTGATATACCTATGTACTAGCTGATATACTAGCTGATGTACTAGCTGATGTACCTATGTACTAGCTGATGTACCTATGTACTAGCTGTTGTACCTATGTACTAGCTGATATACCTATGTACTAGCTGATATACCTATGTACTAGCTGATATACCTATGTACTAGCTGATATACTAGCTGATGTACCTATGTACTAGCTGATATACTAGCTGATGTACCTATGTACTAGCTGATATACTAGCTGATATACCTATGTACTAGCTGATATACCTATGTACTAGCTGATGTACCTATGTACTAGCTGATGTACCTATGTACTAGCTGATATACTAGCTGATGTACCTATGTACTAGCTGATATACCTATGTACTAGCTGATATACCTATGTACTAGCTGATATACCTATGTACTAGCTGATGTACCTATGTACTAGCTGATATACCTATGTACTAGCTGATATACTAGCTGATGTACTAGCTGATGTACCTATGTACTAGCTGATATACTAGCTGTTGTACCTATGTACTAGCTGATATACCTATGTACTAGCTGATATACCTATGTACTAGCTGATATACCTATGTACTAGCTGATGTACTAGCTGTTGTACCTATGTACTAGCTGATGTACCTATGTACTAGCTGATATACCTATGTACTAGCTGATATACCTATGTACTAGCTGATATACCTATGTACTAGCTGATATACCTATGTACTAGCTGATGTACCTATGTACTAGCTGTTGTACCTATGTACTAGCTGATGTACCTATGTACTAGCTGATATACCTATGTACTAGCTGATATACCTATGTACTAGCTGATATACCTATGTACTAGCTGATGTACCTATGTACTAGCTGATATACCTATGTACTAGCTGATATACCTATGTACTAGCTGATATACCTATGTACTAGCTGATGTACCTATGTACTAGCTGATATACCTATGTACTAGCTGATGTACCTATGTACTAGCTGATGTACCTATGTACTAGCTGATATACCTATGTACTAGCTGATGTACCTATGTACTAGCTGATGTACCTATGTACTAGCTGATATACCTATGTACTAGCTGATATACCTATGTACTAGCTGATGTACCTATGTACTAGCTGATATACCTATGTACTAGCTGATATACTAGCTGATGTCCCTATGTACTAGCTGATATACTAGCTGATGTACTAGCTGATGTACCTATGTACTAGCTGATATACTAGCTGATGTACCTATGTACTAGCTGATATACTAGCTGATGTACCTATGTACTAGCTGATATACCTATGTACTAGCTGATATACCTATGTACTAGCTGATATACTAGCTGATGTACTAGCTGATGTACCTATGTACTAGCTGATATACCTATGTACTAGCTGATGTACCTATGTACTAGCTGATGTACTAGCTGATATACCTATGTACTAGCTGATGTACCTATGTACTAGCTGATGTACCTATGTACTAGCTGATGTACCTATGTACTAGCTGATGTACCTATGTACTAGCTGATGTACCTATGTACTAGCTGATGTACCTATGTACTAGCTGATGTACCTATGTACTAGCTGATGTACCTATGTACTAGCTGATGTACCTATGTACTAGCTGATATACTAGCTGATGTACTAGCTGATGTACCTATGTACTAGCTGATATACTAGCTGATGTACTAGCTGATGTACCTATGTACTAGCTGATATACCTATGTACTAGCTGATGTACCTATGTACTAGCTGATATACCTATATACTAGCTGATGTACCTATGTACTAGCTGATATACTAGCTGATGTACTAGCTGATGTACCTATGTACTAGCTGATATACTAGCTGATGTACTAGCTGATGTACCTATGTACTAGCTGATATACCTATGTACTAGCTGATATACCTATGTACTAGCTGATGTACCTATGTACTAGCTGATATACCTATGTACTAGCTGATATACCTATGTACTAGCTGATATACCTATGTACTAGCTGATATACCTATGTACTAGCTGATGTACTAGCTGATGTACCTATGTACTAGCTGATATACTAGCTGATGTACCTATGTACTAGCTGATATACCTATGTACTAGCTGATATACCTATGTACTAGCTGATGTACCTATGTACTAGCTGATATACCTGTGTACTAGCTGATATACCTGTGTACTAGCTGATATACCTATGTACTAGCTGATATACCTATGTACTAGCTGATGTACCTATGTACTAGCTGATGTACCTATGTACTAGCTGATGTACCTATGTACTAGCTGATATACCTATGTACTAGCTGATGTACCTATGTACTAGCTGATATACTAGCTGATGTACTAGCTGATGTACCTATGTACTAGCTGATATACTAGCTGATGTACTAGCTGATGTACCTATGTACTAGCTGATATACCGATGTACTAGCTGATGTACCTATGTACTAGCTGATATACCTATATACTAGCTGATGTACCTATGTACTAGCTGATATACCTATGTACTAGCTGATGTACCTATGTACTAGCTGATATACCTATGTACTAGCTGATATACTAGCTGATATACTAGCTGATATACCTATGTACTAGCTGATATACCTATGTACTAGCTGATGTACCTATGTACTAGCTGATGTACCTATGTACTAGCTGATATACCTATGTACTAGCTGATGTACCTATGTACTAGCTGATATACTAGCTGATGTACCGATGTACTAGCTGATATACCTATGTACTAGCTGATATACCTATGTACTAGCTGATGTACCTATGTACTAGCTGATGTACCTATGTACTAGCTGATGTACCTATGTACTAGCTGATATACCTATGTACTAGCTGATGTACCTATGTACTAGCTGATATACCTATGTACTAGCTGATATACTAGCTGATATACATATGTACTAGCTGATATACTAGCTGATGTACCTATGTACTAGCTGATATACCTATGTATTAGCTGATATACCTATGTACTAGCTGATGTACCTATGTACTAGCTGATATACCTATGTACTAGCTGATATACCTATGTACTAGCTGATATACCTATGTACTAGCTGATATACCTATGTACTAGCTGATGTACCTATGTACTAGCTGATATACCTATGTACTAGCTGATATACCTATGTACTAGCTGTTGTACCTATGTACTAGCTGATATACCTATGTACTAGCTGATATACCTATGTACTAGCTGATGTACCTATGTACTAGCTGATGTACCTATGTACTAGCTGATATACTAGCTGATGTACCGATGTACTAGCTGATATACCTATGTACTAGCTGATATACCTATGTACTAGCTGATATACTAGCTGATGTACTAGCTGATGTACCTATGTACTAGCTGATATACTAGCTGTTGTACCGATGTACTAGCTGATATACCTATGTACTAGCTGATATACCTATGTACTAGCTGATATACTAGCTGATGTACTAGCTGATATACCTATGTACTAGCTGATATACCTATGTACTAGCTGATATACCTATGTACTAGCTGATATACTAGCTGTTGTACCTATATACTAGCTGATGTACCTATGTACTAGCTGATGTACCTATGTACTAGCTGATATACCTATGTACTAGCTGATGTACCTATGTACTAGCTGATATACCTATGTACTAGCTGATATACCTATGTACTAGCTGATATACTAGCTGTTGTACCTATGTACTAGCTGATATACCTATGTACTAGCTGATATACACTACATCAGCTAGTACCTGAGTATCGTAAGGCCTGTGTAGTTATTCTATTACTTATACTTGGTTAATGCCGATATATCAAACATTTAACACATCCATACAGTACATATATAACTACATGCAGTACATATGTAACTACATACAGTACATATATAACTACATATAGTACTTATATAACTACATCTAGTACATATATAACTACATATAGTACATATATAACTACATTTATACAGGGAGATCCCTCTAGACGTGGCTACACGGACAAGCCAGAAGCCATGGAGGTAGACGACTACAGTGACCGACCATCTGAACAGAGAGAACAAAACTTTGACTATGCTGGTAGAAAAGGAACAAAACTTGCAGTTGCCGGACCCTCCACAAGCTCTGTAGGTGTAGAGACCAGGCAGCACGGCTCTAGTGGGAGAGAGGGGCACAAAACAGCCTCCTTATCAGATGCCGTAACTCCTTCCACCAATCAGTACTCATCTCTTGGATCCACCACTTCTAACACCAGGGCTTCAAGATATGCGGAAGAGTCATCAACTCCTGGTGTTCATCGGCCTAAGGGCTCCACAGAAAGTGCCGCCGATACACGTGGAACAAGTGCTGCCGCTGGTTCATTCAAACCTAGCGACAGCGAATGCCCTATTTGTATGGATGACATCAAGGATCCTATAGCCCTGCCATGCTCCCACAAGTTCTGTAGGGCTTGCCTTGATCGGATGGAAACAACCACCAAATCACATCTGTGTCCCACCTGCAGAACTCCATTCAGAACTGCTGAAGGAAAACAACCCAAAGGTGGAACTATGACAACCACCACTCAGTCTTACACACATCTACCTGGATATCCTACCTATGGGACTATTGTCATCACCTATACCATTCCTTCAGGTGTACAGGGGGTGAGTGTGCACATCTACATGTATGTTATATCAGGTGTACAGGGGGTGAGTGTGCACATCTACATGTATGTTATATCAGGTGTACAGGGGGTGAGTGTGTACATGTACATGTATGTTATATCAGGTGTACAGGGGGTGAGTATGTACATCTACATGTATGTTATATCAGGTGTACAGGGGGTGAGTGTGTACATCTACATGTATGTTATATCAGGTGCACAGGGGGTGAGTGTGTACATCTACATGTATGTTATATCAGGTGCACAGGGGGTGAGTGTGCACATCTACATGTATGTTATATCAGGTGTACAGGGGGTGAGTATGTACATCTACATGTATGTTATATCAGGTGCACAGGGGGTGAGTGTGTACATCTACATGTATGTTATATCAGGTGCACAGGGGGTGAGTGTGCACATCTACATGTATGTTATATCAGGTGTACAGGGGGTGAGTATGTACATCTACATGTATGTTATATCAGGTGCACAGGGGGTGAGTGTGTACATCTACATGTATGTTATATCAGGTGTACAGGGGGTGAGTGTGTACATCTACATGTATGTTATATCAGGTGTACAGGGGGTGAGTATGTTATATGTTTGTATGAATATATGCATCCGCTTGTCGTACAACTTTAAAAGAACCTGTTTGGAAGTGAATTCATATTTTTTTTAGATATTTCAGTTAAATATTATAGGTTGTGTTTTGTACTTAAGTTGTATTTTTATAGCCCGAGCACCCAAATCCTGGTCAGCGTCACCATAGTACAAGTAGAACAGCCTACCTACCCAACAATACACAGGGACGTAAGGCAGAAAGGCTGCTAAGAAAGGCATTCAACCAGAGGATGGTCTTTACCATTGGTCAGTCGGTGACTACTGGACGTGATAACTGTATTGTGTGGAATGATATTCATCACAAGACCAACTTGAGTGGGGGGCCTTCTAACTATGGCTACCCCGACCCTGATTACTTGAATAGACTCATTGAGGACTTGCAGGCTAAGGGAATCACTGAGTGACCCAAATCCTTAATCGATTTTCTGTGATATAAAACTCTCAACATGTGTGTTAGCTTTAGTACTATCAGTAACATTTGTAGCTTCAGATCCATCAGCAGCAAAGTAATCCGTAATCAAGTTATCTTCAGTATTGAACTTTTTGTTTCCACTGCTCTATTGTTTTACTGTTATTCTCTTCTACATTGCTTGTTCAAGATCTCTATGCTGGTTTTTATGTAGTTTGTGTAACCAAAGATAAAAACTTCACTAGTGACGCATCAATGGGTGAGACAAAACTTGATTGGAAAGTTTAATGTACGGCAGTAAGGTGGAGCAATCATACAGCTACTCGTGTTAAATAGCTCTACTCTCAGCTAGTGTGGTGGGGAGCCAGTGGGGACCCGGTGGGGATGTGCTGTTATCTGTTGATCTAATTCTGTCCTCTCGTAGAGCTAGCTCCCTACTCGGCGTAATTGAACTCTTCGTTGTCAGGTTCAACACATAAGGTAAAAATTGTATCCACTTGTGTTATTTGTACAACACTCTTGCCATCGCCACAGACCCTCTGCAAGTCTGACCCTCTCACTCTTCTACGCGTTATTTGTACAACCAATCACATTTATTTGTACTTGCATTCAGCATAAAATACTTTATGGGAAACCTACCTATACACGCCATGTTTTGCAGTTTTAGTAACCAACTCAAACGTACCTGCTTTCTTTTAACTAACTGATGGTGAGAAACCACACAGGGGAATCAAACTAAAGTCGTAGTCAGAGAGTTATAATAATACTAGCAGTAAAACCCTCACATTCGGTTACACCCACTGCTCATGCTCTCCACCCCGCCCCGCTGTACATTCACCCCCCTCCTACCTTACCTCACATTTCCAACGCTCCACTTTCTCCTCGCCATGCTCTATCTCTCACCCTCTGCTTTGCTCCAACCCATCTCTGTTCTGCTCCAACCCATCTCTGTTCTGCTTCGACCCTTCTTTGTTCTGCTGGGCCGGCACAAGATGGCCACCATAGAGGAGGAACCTTAAACGTACCTAGGAACTTAGTCAAGGCCAAGAACCTGGAGTACCCTTCCTCGGACTACCAGACAAATGGACCATAAGCTGACTCTAGCCTAGGAGCCCTGTAGGATGTATAATTGGACCATGGAGACAGGACTCCGCCCTTTAGCCATTTGGCGCGCTTTACCTTTAAATATTTACCATACCTGATTCGTTGACTATTTATATATCTGTTTGCATTGGTTGATTTACTTCCTGTGCTATTGTTCTTATATATATTATGCTAACTATTCCCTGTCAGTTCACCTATAAAAGGTTTGACTTTACCTCTATTCATTGCACTCATTCTCATGTCTTGCCACAATAATCCTAGGGGATTGCCACCCTAGGACTTTGCCGTATGAGAATAAAGCCAATATTCAAACTTCACTCTGTGTTGTTTGTGTGAGCCATGGGCTCTGTCTATACCGGATAATTCAGTTACCTGATACACAGTTGTCACTATCGAGCAGTACAGTGTCCCCTATGGAGAGAGGTACAATACTTGAGACTAGTGGATGTCCGTTGAACCAGACCGGAGTCCATTACAGTATTTATACCAGATTACGTATTGGCGTGTATGTTCTAATTTGGAACTAGCCTGGGGTCCTTTATTGGTTCATGTCCTCTACTATGGATGTGTGTAGCTTTCTTGTAGGATCCTTCAAGTACCGGCTGATGATGTGATGCGGTATTGCTTATGCAAGCAGCTGTCGCAGATGTTGTTCTTGCTAGTGGCTCCAGCTCCGAAATAATCTGTGGTTAATGTCTTTTGGTGCTTTTAATGTTCCCGCGGTGTGGCGATTCTGGTAGAAAAGATTTATTGTGTCTGTCCGGTGTGTGTTTGCGTTGATGTATCTTGTGATATAATATAGAGTCGGTAGCTGACCTGCTTGTGTGCTTATAACTTAAAAACAAATGAACCTTTCTCACTCTATTTACTTACAGCCAATGAAACTAGTTACTTATAACTTGAGAGACTCCTTGCATCTCCCCTCTTATTGGCGCTACCCCCTTTAGCATGAGGAACAAACCAACATGGACTTACGTATTCTACGCTCAAATTGTTTGATTTTAGCAAAATCTAATTTTTTGACTTATCTCCCGAAACAGTAATAAAGGAAAATGAGCACAAAAATTTTGGTCCGAGAATAAACGGCAAAAACCAAACCCTTACCCTGTAACTAAATGGTCTAACAAATGTCTGTACATCTGCTTCCAGCTCTATCTGTATAGTGAAGTCGAACGCGCGCACAGACTAGAAGAGTAGGAGTGCATCAAACTCAGAAACTTTATCTGAACTTACGTTTATACAAAAATGTCAGCAAATAAACTTGTGTTATTTCATGGGCTATGTGCACATAGGCTACGTGCACATAGGCTGCATGCACATAGACGACATGTTATGAATCTCTGCTCCTGCAGTAATCGAACAGATGTAATGAGCACGTTGTCAACAAACGTGGATAGCATGCATACAGTTCACTGCAACCATCAGGTTACATATAAACTAGTAGTAATGATAGATTCTGCATGTTATATTAGTTATGGCAACAACTAGATCACTTGAGTCTTGAGAGAGGACGCAGCTCTCCTGCTGCAGCCATTTTGTCTGTAGGATTAAGTATCAACCCTGTGCATTGACACAGCTTATCTTATCAATTGTTTGCCAGGCCTATTTATGCGCAGAGTATATTATATAGCTATTACTGTTATTGAGTGCAGTTTCATTTGATCAATGGATTTTCCATCACGTGACACGTATGCTCCATTACTGGCTTGTACTAGGTAGTAGCTGCAGAGGAATGCGGTCGAGCACCAGGGGTGAGTGAGTGGTGACTAGCGGGTGACTAGCAAGCTCCAGAGTCAGTGCAAATAGTATAGGAATAGTGTATATCTGTGCATGTATCTACTTACACACTTGTTGTAGTGCTGTAGTATAGGAGTAGTGTATATCTGTGCATGTATCTACTTACACACTTGTTGTAGTGCTGTAGTATAGGAGTAGTGTATATCTGTGCATGTATCTACTTACACACTTGTTGTAGTGCTGTAGTATAGGAGTAGTGTATATCTGTGCATGTATCTACTTACACACTTGTTGTAGTGCTGTAGTATAGGAGTAGTGTATATCTGTGCATGTATCTACTTACACACTTGTTGTAGTGCTGTAGTATAGGAGTAGTGTATATCTGTGCATGTATCTACTTACACACTTGTTGTAGTGCTGTAGTATAGGAGTAGTGTATATCTGTGCATGTATCTACTTACACACTTGTTGTAGTGCTGTAGTATAGGAGTAGTGTATATCTGTGCATGTATCTACTTACACACTTGTTGTAGTGCTGTAGTATAGGAGTAGTGTATATCTGTGCATGTATCTACTTACACACTTGTTGTAGTGCTGTAGTATAGGAGTAGTGTATATCTGTGCATGTATCTACTTACACACTTGTTGTAGTGCTGTAGTATAGGAGTAGTGTATATCTGTGCATGTATCTACTTACACACTTGTTGTAGTGCTGTAGTATAGGAGTAGTGTATATCTGTGCATGTATCTACTTACACACTTGTTGTAGTGCTGTAGTATAGGAGTAGTGTATATCTGTGCATGTATCTACTTACACACTTGTTGTAGTGCTGTAGTATAGGAGTAGTGTATATCTGTGCATGTATCTACTTACACACTTGTTGTAGTGCTGTAGTATAGGAGTAGTGTATATCTGTGCATGTATCTACTTACACACTTGTTGTAGTGCTGTAGTATAGGAGTAGTGTATATCTGTGCATGTATCTACTTACACACTTGTTGTAGTGCTGTAGTATAGGAGTAGTGTATATCTGTGCATGTATCTACTTACACACTTGTTGTAGTGCTGTAGTATAGGAGTAGTGTATATCTGTGCATGTATCTACTTACACACTTGTTGTAGTGCTGTAGTATAGGAGTAGTGTATATCTGTGCATGTATCTACTTACACACTTGTTGTAGTGCTGTAGTATAGGAGTAGTGTATATCTGTGCATGTATCTACTTACACACTTGTTGTAGTGCTGTAGTATAGGAGTAGTGTATATCTGTGCATGTATCTACTTACACACTTGTTGTAGTGCTGTAGTATAGGAGTAGTGTATATCTGTGCATGTATCTACTTACACACTTGTTGTAGTGCTGTAGTATAGGAGTAGTGTATATCTGTGCATGTATCTACTTACACACTTGTTGTAGTGCTGTAGTATAGGAGTAGTGTATATCTGTGCATGTATCTACTTACACACTTGTTGTAGTGCTGTAGTATAGGAGTAGTGTATATCTGTGCATGTATCTACTTACACACTTGTTGTAGTGCTGTAGTATAGGAGTAGTGTATATCTGTGCATGTATCTACTTACACACTTGTTGTAGTGCTGTAGTATAGGAGTAGTGTATATCTGTGCATGTATCTACTTACACACTTGTTGTAGTGCTGTAGTATAGGAGTAGTGTATATCTGTGCATGTATCTACTTACACACTTGTTGTAGTGCTGTGTGTGGGGTAGTCTATACAGTGTTATACCTGCAGTGCACCCAGCCACAACGTAAGCAGTGTTATTCTACTATATATTAGTATGTATATAACTGCATTATTTATTACTAGTATGTACAATAGATAGCACAAGCATATAGAAACTCAACAGTGTTTCATGCTTTAAAACGACAAACCAACAAACCCCATGGTATATAAACACATTAGAAGGTTTGGTAAGTTCACCTGTTCTGTATTTTAGGAATGCGGTAAAATATGGCCGCTGCCTCAGCTGATCCTGTATCATTTGTTGAATGTGGGTTTTGTTTGAGAAGGGATGAAAACTTGAAGTATCCAAGGCTACTGCCGTGTGGACATATTCACTGTACAGGATGTTTGGATGGAGCTTTGGACACAAACAAGTTTATAGCATGTCCTGACTGCGGGTGAGTGTTCTCGTAGTTTGTTTGTGCCCCTTGTGTGTTTAGTTATGGCGTGAATCTGGTATGAGTTTGGTGTGCGGTTATGGTATGAGTTTGTTGTGTGTTTATCATTTGAGTTTGGTGTGTGGTTATGGTAGAGTTTGGTATGTGGTTATGGTATGAGTTCGGTATGAGGTTATGGTATGAGGTTGGTGTGTGGTTGTGATATGAGTTTGGTATGTGGTTTGGTGGAGTGTGAACTGGTAGAGATAATAAAGTGGTAGAGAGAGTGAAGTGTTAGGGATAGTGAAGCGGTAAGGAGGGTGAAGTGGTAGAGAGAGTGAGGTGGTAGAGAGAATGAAGTGGTAGAGAGAGTGAAGTGGTAGAAAGAGTGAAGTGGTAGAGAGGATGAAGTAGTAGAGAGAGTGAAGTGGTAGGGAGAGTGAAGCGGTAAAGAGAGTGAAGTGGTAGAGAGGATGAAGTAGTAGAGAGAGTGAAGTGTTAGGGAGAGTGAAGCGGTAGAGAGGGTGAAGTGGTAGAGAGAATGAAAAGCTAGAGAGAGTGAAGTGGTAGAGAGAGTGAAGTGGTAGGGAGAGTAGAGTGGTAGAGAGTATGAAATGGTGGAGAGAGTGAAGTGGTAGAGAGGGTGAAGTGGTAGAGAGAGTGAAGTGGTAGAGAGTATGAAGAGGTAAAGAGAGTGAAGTGGTACAGGGAGTGAAGTGGTAGAGAGAATGAAGTGGTAGAGAGAGTGAAGTGGTGGAGAGAGTAAAGTAGTTAAGAGTGTGAAGTGGTAGAGAAGGTGAAGTGGTAGACAGAGTGAAGAGATAGAAAGAGTGAAGTGGTAGCGAGAGTGAAGTGGTAGAAAGGGTGAAGTGGTAGAAAGGGTGAAGTGGTAGAGAGTATGAAGAGGTAGAGAGAGTGAAGTGGTAGAGGGAGTGAAGTGGTAGAGAGAGTGAAGCATTAGAGAGAGTGAAGGGTTAGAGAGGATGAAGTGGTAGAGAGAGTGAAGCATTAGAGAGAGTGAAGTGTTAGAGAGGATGAAGTAGTAGAGAGAGTGAAGTGGTAGAGAGAGTGAAGTGGTAGGGAGAGTGAGGTGGTAGAGAGAGTGAAGTGGTAGAGAGGATGAAGTGGTGGAGAGAGTAAAGTGGTAGAGTGAGTGAAGTGGTAGAGAGAGTGAAATGGTAGAGAGAGTGAAGTGGTAGAGAGAGTGAAGCATTAGAGAGAGTGAAGTGTTAGAGAGGATGAAGTAGTAGAGAGAGTGAAGTGGTAGAGAGAGTAAAGTAGTAGAGTGAGTGAAGTGGTAAAGAGAGTGAAGTGGTAGAGATAGTGAAGTGGTACAGAGAGTGAAGAGGTAGAGAGAGTGAAGTGATAGAGAGAGTGAAGTGGTGGAGAGGGTGAAGTGGTAGAGATAGTGAAGTGGTAGAGAGAGTGAAGTGGTGGAGAGGGTGAAGTGGTAGAGAGAGTGAAGTGGTACGGAGAGTAAAATGGTGGAGAGGGTGAAGTAGTAGAGAGAGTGAAGCGGCGGAGAGGGTGACGTGGTAGAGAGGGTGAAGCGGTAGAGAAAGTGAAGTGGTAGAGAGAGTGAAGTGGTAGAGAGAGTGAAGTGGTGGAGAAGGTGAAGTGGTAGAGAGAGTGAAGCGGTAGAGAGAGTGAAGTGGTAGGGAGAGTGAGGTGGTAGAGAGAGTGAAGTGGTAGAGAGGATGAAGTGGTGGAGAGAGTAAAGTGGTAGAGTGAGTGAAGTGGTAGAGAGAGTGAAGTGGTGGAGAGGGTGAAGTGGTAGAGATAGTGAAGTGGTAGAGAGGGTGAAGTGGTAGAGAGAGTGAAGCATTAGAGAGAGTGAAGTGTTAGAGAGGATGAAGTAGTAGAGAGAGTGAAGTGGTAGAGAGATTAAAGTGGTAGAGTGAGTGAAGTGGTAAAGAGAGTGAAGTGGTAGACAGTGAAGTGGTAGAGAGAGTGAAGTGGTGGAGAGGGTGAAGTGGTAGAGATAGTGAAGTGGTAGAGAGAGTGAAGTGGTAGAGATGGTGAAGTGGTAGAGAGAGTGAAGTTGCGGAGAGGGTGAAGTGGTAGAGAGAGTGAAGTGGTATAGAGAGAAAAATGGTGGAGAGGGTGAAGTAGTAGAGTGAGTGAAGCGGCGGAGAGAGTGAAGTAGTAGAGAGAGTGAGGTGGTAGAGAGAGTGAAATGGTAGGGAGGGTGAAGCGGTAGAGAAGGTGAAGTGGTAGAGAGAGTGAAGTGGTAGAGAAAGTAAAGTGGTAGAGAGAGTGAAGTGGTAGAGAGAGTGAAGTGGTAGAGAGAGTAAAGTGGTAGAGTGGTAAAGTGAGTGAAGTGGGAGAGAGAGTGAGGTGGTAGAGAGAGTGAAGTGGTAGAGAGAGTGAAGTGGTAGAGAGAGTGAAGCATTAGAGAGTGTGAAGTGTTAGAGAGGATGAAGTGGTAGAGAGAGTGAAGTGGTAGAGAGAGTGAAGTTGTATAGAGTATGAAGTAGTAGAGAGAGTGAAGAGGTAGAGAGAGTGAAAAGGTAGAGATAGTGAAGTGGTAGGGATAGTGAAGTGGTAGAGAAAGTGAAGTGGTAGAGAGGGTGAAGTGGTAAAGAGTATGAAGTAGTAGAGAGAGTGAAGAAGTACAGAGAGTGAAGTGGTAGAGAGTATGAAGTAGTAGAGAGAGTGAAGAGGTAGAGAGAGTGAAGAGGTAGAGATAGTGAAGTGGTAGGGATAGTGAAGTGGTAGAGAGAGCAAAGTGGTAGAGAGGGTGAAGTGGTAGAGAGTATGAAGTAGTAGAGAGAGTGAAGAAGTAGAGAGTGAAGTGGTAGAGAGTATGAAGTAGTAGAGAGAGTGAACAGGTAGAGAGAGTGAAGAGGTAGAGATAGTGAAGTGGTAGAGATAGTGAAGTGGTAGAGAGAGTGAAGTGGTAGAGAGGGTGAAGTGGTAGAGAGTATGAAGTAGTAGAGAGAGTGAAGAAGTAGAGAGTGAAGGGGTAGAGAGTATGAAGTAGTAGAGAGAGTGAAGTGGTGGAGTGAGTGAAGTAGTAGAGAGAGTGAAGAGGTAGAGAGAGTGAAGAGGTAGAGAGGGTGAAGTGGTAGAGAGAGTGAAGTGGTAGAAATAGTGAAGTGGTAGAGATAGTGAAGTGGTAGAGAGAGAGTGAAGTGGTAGAGAGAGTGAAGTGGTAGAGAGAGTGAAGTGGTGGAGAGAGTGAAGTGGTGGAGAGAGTGAAGTGGTGGAGAGAGTGAGGTGGTAGAGAGAGTGAAGTGGTGGAGAAGGTGAAGTGGTAGAGAGAGTGAAGTGGTAGAGAGAGTGAAGTGGTAGAGAGAGTGAAGTGGTATAGAGAGTAAAATGGTGGAGAGGGTGAAGTAGTAGAGAGAGTGAAGCGGCGGAGAGGGTGAAGTGGTAGAGAGGGTGAAGCGGTAGAGAAGGTGAAGTAGTAGAGAGAGTGAAATGGTAGAGAGAGTAAAGTGGTAAAGAGAGTAAAGTGGTAGAGAGAGTGAAGTGGTAGAGAGAGTAAAGTGGTAGAGTGAGTGAAGTGGTAAAGTGAGTGAAGTGGGAGAGAGAGTGAGGTGGTAGAGAGAGAGAGTAAAGTGTTAGAGAGAGTGAAGTGGTAGAGAGAGTGAAGTAGTAGAGAGGGTGAAGTGGTAGAGAGAGTGAAGTGGTAGAGAGAGTGAAGTGGTGGAGAAGGTGAAGTGGTAGAGAGAGTGAAGTGGTAGAGAGAGTGAAGTGGTAGAGAGAGTGAAGTGGTAGAGAGAGTGAACGAGTAGAGAGGGTGAAGTAGTAGAGAGAGTGAAGTGGTAGAGAGAGTGAAGTAGTAGAGAGGGTGAAGTGGTAGAGAGAGTGAAGTGGTAGAGATAGTGAAGCGGTAGAGAAAGTGAAGTGGTAGAGAGAGTGAACGGGTAGAGAGGGTGAAGTAGTAAAGAGAGTGAAGCGGTAGAGGGAGTGAAGTAGTAGAGAGGGTGAAGTGATAGAGAGAGTGAAGTGGTAGAGAGAGTGAAGTGGTAGAGATAGTGAAGTGGTAGAGAGAGTGAAGTGGTAGAGATAGTGCAGTGGTAGAGAGGGTGAAGTAGTAGAGAGAGTGAAGCGGTGGAGAGAGTGAAGTGGTAGAGAGGGTGAAGTGGTAGAGAGAGTGAAGTGGTAGAGAGAGTGAAGTGGTAGAGATAGTGAAGTGGTAGAGAGGGTGAAGTGGTAGAGAGGGTGAAGTGGTAGAGAGGGTGAAGTAGTAGAGAGAGTGAATTGGTAGAGAGAGTGAAGTGGTGGAGAAGGTGAAGTAGTAGAGAGAGTGAAGTGGTAGAGAGAGTGAAGTGGTAGAGAGAGTGAATTGGTAGAGAGAGTGAAGTGGTGGAGAAGGTGAAGTAGTAGAGAGAGTGAAGTGGTAGAGAGAGTGAAGTGGTAGAGAGAGTGAAGTGGTAGAGATAATGAAGTGGTAGAGAGAGTGAAGTGGTGGAGAGGGTGAAGTAGTAGAGAGAGTGAAGTGGTAGAGAGAGTGAAGTGGTAGAGAGAGTGAGGTGGTAGAGAGAGTGAGGTGGTAGAGAGAGTGAAGTGGTAGAGAGAGTGAAGTGGTAGAGAGAGTGAATGGGTAGAGAGGGTGAATTAGTAGAGAGAGTGAAGAGGTAGAGAGAGTGAAGAGGTAGAAAGAGTGAAGTGGTAGAGAGGGTGAAGTGGTAGAGAGAGTGAACGAGTAGAGAGGGTGAAGTAGTAGAGAGAATGAAGTGGTAGAGAGAGTGAAGTAGTAGAGAGGGTGAAGTGGTAGAGAGAGTGAAGTGGTAGAGATAGTGAAGCGGTAGAGAAAGTGAAGTGGTAGAGAGAGTGAACGGGTAGAGAGGGTGAAGTAGTAGAGAGAGTGAAGCGGTAGAGGGAGTGAAGTAGTAGAGAGGGTGAAGTGGTAGAGAGAGTGAAGTGGTAGAGAGAGTGAAGTGGTAGAGATAGTGAAGTGGTAGAGAGAGTGAAGTGGTAGAGATAGTGCAGTGGTAGAGAGGGTGAAGTAGTAGAGAGAGTGAAGCGGTGGAGAGAGTGAAGTGGTAGAGAGAGTGAGGTGGTAGAGAGACTGAAGTGGTAGAGAGAGTGAAGTGGTAGAGAGAGTGAAGTGGTAGAGATAGTGAAGTGGTAGAGAGAGTGAAGTAGTAGAGAGGGTGAAGTGGTAGAGAGAGTGAAGCGGTAGAGAGGTTGAAGTGGTAGAGAGAGTGAAGTGGTAGAGAGAGTGAAGTGGTAGAGAGGGTGAAGTGGTAGAGAGGGTGAAGTGGTAGAGAGAGTGAAGTGGTAGAGATAGTGAAGTGGTAGAGATAGTGAAGTGGTAGAGAGGGTGAAGTGGTAGAGAGGGTGAAGTAGTAGAGAGAGTGAAGCGGTGGAGAGAGTGAAATGGTAGAGAGAGTGAACTGGTAGAGAGAGTGAAGTGGTAGAGAGAGTGAGGTGGTAGAGAGAGTGAAGTGGTAGAGAGAGTGAAGTGGTAGAGAGAGTGAACGGGTAGAGAGGGTGAAGTAGTAGAGAGAGTGAAATGGTAGAGAGAGTGAAGTGGTAGAGAGAGTGAAGTAGTAGAGAGGGTGAAGTGGTAGAGAGAGTGAAGTGGTAGAGATAGTGAAGCGGTAGAGAAAGTGAAGTGGTAGAGAGAGTGAACGGGTAGAGAGGGTGAAGTAGTAGAGAGAGTGAAGCGGTAGAGGGAGTGAAGTAGTAGAGAGGGTGAAGTGGTAGAGAGTGAAGTGGTAGAGAGAGTGAAGTGGTAGAGATAATGAAGTGGTAGAGAGAGTGAAGTGGTAGAGATAGTGCAGTGGTAGAGAGGGTGAAATAGTAGAGAGAGTGAAGTGCTAGAGAGAGTGAAGTGGTAGAGAGAGTGAAGTGGTAGAGAGGGTGAAGTAGTAGAGAGAGTGAAGCGGTGGAGAGAGTGAAATGGTAGAGAGAGTGAACTGGTAGAGAGAGTGAAGTGGTAGAGAGAGTGAGGTGGTAGAGAGAGTGAAGTGGTAGAGAGAGTGAAGTGGTAGAGAGAGTGAACGGGTAGAGAGGGTGAAGTAGTAGAGAGAGTGAAATGGTAGAGAGAGTGAAGTGGTAGAGAGAGTGAAGTAGTAGAGAGGGTGAAGTGGTAGAGAGAGTGAAGCGGTAGAGAGGTTGAAGTGGTAGAGAGAGTGAAGTGGTAGAGAGAGTGAAGTGGTAGAGAGGGTGAAGTGGTAGAGAGGGTGAAGTGGTAGAGAGAGTGAAGTGGTAGAGATAGTGAAGTGGTAGAGATAGTGAAGTGGTAGAGAGGGTGAAGTGGTAGAGAGGGTGAAGTAGTAGAGAGAGTGAAGCGGTGGAGAGAGTGAAATGGTAGAGAGAGTGAACTGGTAGAGAGAGTGAAGTGGTAGAGAGAGTGAGGTGGTAGAGAGAGTGAAGTGGTAGAGAGAGTGAAGTGGTAGAGAGAGTGAACGGGTAGAGAGGGTGAAGTAGTAGAGAGAGTGAAATGGTAGAGAGAGTGAAGTGGTAGAGAGAGTGAAGTAGTAGAGAGGGTGAAGTGGTAGAGAGAGTGAAGTGGTAGAGATAGTGAAGCGGTAGAGAAAGTGAAGTGGTAGAGAGAGTGAACGGGTAGAGAGGGTGAAGTAGTAGAGAGAGTGAAGCGGTAGAGGGAGTGAAGTAGTAGAGAGGGTGAAGTGGTAGAGAGTGAAGTGGTAGAGAGAGTGAAGTGGTAGAGATAATGAAGTGGTAGAGAGAGTGAAGTGGTAGAGATAGTGCAGTGGTAGAGAGGGTGAAATAGTAGAGAGAGTGAAGTGCTAGAGAGAGTGAAGTGGTAGAGAGAGTGAAGTGGTAGAGAGGGTGAAGTAGTAGAGAGAGTGAAGCGGTGGAGAGAGTGAAATGGTAGAGAGAGTGAACTGGTAGAGAGAGTGAAGTGGTAGAGAGAGTGAGGTGGTAGAGAGAGTGAAGTGGTAGAGAGAGTGAAGTGGTAGAGAGAGTGAACGGGTAGAGAGGGTGAAGTAGTAGAGAGAGTGAAATGGTAGAGAGAGTGAAGTGGTAGAGAGAGTGAGGTGGTGCTGCATTAATAAGAAGGGGAGAGAGAAATGAGAAGGAACTAAGACAACAACAGATAACAAGTGTGAAGGTCATCCAATCTGCATTTAAAAATGTCTTTTTAGTCATCCCTCAATACATTTTTACAGGCAAGTTTTCAATGACGTAGTCCAAAACTTACCAAAGGCAAACACTGGAAGTCGGAAGACCCAACATATGTGTGGAGTATGCAAACAACAACCTGCCCTCGTGTACTGTACAGACCACTGCAAGGAAGCTTTCTGTCTCCAGCATGAGAAGGTATTCAGTAACCTGCGGTGTAAGTTGCATAGAGTAGAAAGAGACTATAGGTGATCATATCAACTATTCTCTTTCAGTCTCCGGTGTGTATGTGCGCTATCTTTGGTGTTTCATTGTAACATGATAGATCTATGAAGAATAAGATAAGTTCCTTTTTTATAAATTGAAGCTCTGTGGTCCACAACCCTCTGCCAGAGACAGACTGTTTAGTATCAGGATATTTTGAAAATTTTTCTGTCCAGCGTTTTGCAAAAAATTCATGGCAGCTATCAATTCTGTGCCGCTCAATCATAAATGCTGAGCAAAAAGTTGCATATTTCATGTGAAGAATGCCAAAATTACAAAAAAATTAAGTTGTAAGGATACCAAAGATATTGGTCAAGTTTCTTACATTGCCCATTTACATGTGCAAGGCTCCTAACAAACCTGTCTCACACGAACACGAATATAAGACCCAACAGGATCACCTAGCTCAAGCATCTCATCATATGGGTGTGACTTTTGGGAGAGCTCCATGGACATGTGTGACTTAGTGAACTGCATAGGTTACCATTTTGTATGCCCTCTGTGCATTAGTTACTACTTCAAGACTGTGTTGGGTTGCTAAACGTTTGCAAATAACTAGGTGGTCGGTGGGTGAACAGACAGAACATTATCGGATTCTACAGACATGCCATCAGTTCTTGTATGTGTGGTCAGACCTTAAGGACTAAATAACTAATCACGTTTGGTAATGCGTTTCCTTCCTTTCCTTCCTCACTGTGTAACCATTGATCGATCAATCTCATAAATGTAGAACTGATGAAAGATTGTGGGTGCAGCCAGTCCCAACCGTGGGACTCTCTATAATGTACAAGTCTTGTGATAGATTCACCAGTCACCATAAATGACCACTACTCTATATGGTAGCACTGATAGCCTGAAGGCACCAGGCATGCCTCTTGAAAGCAATTGAAAAGACCGGCAGTGATTCCACTTAGACCCCGTTTACACTGGTGCGTTATGCGCGCACATGTGAACACTAAAGTTTGCAGGGAAAACGCCAGCTGTTCAGATGAGCTCCCACCAATTCCGGTTAGTTTCATCTCAAAAATGAAACGGGGCCAAAAGTGTTTTAATACGAATACGGAACTAATGCGCTAGACAGACGATCGTCTAAACATGCATTTTCGTGCTGACCAGTACCGAACCGTAGCTGTTACGATTTTTTACCGTGTTTCATAGCGTACTAGTGTAAACCGAGCCTTAACCTATCTGCTAATATATAAGCAATAAAATCATTATTTAACTGCACCGGCCCTGGGTAGCTATCCCGAGCCACCATCAAGATGGCTGCCATAGCCTGGAAAACGAAACTTAGCCCAATGATCTCTAGAACCCGTATCCAGGACAGTACTATCCACAGAAGTTGCGATATCAAGAACCAAGGCTGCAATAAGACTAGGATCTCTAGGAGAGAAGAATCCACAGCGACTACAGGCTGAGATGCCCATAGACTCCTCCCCTTACTTCTGGGCATCAGTTACTTTTAATCTACTCATTGTGATATCATTGGTAGTATTGTTAGTATTCTTATTCCGTATATTATTTGTGTAGTCCTGTTATTCTTGTGGTGATTGGAGTGCTTGGCAAACTAGGCCAAACACTTCCTGTAACTCTCCTTATAAAAAGCAAAGCTTTCTTTCATTTCATTGTATTACAGCCTTGTGCGTTGCATGTCACTGTTGTGCGTTGCATGTCACTTTTGTGCGTTACATGTCACTGTTGTGCGTTACATGTCACTGTTGTGCGTTGCATGTCACTGTTGTGCGTTACATGTCACTATTGTGCGTTACATGTCACTGTTGTGCGTTATATGTCACTATTGTGCATTACATGTCACTGTTGTGCGTTACATGTCACTGTTGTGCGTTACATGTCACTGTTGTGCGTTACATGTCACTATTGTGCGTTACATGTCACTGTTGTGCGTTACATGTCACTGTTGTGCGTTACATGTCACTGTTGTGCGTTACATGTCACTATTGTGCGTTACTTGTCACTGTTGTGCGTTACATGTCACTGTTGTGCGTTGCCAATATTTATTCTGGATAATAATAAATGTCTTATACTACTCCAAGGCTCTGAGTGTATGTCTGAGCTGTGAGCTCGCCACAATTGTTTAAGTTGAGGATATCCCTTTTCAACTGGTTGTAAGTGCCAATTGTGCCGAGGAGAGATAAATCACAATAATATTACTTGATACTAATACTGGATGGTTTGCTTGTCATATAAATAAGCAATTCCATGTTGGTTTATGACTCACATAATTTTCTTCCAGTATGCATTGGTTTTGCAAAGTTAGTCATCTTAATAGTGACTGCAATGGGCTAGCGCTGTCTTTCTGTGTCATCTTTGGAATTGAGCGAGGGAGAGCGTGAGAAAGGGAAAGATGGAAAGGATGGAGCAGTGCAAGGGTGGAACGGGGATGGTTGATGGAGGTAAAGGGTGACAAGTAAAGTGAGGCAGGCAAGGTGGAAAAAGGAGCAGGATAGAATAGAGTGGGGCAAGAATAGAACAGGGTGAGAATAAAGTGGCCGGTGTGTTTGAATGTGACAGGTAATACTGCTAGTATTTGGTATAGCAGAAGCTCTTTGTTGTCAAAGGTGCAATAAGGACTGCGACGTTCGAGCTCAAACGTCATTTAGTCTCAGAAACTTGGTAGCGCAATTGAGATATAAATCGAATGTTGATTTGTTATAATAAATAGCAATAGTTGATTTGTTATAATAAATAGCAATAGTTGATTTGTTATAATAAATAGCAATAGTTGATTTGTTATAATAGATAGCAATAGTTGATTTGTTATAATAAATAGCAATAGTTGATTTGTTATAATAAATAGCAATAGTTGATTTGTTATAATAAATAGCAATAGTTGATTTGTTATAATAAATAGCAATAGTTGATTTGTTATAATAAATAGCAATAGTTGATTTGTTATAATAAATAGCAATAGTTGATTTGTTATAATAAATAGCAATAGTTGATTTGTTATAATAAATAGCAATAGTGTAGAGGACCGGCGCCATCTTGGGACGCTTCTAGTAAATAGTTCTATGTACACTTACCTAAGCTACTCAGTTGTCTACTCTCGAACAGTTCTATGTACACTCAGTTGTCTACTCTATTCTTATTTCTATGCTTGCATTCTAAGTCAGATTATTCTATGTGCATTTATCATTATTTTTACTTAAGCATGCAAACTTATATGTGCACCATGTGGATGCAGCCAACCATTTATTTTAGCACCACCCTTTCTATTTGATTTGTCCATGCTAGCCAATCCATTGTGTTAGGTGGAGCTTCTTTTGTTCTATCCATTTTACCCAAGATATGTTATGTAACCTTTTACATAAATAGCCGTGTTAGGCAGTAATAAACCAGAGTCAGCTTGCACACTCTCAGAAGTTTCTTTGTACATACAAATAACTTCACTGCGCACCATTACTCGAGTAGTAATACATAGGCAGATCAGTCTGGACCTCTGCTGGCCGAACTTAGCTTGTCTAACTTCGCCTTCAATGTTCGACCTCTGCACAGCACCACAATAAGACAGCCGAACCTCTGCTGGCCGAACCTAGTTTCACTAGTTCGCCCTTCAAAGTTCGAACACATTGCATACACAAACTACAGCTAACGCAACCGGCAGCTCACTAGTTACTGAGATGGTCAACCACTACTCTCCAGTATACTAAGTCGACCTGTGGAAGGGTTGTATCGCTAGCACACTAGACACAGTTGCCATTCACAGTTCGGGAGGTTGTGCAGGTAGGCCGAGCTACCACCTCGCACCCCCACAGTGAAATCCTGCACAATAGTTGATTTTGTTATAATAAATAGCAATAGTTGATTTGTTATAATAAATAGCAATAGTTGATTTGTTATAATAAATAGCAATAGTTGATTTGTTATAATAAATAGCAATAGTTGATTTGTTATAATAAATAGCAATAGTTGATTTGTTATAATAAATAGCAATAGTTGATTTGTTATAATAAATAGCAATAGTTGATTTGTTATAATAAATAGCAATAGTTGATTTGTTATAATAAATAGCAATAGTTGATTTTGTTATAATAAATAGCAATAGTTGATTTGTTATAATAAATAGCAATAGTTGATTTGTTATAATAAATAGCAATAGTTGATTTGTTATAATAAATAGCAATAGTTGATTTGTTATAATAAATAGCAATAGTTGATTTGTTATAATAAATAGCAATAGTTGATTTGTTATAATAAATAGCAATAGTTGATTTGTTATAATAAATAGCAATAGTTGATTTGTTATAATAAATAGCAATAGTTGATTTGTTATAATAAATAGCAATAGTTGATTTGTTATAATAAATAGCAATAGTTGATTTTGTTATAATAAATAGCAATAGTTGATTTTGTTATAATAAATAGCAATAGTTGATTTGTTATAATAAATAGCAATAGTTGATTTGTTATAATAAATAGCAATAGTTGATTTGTTATAATAAATAGCAATAGTTGATTTGTTATAATAAATAGCAATAGTTGATTTGTTATAATAAATAGCAATAGTTGATTTGTTATAATAAATAGCAATAGTTGATTTGTTATAATAAATAGCAATAGTTGATGTAAAAAACTCATTCTTGAAACTAAAGTTAAAGCATTTATCTCAAAATGCCAGCAGAAGATCTTTTTTTATAAGGAAAAATATTATACTTTTACCACCCTGTATGTTACAGTCACACAGGCTGTTGATATAGCCTTAGGTATTGAAGTGTATGTTACAGTCGCACAGGCTGTTGATATAGCCTTAGTTGCTGAAGTGTATGTTACAGTCACACAGGCTGTTGATATAGCCTAGCCTGAGGTACTGAAGTGTATGTTACAGTCACACAGGCTGTTGATATAGCCTAGCCTGAGGTACTGAAGTGTATGTTACAGTCACACAGGCTGTTGATATAGCCTTAGGTACTGAAGTGTATGTTACAGTCACACAGGCTGTTGTTATAGCCTTACATGTTTTAATGCATATTACAGAGCCACACAGAGATTCTATCTGCCCATAAGACGATCAGCATTGAAGAGTTCAGTCGTCTGGCTAAGAAACATGAGAAGAGAGTCTGCTCGAGACACAACCAACCACAAATATTTGGATGTAGGAGATGTGGTGAGCCGTTGTGTGAAGACTGTGATGAACCTACTGGCTGCAAAGGTAACAGAGCAGCGATTCTACAGACTATTGTAGCTGCGTTGTGAGTTCAGAGCATTTCAATCAGAGCTTCGTATAAGTTTATCTGTTTGTGCCAAGCCGGCGCACCTGGTCTTGCCTTTATTTTATTATGTAATAAAGACTTCAAGTTGTTTGTCTAAACTCAAGCCGCCATACTTCTGTCTCAGTAGTAATATATGAGCAGATCTCCCATACTTCTGTCTCAGTAGTAATATATGAGCAGATCTCCCATACTTCTGGCTCAGTAGTAATATATGAGCAAATCTCCCATACTTCTGTCTCAGTAGTAATATATGAGCAGATCTCCCATACTTCTGTCTCTTTCTCTATTGTATCATTTTCAGGTGTCTTTTCAATCTGAATCAGAAATCATAAGAAGGCAAAATCTAAGGGTGGTTGTATCACTGTTGATCGTAACTCTTAGTGCTAAATGTTACTATGACTGCTAATGTTGTCTGTCACTGTTGACTGTCACTGTTGACTGTCACTGTTGACTGTCACTGTTGACTGTTACTGTTAATTGTTACTGTTGTCTGTCACTGTTGACTGTCACTGTTGACTGTCACTGTTGACTGTTACTGTTAATTGTTACTGTTGTCTGTCACTGTTGACTGTCACTGTTGACTGTCACTGTTGACTGTCACTGTTGACTGTCACTGTTGACTGTCACTGTTGACTGCCACTGTTGACTGTTACTGTTAATTGTTACTGTTTTCTGTCACTGTTGTCTGTCACTGTTGACTGTCACTGCTGACTGTCACTGTTCGCTGTAGGTGTGCCACACTTGATGGCTACTATTAAAATGTTGTATAGAGAGGCTAAATCTGAAGTTGAACCGTTTAGAATAAAAGCAGAGAAAAAAAAGGACCATTTGGCGGCCATGTTGAAAGAGAGTGATCGAACGCTGAGCAATTATAGTGACGAGACAAAAAAACTCCTTCAGGATGTGGAAAAAAGTAGAGATGAGCAGGTAGAAGAGATTAGAATTCTCTTTGTACTTAATATGTCTATGTGTGTACTTAATATGTTTATGTGTGTACTTAATATGTCTATGTGTGTACTTAATATGTCTATGTGTGTACTTTATATGTCTATGTGTGTACTTTATATGTCTATGTGTGTACTTAATATGTCTATGTGTGTACTTTATATGTCTATGTGTGTACTTTATATGTTTATGTGTGTACTTTATATGTCTATGTGTGTACTTTATATGTCTATGTGTGTACTTTATATGTCTATGTGTGTACTTTATATGTCTATGTGTGTACTTTATATGTGTGTGTGTACTTTATATGTGTGTGTATTTTATATATGTGTGTGTACTTTATATATGTGTACTAATGTGTGTGTGTACAATATACACCTGCTCATGTATGTCAGATAAGAGCACTCAATAGAAAGTATGAACAACTCACCAAAGAGGTGACCAAACAAAGAAAAGTTACAGAAGATGAAATAGTCAAGTATAGAGATGAAGTAGTACAAGTGGAGTTGTCCCACCTTAATGCCAGCCTGCAGCGGATAACAGCCACATTAAACAATGATCACATGGTGTGTATTGATCCAAAATTGTTTGAGCTTTCACTGCGATGGGCTAGGATTTGGTGGCATTACATTATCCAACACCAACCACAACACCAGTGTTGTGGTTGATGTTGGATAATGTTATGCCACCAAATCCTAGCCCATTGCAGTGAAAGCTCTTGAGCTATTTGACCTGGCATGCTTTTAGTTTTATCATCAAGTGGAACAAGCTGCTCTGACGCCACCTCTACACTCATACAAATACTTTGCTTTGTATTTGCAGTTAGATATTTTACATTCATTATCTAGTAGATGTGTTTGTTTGACTCTGTATAGCACCCGCTGCTGTAGCCTGGCTACCTTATTGTCACATACACTAACACAGACACAAAAGGGCCTGTTTATATAAAGATAGTTAATCACAAGCCTGTTCCGAAAATGTGTGCTTGATTAACACTCATTCAGCAGCCCTATTAGAAGCATAAAAAGTCACAAAACCACCGGCAGCTGGTACACCAAGTAGGTTATTAACAGGCCAAACTGATAAGAGTGCTTCATCGTAGCAGATCTATGATTTCAAATACAATCTGAAGCTAACTTCATAAAAGAGCAGGCCAATGCTGACCATGATCATTTGGTTGGCAGCACTGTAGTATTATAGTATGCCAATGCACAAACCACTGTTGGTAACTTTGGCATCAATGGCACCGTAGGGGGTTAGTTCTCGGAGACAGCGGTAGCTCAATAGAATTGCCGGCACTCAAGACCAGCTACCAGACAATAGTCAGCAGCCCATGCAAGTTGTACAGTATTCTAGCACAGTATTATGGGAGATTTGCATGATGATTGAGTGATGTCGGACCCCCTCCCACCCTTCCCCCACCCTAAGAACCCCCTACACCCCTTGCACCCTCAGTAGCAGAGCTTGCGGTACCGTTAGAATTCCCCCCCCCCTCGGTAGTTACATAAATCCCCTAAAAAGGGATACCGGGTACCCCGTGCCTGTATCAACCCGGTATCACTCTATATAAACATATAGTGACTACCTCGGGTCTATCCCGAATCTACCCCGAGTCCTGACCCCGGCCCAGTATCCAAACTGACTGATTCAGAAAGCCTGTGCCCCTAGGAGTCCGAAAACCTTAACTGAATGGAGACCGGAGCCTCGCAATTACCAGGAGCAAAGACTAGGAAGGGTACCACCACACTAAAAAGAGCGGGAAGTACAGCCCAGTGCTATTTTACCATGTGCATGTATTCTTATTGGCTTGTTTTGTTGTTGAACTTTGTACCATGTCATATCATTTGTGAATCTTTTATATTATATTATGTGATTGGCAACGCCTAATAAGGTAAGGAGTTTGCCCCTTATCTCCTATAAAATGAGCAGCTGTGCATTGTGAGAGTTAGAAGTTAAGTGAAGAGTGCTAAATACCCTTTTATTGTGTTGCTAAATAGATTATAGAATAAAGTACTTACTTGATAAATCTCCGTTTAGTGTGTCTGGGTCGTGGACCCCGTGCAAAGTTGTTAAAGTTTATTCGGGATAGACCCCGAAGTGTGAGAAGAGAAGGAGAGGATTCCGTTGTGTTGGTGATAGAGGACATAAATTTATTACAGTATGATGTTTGAATGGGTGTGCTGCAAAGGATTGTGTTTTACCATCTACTGGCACAATGTTTTGACAATCAGTCTATTAACGCACTGAATGTTTACACCAATCTATGGTCACTCTCTAAGTTAAAGTCTACCTCCTGCTACCTGTTACTCTTCATGCAGTCTTTGACTGACACTCCATTGCCACTAGCTAGAGTCTGAGAATGGTGCTGAGTCCCGATCAGCATATTTTACTCTTAACTAATTGTAATGGTCTCTTGTATATTCTTCGGCGCACTAACTTATCTGTACCAGGTCTTTTCTCACACCCTATCTTGCACAATACTTGCACTAAATGAGAAACCCACCATTATTAGTTACACTAACTCACACATAAGAGTCTTGTGTGGTTGGGTGGCTGTATGCAGGCACTTCAACTCAAGATCTGGGGTTCAATTCCCAGCATGGTAACCTGTGAGCGAGGTATTTGGCTTTCTATAGAATAATGTTTGGTCTGGTCGAACATGGGCATAGGATAGAGTGGTGCCTAGCTCGATTGTATTCCCCATAATACTGTAGCAGATCGTGACGGTAGGGCTCCTACTACCGTCCATTAACAAACAGCAGTTCACAGAGCGCAGCTCGTGAAGCAGCAAAGCAACACCTCTCTCCTAGAGGTAACACAAGGTCGGTCAGACCTGCAGAGTGCAACAGAGAAGTCGGTAATGACCTCACTACTAGTGAGCCCTCGGCATTGACAAACTAAGCATAGTTTTATGTAATGAAATATATGTATTTTCCACATATCAAGCTCCAGGAAGGCAATCGCCTAGAGAAGTCCACAGCAGTAGCAGTAAGTGATAAGTGGCAAGGTATATATGAAAAAAAAGCCTTTTATAGGCTGATCACAGGAAATGTATTGCATCATGTTGGTGCAACCAATAAAACATAACAGGAAGTGCTGCAACCAATTAGATGACAATACATACAAAGGTATACAATGTTAAAAGGATAAGGCGTCTAGTGGCAAGGAATAAAACTATACAATCAAGTCCTCAGTTTAATTAGCCTTACAATCCAGGTAGCTAGGTTCGGGATTCGTCCTCGGGAGTTGATACAGATCTTCTTAGAACTCTGGCTAGGGCGGCCATCTTGTTGCTGACCCGGCATGCCATTGCAGGGTCAGTAGAGGACACTGCAGGTTCGGTAAAGGTCACTACAGGGTCGGTTAGGGAAGCTGCAGGGTCGGTAAGCATGCAGGATCAGTGTGGCAAATCATCTACTTCTAAGCAGTTGCTACTGGTTACATCACTTGGGGAGGCCTGTCTGACTAGTTAATAGTGTCAGATCCACCTCTGGGTTAGGGTAGATGTATGTGCAAAGCATGTGTGTTGCCAAAATCCACCACAATACCTATGAAGTTGTGCTAGTAAAAGGTTTCCTTTGTCTTTTTCAAGGAGTAGCCAGTACATCTGGGGAACAGTGGATAAAATGAAAATACTAACACAACGTACCAAGTTAATTGTCTAACAAGATTTACACCATAACATTGGTCGCCCTCACTCGACAACTGGGAGAAAGAAAAAGGCGTTACTCCTTAAAGTACATGTGAAACAACAACATTATGTTAATTTTGTTTTATATAAACAAACTTAGGTTGATGTCATACAAGACTGTAAGAAATCAAAAGATGAGATATCATCTGCTGTGGAGAGGGAGTTACCTGGATTATGCATAGAGAAAGGAGTTGGAGTAAAGGTCAAAGGTCAGTAGAATGTATTTATTCAATATATAAAATACATCAAGTAAGAGAATTGTAGCTAGACAAGAAAGGATATCATTGCCACCCATAATAAGACTTGCTATCAGATTTTGTACTACGTGTTGGTTGAGCATTTCATAAACTGTAGAGTTATTATGATATTCAGCAGGTAGAGAGAACTTAAGAGTAGAAATCGCAGCTGTTCAAATTACCATCAAGATTGGAAAAATGTCTGATGTGATCACTCCACAAACAGAGGTATACTACTGCTAACTGGTATCAGACACTAGTGTAACTTACTATCTGTTACTTACTATGTACTACTAGCTGTATACAACTTACTGTATATTACTTACGAAATATCTACTACTGTATATCTACTACTGTATATCTACTACTGTATATCTACTGCTGTAAATCTACTACTGTATATCTACTACTGTATATATACTACTGTATACCTACTACTGTATATCTACTACTGTATATCTACTACTGTATATCTACTACTGTATATCTACTATTGTATATCTACTAATATATATCTACTACTGTACATCTACTACTGTATATCTACTGCTGTATATCTACTACTGTACATCTACTACTGTATATCTACTACTGTATACCTACTACTGTATATCTACTACTGTATATCTACTACTGTATATCTACTACTGTATATCTACTATTGTATATCTACTAATATATATCTACTACTGTACATCTACTACTGTATATCTACTGCTGTATATTTACTACTGTAGATCTACTACTGTATATCTACTACTGTATACCTACTACTGTATAACTACTACTGTATATCTACAGTCTGTACTCTAGTCTTGTGCTTCTATTCTCTTATTGTAATTGTGTAGAGAGGGAGCTCTTCTATTCTCTTATTGTATTGTGTAGAGAGAGAGCTCTTCTATTCTCTTATTGTATTGTGTAGAGAGGGAGCTCTTCTATTCTCTTATTGTATTGTGTAGAGAGAGAGCTCTTCTATTCTCTTATTGTATTGTGTAGAGAGCTCTTCTATTCTCTTATTGTATTGTGTAGAGAGGGAGCTCTTCTATTCTCTTATTGTATTGTGTAGAGAGGGAGCTCTTCTATTCTCTTATTGTATTGTGTAGAGAGGGAGCTCTTCTATTCTCTTATTGTATTGTGTAGAGAGCTCTTCTATTCTCTTATTGTATTGTGTAGAGAGGGAGCTCTTCTATTCTCTTATTGTATTGTGTAGAGAGGGAGCTCTTCTATTCTCTTATTGTATTGTGTAGAGAGGGAGCTCTTCTATTCTCTTATTGTATTGTGTAGAGAGAGAGCTCTTCTATTCTCTTATTGTATTGTGTAGAGAGGGAGCTCTTCTATTCTCTTATTGTATTGTGTAGAGAGGGAGCTCTTCTATTCTCTTATTGTATTGTGTAGAGAGGGAGCTCTTCTATTCTCTTATTGTATTGTGTAGAGAGCTCTTCTATTCTCTTATTGTATTGTGTAGAGAGAGAACTCTTCTATTCTCTCATTGTATTGTGTAGAGAGGGAGCTCTTCTATTCTCTTATTGTATTGTGTAAAGAGGGAGCTCTTCTATTCTCTTATTGTATTGTGTAGAGAGGGAGCTCTTCTATTCTCTTATTGTATTGTGTAGAGAGGGAGCTCTTCTATTCTCTTATTGTATTGTGTAGAGAGAGAGCTCTTCTATTCTCTTATTGTATTGTGTAGAGAGGGAGCTCTTCTATTCTCTTATTGTATTGTGTAGAGAGGGAGCTCTTCTATTCTCTTATTGTATTGTGTAGAGAGGGAGCTCTTCTATTCTCTTATTGTATTGTGTAGAGAGCTCTTCTATTCTCTTATTGTATTGTGTAGAGAGGGAGCTCTTCTATTCTCTTATTGTATTGTGTAGAGAGAGAGCTCTTCTATTCTCTTATTGTATTGTGTAGAGAGGGAGCTCTTCTATTCTCTTATTGTATTGTGTAGAGAGGGAGCTCTTCTATTCTCTTATTGTATTGTGTAGAGAGGGAGCTCTTCTATTCTCTTATTGTATTGTGTAGGGAGAGAGGGAGCTCTTCTATTCTCTTATTGTATTGTGTAGAGAGGGAGCTCTTCTATTCTCTTATTGTATTGTGTAGAGAGGGAGGGAGCTCTTCTATTCTCTTATTGTATTGTGTAGAGAGGGAGCTCTTCTATTCTCTTATTGTATTGTGTAGAGAGCTCTTCTATTCTCTTATTGTATTGTGTAGAGAGAGAACTCTTCTATTCTCTCATTGTATTGTGTAGAGAGGGAGCTCTTCTATTCTCTTATTGTATTGTGTAAAGAGGGAGCTCTTCTATTCTCTTATTGTATTGTGTAGAGAGGGAGCTCTTCTATTCTCTTATTGTATTGTGTAGAGAGGGAGCTCTTCTATTCTCATATTGTATTGTGTAGAGAGGGAGCTCTTCTATTCTCTTATTGTATTGTGTAGAGAGGGAGCTCTTCTATTCTCTTATTGTATTGTGTAGAGAGGGAGCTCTTCTATTCTCTTATTGTATTGTGTAGAGAGGGAGCTCTTCTATTCTCTTATTGTATTGTGTAGAGAGGGAGCTCTTCTATTCTCTTATTGTATTGTGTAGAGAGGGAGCTCTTCTATTCTCTTATTGTATTGTGTAAAGAGGGAGCTCTTCTATTCTCTTATTGTATTGTGTAGAGAGGGAGCTCTTCTATTCTCTTATTGTATTGTGTAGAGAGGGAGCTCTTCTATTCTCTTATTGTATTGTGTAGAGAGGGAGCTCTTCTATTCTCTTATTGTATTGTGTAGAGAGGGAGCTCTTCTATTCTCTTATTGTATTGTGTAAAGAGGGAGCTCTTCTATTCTCTTATTGTATTGTGTAGAGAGGGAGCTCTTCTATTCTCTTATTGTATTGTGTAGAGAGGGAGCTCTTCTATTCTCTTATTGTATTGTGTAGAGAGGGAGCTCTTCTATTCTCTTATTGTATTGTGTAGAGAGGGAGCTCTTCTATTCTCTTATTGTATTGTGTAGAGATGGAGCTCTTCTATTCTCTTATTGTATTGTGTAGAGAGGGAGCTCTTCTATTCTCTTATTGTGTTGTGTAGAGAGCTCTTCTATTCTCTTATTGTATTGTGTAGAGAGATAACTCTTCTATTCTCTCATTGTATTGTGTAGAGAGGGAGCTCTTCTATTCTCTTATTGTATTGTGTAAAGAGGGAGCTCTTCTATTCTCTTATTGTATTGTGTAAAGAGGGAGCTCTTCTATTCTCTTATTGTATTGTGTAGAGAGGGAGCTCTTCTATTCTCTTATTGTATTGTGTAGAGAGGGAGCTCTTCTATTCTCTTATTGTATTGTGTAGAGAGGGAGCTCTTCTATTCTCTTATTGTATTGTGTAAAGAGGGAGCTCTTCTATTCTCTTATTGTATTGTGTAGAGAGGGAGCTCTTCTATTCTCTTATTGTATTGTGTAGAGAGGGAGCTCTTCTATTCTCTTATTGTGTTGTGTAGAGAGCTCTTCTATTCTCTTATTGTATTGTGTAGAGAGAGAACTCTTCTATTCTCTCATTGTATTGTGTAGAGAGGGAGCTCTTCTATTCTCTTATTGTATTGTGTAGAGATGGAGCTCTTCTATTCTCTTATTGTATTGTGTAGAGAGGGAGCTCTTCTATTCTCTTATTGTGTTGTGTAGAGAGCTCTTCTATTCTCTTATTGTATTGTGTAGAGAGAGAACTCTTCTATTCTCTCATTGTATTGTGTAGAGAGGGAGCTCTTCTATTCTCTTATTGTATTGTGTAAAGAGGGAGCTCTTCTATTCTCTTATTGTATTGTGTAAAGAGGGAGCTCTTCTATTCTCTTATTGTATTGTGTAGAGAGGGAGCTCTTCTATTCTCTTATTGTATTGTGTAGAGAGGGAGCTCTTCTATTCTCTTATTGTATTGTGTAGAGAGGGAGCTCTTCTATTCTCTTATTGTATTGTGTAGAGAGGGAGCTCTTCTATTCTCTTATTGTATTGTGTAGAGAGGGAGCTCTTCTATTCTCTTATTGTATTGTGTAGAGAGGGAGCTCTTCTATTCTCTTATTGTATTGTGTAGAGAGGGAGCTCTTCTATTCTCTTATTGTATTGTGTAGAGAGGGAGCTCTTCTATTCTCTTATTGTATTGTGTAAAGAGGGAGCTCTTCTATTCTCTTATTGTATTGTGTAGAGAGGGAGCTCTTCTATTCTCTTATTGTATTGTGTAGAGAGGGAGCTCTTCTATTCTCTTATTGTATTGTGTAGAGAGAGAGCTCTTCTATTCTCTTATTGTATTGTGTAGAGATGGAGCTCTTCTATTCTCTTATTGTATTGTGTAGAGAGGGAGCTCTTCTATTCTCTTATTGTATTGTGTAGAGAGCTCTTCTATTCTCTTATTGTATTGTGTAGAGAGAGAACTCTTCTATTCTCTCATTGTATTGTGTAGAGAGGGAGCTCTTCTATTCTCTTATTGTATTGTGTAAAGAGGGAGCTCTTCTATTCTCTTATTGTATTGTGTAGAGAGGGAGCTCTTCTATTCTCTTATTGTATTGTGTAGAGAGGGAGCTCTTCTATTCTCTTATTGTATTGTGTAGAGAGGGAGCTCTTCTATTCTCTTATTGTATTGTGTAGAGAGGGAGCTCTTCTATTCTCTTATTGTATTGTGTAGAGAGCTCTTCTATTCTCTTATTGTATTGTGTAGAGAGAGAACTCTTCTATTCTCTCATTGTATTGTGTAGAGAGGGAGCTCTTCTATTCTCTTATTGTATTGTGTAGAGAGGGAGCTCTTCTATTCTCTTATTGTATTGTGTAGAGAGCTCTTCTATTCTCTTATTGTATTGTGTAGAGACCTGTTCTATTCTCTTATTGTATTGTGTAGAGAGGGAGGGAGCTCTTCTATTCTCTTATTGTATTGTGTAGAGAGGGAGCTCTTCTATTCTCTTATTGTATTGTGTAGAGAGGGAGCTCTTCTATTCTCTTATTGTATTGTGTAGAGAGAGAGCTCTTCTATTCTCTTATTGTATTGTGTAGGGAGCTCTTCTATTCTCATATTGCATTGTGTAGAGAGGGAGCTCTTCTATTCTCTTATTGTATTGTGTAGAGAGGGAGCTCTTCTATTATCTTATTGTATTGTGTAGAGAGAGAGCAGTAGTAATATATGAGCAGATCTCCCTACCAAGTGTTTTTTTGTGGATTAGACCTTGGAGTTTAGGCAATGGGTTACGACGTTGGATGAATTCGCCGAGTTTATATTGTATTTCATTTGAGGGGTACTTGAGTGGCATTTGAGTGGCAATTAAGTGGCATTTGAGTTTTGATTATTTTTTTACTTAATTTGAACTTATAGCATATAGATTTCGAAGGCATGACATTCAAGTTTTGATAATTTTTTTACATAACTCGAACTCATATGATATTTTAAGAGAGAGGAGAGAAGAATGAGGAGATATAACTACATTGAATCAATATATGATTATATACATTTATTACATAGTAAGTAGCAAAATATTCTTGTATAATATAGCTAGAGTTAGTAAATACTAAGTAATACAAAGCACTACAACTTGTAATGACAATCAATGGATGATAGTCTTTTTCTTTACAATGTCGTCATTGTTGTGCTGATGTTATAACTTAGGAAGGAAGACTTCTGTTCTATGTACTTTTGATTCCATAATGAACTAAAATAAAAAGTTATGTATTAGTATAGAATGATTAAACAAAAATGTAAAATAATTACATGAATTTGAATTATAGTTCTTTTTACATTGGTTAGTTAACATTATATAGTAAAGGGAAGTAACTCACCAAGTTAGATTGTTCGGTTTGTTTTTTCTTGCGCATAATTTTCATCAAGTGTTTTTGATTCTCTCTCTTCTATCTAAAGCAAAACAAAAAATAATTACTTTATAAATAAATATTGTCTAATTGGAAGTATTACTTATATCAGGTAGTTTACATTAAATAAAAAATACTCGCTATGTTGTCTTGTCTGACATGCTCTTTTTGAATATAGTTTTCACCAGGGGGTGTTGGTTCTCTCAAAGATGTAGAAGATGTGTTTCCCACTCCCATTGAAAGCACTAAGACCTTGTTCTCAACAACCTCATCTGTAGTAAAGTACTTCATCTGGTTGGAATCATCAAGTTTGTTGGATAGGTTTTGAGCCGTTTCTATCGCTTGTAATGCTGTGAATGTGATTATATCATGTCGATGATAACCAAATCTACTAACTTCACGATTTCTTACAAGTATGACTCCTGTTCCAATTCGTTTGACGTTGCTAGCATGTTTTTCAGGTATATATAGAACTCCCATCATCAAACCATCATATTGCAAACATCTGTAGTTTACCAGTAGTGCATCCATCACCACTTCTCCATTAGGTAATGTTAACTGAGTTGAGATTTGAGGAGATTCAAAACTGATTACACTTCCAACAGCAAATTGAGAGAGTGTTGCGATACGAACCATACTGATCAACTGAGTAGGTGTTTTTTTTTATTAATCTACTTAGCTGTTTAGCTTCCTCAAGGGAAATATTGGATGGGAAGTTGATAGGGTGAAAGATTGGATGCTTGTCTGAATCGAATCCCATAAAAACCGCCAGTTTTGGAACATCTGGTTGTGTTGGAGCTAATTTGTTGTAATCCTCATTTCTCACCATAGACCTCACTTGTCGTCTGTTGCCAAATGTTTCGACATTGTAGCGGATAATGCATAAGTTTTTATATACATCCTCAGTTGGTCTTTCGATGGAGATTATCTCGAGAAGTGATGGTGTTTGATTTAAGTGAAGTGGTTGAAACCTTCCAATCATTACTCTGTCATTGGTATCACAAGAATTGAGCAAACTAGCAGCATTTTTTGACAAGCAGGAAAGATGAGAAGGAGATGGTGCTTTCAAAGTCCAAGTATAGTCAATCGTTTTATTTCTATCCGAATCCCATGGCTTTGGTCGAATTGTGTTCAGTTTCCTTCTTATTATATGTGAATCAGGAGGGATATTTTCTTTATCATCAGAGTATGGTTCGAATGTTGAGAGAAATGATGTATTACGGTCTTCATTCATATTCAGAGCGTTCAGTCAGAAGTTGGAACTGAAAAGAGAGTAAAAATTATGTAACAGATGACTGGAATTTGAAAAATATTTTGAAAAGAATAAACTAACTAGATATTTATAAAATAAACACATAATCAAAACCATAATAATTTTTCTGATGCATTATGGTGAAACTATTTGATCTTTTATTAATAGGAACAAAATATTAAAACATAAAATTAACTTTCTGAAGTATTATAGCAAATCTAGTTAAAGTTTTTTATCAATATATATTAAAGAATTATTTAGTGATTCTCACCTTATTGAATGAAAGTCTTTCTATAGTTTCAAGTAAATGTAGTAGTTGCTGTGTAGATGTTGCTTCTTTGCTAGCTATTGTAGAACTGGATGCTTTCTGTGTGAAAACAGTGGTTTTTAAATAGCTAAAGCTGTACTAATTAACCCTATGAAAAAACATCTCGTGAAACCTTCTTTATAATATATCTATGACTCAGCAGTTTTCCACGCGATATTCCCGCGAAAGCATTGGTTTTCATTCGCGTGAAAATAAAATTTTCACTCCCGCGAAAGCAACGGTTTCCATTCGCGTGAAAATAAAGTATTTATTCCCGCGAAAGCATTGGTTTGTATTCGCGGGAAAATAAAATCTTTATTCCCGCGAAAGCAACGGTTTCCATTCGCGTGAAAATAAGTTGTTTGTTCCCGCGAAAACATTGGTTTGTATTCGCGGGAAAATAACATTTTTATTCCCGCGAAAACATTGGTTTGTATTCGCGTGAAAATAAAATCTTTATTCCCGCGAAAGCAACAGTTTCCATTCGCGTGAAAATAAACTATTTATTCCCGCGAAAGCATTGGTTTGTATTCGCGGGAAAATAAAATGTTCATTCCCGCGAAAGCAACAGGTTCCATTCGCGGGAAAATAAATTATTTATTCCCGCGAAAGCATTGGTTTGTATTCGCGGGAAAATAAAATTCTTATTCCCCCGAAAGCAACAGGTTCCATTCGCGAGAAAATAAATTATTTATTCCTGCGAAAACATTGGTTTGTATTCGCGGGAAAATAAAATGTTAATTCCCGCGAAAGCAACAGGTTTCATTCGCGGGAAAATAAATTATTTATTCCCGCGAAAGCATTGGTTTGTATTCGCGGGAAAATAAAATTCTTATTCCCGCGAAAGCAACAGGCTCCATTCGCGGGAAAATAAATTATTTATTCCCGCGAAAACATTGGTTTGTATTCGCGGGAAAATAAAATGTTAATTCCCGCGAAAGCAACAGGTTTCATTCGCGGGAAAATGAAATATTTATTCCCGCGAAAGCAACAGTTTCCATTCGCGTGAAAATAAATTATTTATTCCCGCGAAAGCATTGGTTTGTATTCGCGGGAAAAGAAAATGTTCATTCCTGCGAAAGCAACAGGTTCCATTCGCGGGAAAATAAATTATTTATTCCCGCGAAAGCATTGGTTTGTATTCGCGGGAAAATAAATTTTTTATTCCCGCGAAAGCATTGGTTTGTATTCGCGGGAAAATAAAATTTTTATTCCTGCGAAAACATTGGTTTGTATTCGTGTGAAAATAAAATATTTATTCCCGCGAAAGCAACAGGTTCCATTCGCATGAAAATGAAATATTTATTCCCGCGAAAGCAACGGTTTCCATTCACGTGAAAATAATGCTGATTCATAGCGGTGCAACTTAAGCTATATAAGAAGCACTGTTTTCATACAGAAAGCATTCACTTCATCGTTAGTAACTGAAGGAACAAGATCTACTACATCATCATCTACTACAGCACTCCTTCTTTATCATTTGAATTACATAGGAAACAGCTGAAGTTCAAACAACTATGTGTATAACTCATCTAATTCAAAGAAAACAAGTCTTCATTTGTGATGTAAGTATCTATATTTTGTTTTAATTGTAATCAATTTAAACGTGAAGACATTTTCTGAAAAAAACAAGATTATTCACTATTTAAGATATCAAAAAATGTTGTAAGTTTTAATTATGTTTTATTATTATTATTATTTCAGGACTTCAAAATGGAAAAAGTACTCCTTCATCCGAATTTTATAGAAAGCAGCTCAAGTTCAACCAACTAGGAATATCATTCATTTAATTCAAAGAAAGACAAGTCTTCATTTCTGATGTAAGTATTTACATTCTATTACAATAGTAATCAATTCAAGTATATTGAAAAAAAAATTGAAACCTTAGTCTTTTTTTATTTTTTGCAATAAAGCATTATCATTTTTTTTTAGAATAACAACGAACTAGATCAAAGGGAAAGAACTTTCCATCAAAACTTCAACTTGAGTAATAACTGAAGCTACTACTTATATTATATATAAATAATGTGTCGAGTAACAAACAACAGATATGTAGCAAACACTATTTATAATAAAAAAAGAGAAATGCAAAAAACTCGGAATTGCTTTGAAAATACTAAAGACTGCGCTGAATGGATAGATGATAGTTTACTCGTTACTTCGTCGTTGTTTTTACAACGAACTTTTCCTGATACCACTGCAATAACTTATGTCGTCGCAACTTATCCGGATAATCACTGTAGTCTTTTGTCATTAAAATTACAAAAAACTATTGCACAACTTTCCCCAACGGACTTTTTCAAGTTCATTTACAATGAACTCTCTTTTTATGAAAGAGAGACTTTAATGCTTGATGAAAGTTATCGAAGAAAATCATTTCTTACAAATTGGAGACGAGTAGGTAAACATTGTGGTGAAAACATGGCTGGAGCTGGTTTCTATAACCTTGAAAAAGACAACGCTGTTCGATGTGTTTTTTGCCAAGGGGTATTACTAAACTGGAAGGATGAAGATGAACATCCGATGAAAGAACATGCTAAAAGTTTTCCGTTTTGTCGATTTGTTAGAGGATTTAACACTCACAATCGTGTGTATAGACCTAGGAAACTACTTGCAGATGAAATGAAAACATCTCAATTGTCAAAAGTTATACGATGGAAGAACAAAAAACTAGAAGAGGAGATTTAACTGCAGAAGTATTACCTCTAGGTATATCAATTGATCGTGCTGGTACACCGCGTTTTGCTACTGAAACATCTAGAGAAGACAGTTTCAAACAATGGAAGGGTAAAGTCTCCATGAAACTCCTTTCCAATGCGGGTTTCTACTATACTAAGTTCGGAGATAGTGTAAAATGCTTTTTTTGCTCAGGTGAACAGGGAAGAGAGTGATCTACCGTGGGAGGAACACTGTCGATGGTTCCCAGACTGTAATTTTTTACTCAGCAGTAAAGGTGAAGAGTATGTTGAGGATGTTTACATGCGAACGGAAAAAGGCAAAAGGTGTAAGCTACGGGTTGAAAAATATCGAGAAAAAGTAAAACAAATAACGCACAACAATGACACCAAAGAAATGAAACTTATTTGCAAAAAACTAGGATACAGTCAAAACGATATCGAACAAGTTTTAGTGTTAAATGGAAAACCTTTTGAGCGAATAGGTTTTATGATTGAAGCCTTACATACTTTTGAAAATGATTTTACATCTGTTGAGAATTCGTCAACACTGTTAAAAAATGATGCTAAATCAATTGATTCGTTAAAAAAAGATAAAGATCAGCCTAAGCAAAGCAAACTCGCTCAATGTGTGTCTGAGTCACATGAAAAAAAAGTAATTGCAAATCATATCTCTCTTCCATGTGGTCATCTCATTTACTGTAGTGAGTGTAAGGAAAAAGCACTTACTGAATGCTCATCAGAAGTAAAACCTTGCCCAATCGATGGTTGTCAGGTTGAAATTAAAGCATTTATGAAAATCTACATGAGCTAGCATAACAATTAACCTCAAAAAAAAGAAAAAGTAATGAATGATTAAATAGGTATTTCAATTTGAAAACGAATCATTCGCGTTTTGTAATTTAACGGGCTAACAACAAATATGTTACGCGTTGAAGACTTTGCTCACCAAGAAGCTTCCGATGCTATAGGACCTAAGACTTTTTTGGCTGAGGTTTCTGATGAAATGTTGATGATTTATTTTACGGAAGAATGTGTATACTGTGCACTAGGAGGAAGCTTTTACAAGCAAGCAACCAATCTATCACTACTAAACTGTTACTGTTCACACGTTGATGATAAATGTATCACTTGTAAAAGATATGCTGAAATGGTTGAAGGTGCTACACCCACCAAAAAAGAATTGGGCGATGCTATCGACTGGATTGACAGAAGACAAGTTTTGAAAAACGCTAAAATGGGTTTTTTGGTGCATGATGAATGGATTAATGCTTTTTTGGATCTTTCCTCTGATGATTTGAAGTCTCCCTTTATGTTAACAAATTTGAGAGCACGATTAAATCCCTACCTATTACCTACTAGTCAGAGCAAGCTGGCTTATCAACGTCTAAAGGATAAATTACTTGCGATAGCAGAAGGATATCCATATGCTTATACTCCTGATGAAAAAAAAGACTCAGTCAACCCGATAACACCTATTGATTCGACAAGTATATCTGAGGACTCATAAAAGAACTGCTACAAAAAATGTTGCTTCATTTATCTCTGAACTACAGAAGAAACATGAGTGGAAAAACTGAAGGATTCAAGTCAATTGCTACACTGGCTGATTTTGTTCCTAAGTTCATAAGGACTCATTTTGAACACATTCCTTTAGAGCGTTCGAATCCTCTTTTTGTTCAACTCATCACCGAAGAAGTATTTTATTTTGTGTTAGGATTCAATCTAGTTCGTAAATCAATACAAAGCATGCTTTTGAGCTGTAATTGTATTTCAAGGGCAAATCCTCTCGAATGCTTAAACTGTTCTAGGAGCTTTGATCCAAAAGTATGCTGTCCGCAAGACAAGTTGATGAATTTTGAAGATCTCAAAAGAGCAATCGAACTGATTGATATAAAGCAATGTTTGAAAGATGCTGATCTGGGTGATTTGATAGATATTTCGATTTTAAGAGGTTTGACTTCATTTCGCTGGACAGGAACACATGTTCTTTTGTCTCAATCTCGATTGGAACCATACTTACATTTTGGTAACCACTTTGATGAGATTGTTTTACATCTTCAAAATCAGCTGAGAGAGCTGAACAAGCCACTAGCCACTTACGTATAAATAGAAAGAACATCAAGAAAGAAAGTATTCAACTTTCAACACTGAAAGCAAAAACATTTTAAAAAATGAGCTGCGTATTCATCTTGCTACTGGCACTAACATTTCCCAATGTTAGTGGAGTATTCTATACCAATGAAATTGATGAATGTATAGCCGGAGTTATGGATAAAAATGATGTCTTGGCTTTTTCACCTTTCGAAAGGACTATACGATATAAAAATGAAAATGGAACAAACTGTGTGCGACTCTACCCTCCTGACTTATTATATTGTGGTTTTTTCATCCCTCAAAGCGCTTCTTGGATCTGCAAGAGCACAACTTGTGGTAATTCAACAAAATACGTTTTGAATCAAGAGGAATGTGAACTAGGTATTACAAATAATACGGAAGGACTTACTCAAAATACAAAAGTATATCGAAATGGGAATTTATGTGCATTTCAATACATTGGGGGACGTGTGATCTGTCCAATGAGAAGACGATTTATGACATATAAATTTGCATGCATGCCATGTGTTCATTCCGATCATTTAATCAACAAGGAAAGTAGTAATATATGAGCAGATCTCCCTACCAAGTGTTTTTTTGTGGATTAGACCTTGGAGGTTATGCAATGGGTTACGACGTTGGATGAATTCGCCGAGTTTATATTGTATTTCATTTGAGGGGTACTTGAGTGGCATTTGAGTGGCATTTAAGTGGCATTTGAGTTTTTGATTATTTTTTTACTTATTTTGAACTTATATGGCATATAGATTTTGCATGTATGGCATTTGATTTTTTTGATAGTTTTAACATTGTATATAAATGAAAACGTGATAAGATTGTATGGTTATTGGAAGTTAAGATGTCGACAGAGGATGATGTTGAGATGAGACCGATGAATGAAGTTGATACTATTGATGGTACTGAACGTGATATGATAGATGTTTTACCGAGTATGAAGCGTAAAGCGTTGATAATTATGATAATTTTGGTATTTGTCGTAGGGCTTTCCACTTTTGGAGGTGTTACTGAGTTTAGTATGTATGAAGAAGCTATGGAAAAAATACAAAAAGCAAGAAACTCTCCTGTTGGAATCATAAATGAAACTACTGTTGATTGATGAACATCTTTTATGATGAATGGGAAACCTGAAGATTATGACCCGAGGATGCGATCTCCTTTTACAGCAATGATTGCAGGACCAACTGGATCGGGAAAAACGCAAGCGATTTTTCGAATGATTGAAGCTAGTCAGACTATAGCACACCCTCCGCCAACAGAGATTCACTACTGTTATGGAGCCTACCAAAAAGCTTTTGATGATGTATCAGGAGTGATTTTTCATGAAGGCATGATAGATATAACAGTGAGTTTTCCCAGAGATGGTAAAAATCGATGGCTGATAATTGATGATCTCATGGATGAAGTTTCTGGTAAAGCCGATGCTAATGCTTTGTATACAAAACATAGTCATCATTTGAACATAAGTGTGTTTTTTATTGTTCAGAATCTGTTTTTAAAAGGAAATCGTACAATTTCCTTGAATAGTTATTATTTTTTTCTTTTTAAAAACCCTAGAGATGCTTCTTCTATTTCCTATTTGGCTCGACAATGTTTTCCATCAAAAATAAAATATGTACAAGAGGCTTTTGAAGATGCGACAAAGAAACCATACTCTTATTTACGAATAGATACGACTCAACAAACGAATGATCAACATAGACTATTGGGAAATTTTACATCAGTTCTCCCTATGATATTATATGTACCCAAGTAAAAGGATATAAATACAATTACTATTCACTTCACCTCAATCATATTTTGTTATTCAACGACGCAACACGAAAGCATTATAATGTCTAAAGCTTTGGAGAAAAAATTAACAAAAAATGCGGCTGTGTTGTTATCGCTCAACAATACAACCTTTGCTATTCAAAAGTCTGTTATAGCCAAAGCCAAAAAGGAGTTTATTATGACTCTAATGGAATGCGCTAAAGCTATTATAAATGGAACGATACCATTGACATCATCTCAGTATAATGAGTTGCAGCGAAACGTGAAGGATATTAGCGCTTTAGTAAGAAAATCAACGTTAGATGATAAGAAAGCTGTATTGCAAAAAGGAGGATTTTTAGGCGCTCTACTAGGACCTATCATCAGCAATATAGTTCCTGGGTTACTTAAAAGTGTGCTAGGCGGAGGGAGAAGATAAAGATGAAACTCTCAACACGAATGATGCGAAATAGAATGGCGATTTTAGCTCTGGATGATTTGAGTAAGAAAGGAAAAATCGCTATAGTCGAAAAGGCCAACTCAGATTTGTTTCAATCATTGATAGAAAGTGTTAAAAATATTATATTAGGTAATGTTCCTCTTGATTCTGAGCAGTTTATTGAGTTGCAGCGTTACAAGAAGGAGCTACATAAACTTAGTGGTAGAGGGAGAGTTGATGATAAGCGTAAAATTTTGATTCAGAGTGGTAGAGGGAATCTTTTGGATGCTATTATAACACCTATTGTATCTGTTTTATCATCAATAAAAAGATGAATCGTCAGCCTTTAACATTCTCCAGACGTAATTTTATACTCACTGAAGATGAATACTATAGATTAACGGAAAGAAAGGATGATAAAACAGTGGTAAAGGAAGAGAAAACCAGACCTTCATTGTATTATAATCCTATGGAAGCTATAACAGTGAGAAATATGAAGCGAAAGCGAAATGATCTACTGGAAACGGCTTATGATTCTGACTTATCCTCATACGAAAAGTTAGATGAAAATGTTGAAAACCTACGTAGGTATTTGTCTGATGTCAAAAAGATTAAAAATAACCAAAACCAGACACAAAAGGATAGTTGGAATCTCATTAAGAAAAAAAAGACAGAGTCTACTTTTCCTTTGGCCAATAGCACAGTTATTGATAATAAATCTAATGTCTTTTCACCAAATGTTGATAAAGACAATGAGTTAGAATCAGTGAAAGTGGTTGATGATGATGATGATATTGGGATGGAATTAATAAAAGGAAGGTTGTTTGATACTGAAGACACAACCTTACTAGGAAGTACATTTCTTACTGATGGAGAAGATGAGCACGATAGTGAAAGCGAAAATTTAAAAGATTTTGAAAAAAAAGCAGCTGATTTAACAACAAAAAAGAGTGATCAAACGATCGCTGTCAGAATGTTGAATAATCTGAGTAAAATTGGTAGATTCGACTCGGAGAAGAACAGACTGAAAATTGGAGAACATTGGTTGAATCCTAGGACTTCCAAAACTTTACTACGAGACGTTCTAACCGAAGGAGGTAAAATACAATCGGGAAATACCAATTGCAGTAGATTTAAAAGCCTGCTAACTAATGAAGGAATCACAACTGTCAGAAAATCCCCGCATCGAACACGTACTCAGAAGAAAAAGTTAGTCGTTCCCGGTACTAATTCATGGACATCGACACGCTAAAAGAGTTGTATTACAATCCTGCATTACATACATCTCTACGAGGAGCTAGAGCTTTACTGAAAGCTCGTAGAAAACGAGAGGGAGAAAAAAGAATCCGTGAATGGTTGAGTGGTGAGGATGCCTACACGTTACATAAAAAAGTTGTAACCAAGTTTAAGCGTCGTCCTACAATTGTAGCTGGAATAGGGGAGCAGCTACAGGTAGATTTGATGGATGTTCGATCTCGAAGAGATGAAAATAATAATACAGCATTTTTACTGACTGCTATTGATTCTTTATCTAGAAAAGGTTGGGCTGTGCCGCTCATCAACAAATCAGGACCGGTAGTAGCAAGAGGATTGAGAAGAATACTAGAAGGGGAAAACTATAAAGCTTTACAATCTGATAAAGGTAAAGAGTTTGACAACGTCAATGTCAAGACTCTGCTGGCGGAAAAAAGATCAAGCGCTTTACAACCGAAAATGAAACGATAAAGGCATCAATGGTGGAGCGTTTTAACAGAACTTTAAAAGAGAAGATATATAGATATTTGACATATAAAGATGATGATAGATACATTGATGTTTTACCAGAAATGGTTAATGCATACAACAACACAATTCATGGTGCTATAGGTATGAGACCAAATGATGTGAATTTTCAAAATCAAGAACTTGTATGGAATCGCGTGTATGAAGGAGGTGAACATAGTTTAACTCAAGAAGCAAAACTAAAGGTTGGGGATTATGTGAGAATAAGTAAGGCAAGAGGAGTGTTTGAAAGAGGATACACCCCAAATTGGACGATTGAGATTTTTATAATCACCGATGTACTTATTGATGAAAAACCTGTTGTATATAGGGTGGAAGATTTAGCTGAGGAGATGATTGATGGTACCTTTTACGAAAAAGAGTTGCAAAAAGTAAAAAAACCCACGATTTTCAGAATTGAAAAGATACTGGGAAGAAGAATGAGAAGAGGTAAAAGACAGATTCTGGTTAAGTGGTTAGGTTATGGAGAAAAGTTCAACGAGTGGGTAGATGAATAGTTTATAAGGAAACAACGCTTGATATAATCATCATACGTTGGGAAAATGTCGATGCTGATAACTTTACCCTCAAACTCTAGTGGTGAAGAGTTTCCTGATAATAACAATTCCGAATTTACAGTGAGACTGTATAAATATTTGGTTATCAATGGCGGTAAATGGGAGGTAGCTCTGCTAGATATGACTTATTCTAATAATTCGAAAAATGTTACCGAAGGGAAAATATATCTAGAAAAGACTAATGTCTCTGGTAAAAGCGAAAAGTCCTTCATCCTAATCGGTAATGGAAGATATGATAGTATAGAGGAGTTGGAGGAGATTATACGAAAGAGAATGAATGAAATGGATTTAGACAAGAAATTCGCCATCTCCTACAACAAGATCACCAGCACCGCTTTACTAACTAACAGTGATCCTGATACTGCCATAAGCTTTTCCAAAGATATAGCATATATTTTTGGATTTGAATCAAAAACTACATACCCTCGTGGTAGATACAATAATATCACACCTCCTGATATAAATTCCGGTTTAACATCCCTGTATGTTTATTCCAACATTGTTGATAATAGAATGGTAGGCGATACGAATGTACCTTTATTGAGAGTAGTTCCAGTTCAAGGAAAGAAGAATAGTGTTGTGTATCAAGAATTTAAAAATCCTCACTATGTTGATGCTTCATCACTAAATAGTGATATGATTAAAGTACTTATAACGAGTGACGACGGTCAACGAATACCATTTGATGGTGGAAAGGTTGTGTTGACGGTTCACTATAGAGAGAAAGAATTATAATGAGTTTGGTACGATACACCCCTGAGGATTCAAAAGATTTTTTTGATGAGTACTACAAGATGCAAGCTGGAAATGGAATTGGAGTGTATAGTGGACGACGAGTGATGCCTAATATGAGAGGAAATGGACTTGGTAGTATTTTTTCAAGTTTACTTAAATCTGCAGCACCAATGCTGAAAAGAGGAGCAATTAATTTGGGGAAAAGAGCATTGTCTGTAGGTGGAAATGTAGCGCGTGATGTCATCGATGGTCAAAGTTTTGCAGCGTCAGCAAAGAAAAGGGGATTGGCAGAGTTGAATGATCTGGGGGGAGATGTGCTCAATGCAGTCCGTCCAGATAGAATGAAAAGGAGAAAAACAAGAGGTGGAAAGAAGAGGAGAGGTGTTGGTAATCGTGGTATATTTTAATAGCAGTAGAATCCGGTATAAAGACAGATGAGCTTGATATCTATATTCATTAAGCGGTAACGCTTCAAGCATTCATCACTCGCAAAAGATGGCTAGCCTAAATGGAACAACAGGTAATAAGTTGGAAGGTTCTTCCTACAACATAAATCCAACGTTGGATGTATTTGCTACGGAACCAACAAACATATCGGTAGAAAGATCGGAATATGTTGTCATCAGACCTGATAGGTTAGATCCTTATGGTAGTATTGAGTTAACCTTGTCAGGGAGCACTGAACATTACACAGATCTCTACAACTCGTTTCTGCAAGTTGAAGCCACAGTTGTTCAAGATGATGGAACCGATATTACAGGTAATGATGATGATGCAGTTGTGTGGATGGGGGATTCAATGCATACATTATTCAGTGAGTTGAAAATGTCGATAGAAGGAACCACCGTTGAATACGCTAACAACTACGGTTTACGCTCCTACTTTTCACAACTACTCGAAAACAGTGCAGAAAGAAAGAAATATCAAGGTAAGATGGAAGGATGGCTGTATGATGATTCAACTAGCAAAGACGCTACTGATCACAAAACCGCTGATAAGAAAAAGAGGAGAGCTCTAATCATAGGTGGAAAGACAATAGAATTAACTGGAAAACCTCATCTCGCATTATTTCAGCAGAAAAAACTAATAATACCAGGTCCTACTATGCAGCTGGAGTTTGAGCGTGCCTCTGCCAAACTAGCTTTGTTTGCTGCGAATGAGTCGCCTGCAGGAGGGACAAAGATTAGAATTGATAAATTTGAACTTCATCTTTGTAAAGTTAAGGTGAATCCTACAATACAAAACTCCCAACTCAGTTTGGCATTGGAAGGTCACAACTACATTTATCCTGTTGATCGAAAACGGATAAAACTATACGGAATTCGTGCTGGTGTTGCGCAGATCGACATCACTTTGGAAGAAAACAAACAAAAACCTAAACAAATTTATTTAGGTTTAGTTGATCACAACGCAATGAACGGTCGTTTCGCCTTGAATCCATATAGAATGCAGCATGCTAGTGTTGATAGTATTGTATTGAGAGTTGGTGATTGTCCAATTGGAAGGAGATTTGAACCAAATTATGCTAGAGGAATTTTTGGAAGAGAATATCATCAGTTTCTACACGCTACCGGAACTTTGCTTGAAGGCGATAGTCTTGGTATTACGAAAGAACAATACCTTGATGGTACTACACTTTACGGATTTGATTTGACCGGTGATTTTCTTAAAGAAGGTTTTCACTCTATGAAAAATGTCACAACAAGTGTGGAAATTCGTTTTAGCGCTAACACGACGAATGGATTATCCCTGGTAGCATACTTTGTAAAAGACGGTGTGTTGGAGATGGATAGCATTCTTCAATTATCTATCGGAGGAGACGCAGTGCTTTAAACAGGAAGTTACAGATGAATACCATACAAATTCATTCGATCTTATCTTCAGACGTTTTATGTCAAAGCGTAGGGATCCATGTTGGAGCTAGAGAACAGTTTTGGAAGCAAATTTGGAATTTTCCAACAGGATGTTTCGTATTCAACACCCATTATTCTCATCAACCCGGAGAGCATTGGTTGGCTGTGTACGCTAATGATTCAGAGGTGGATTTTTTTGACTCGTTTGGACGTTCTGTTTCCTTTTATCCGGATGTAAATGAAATACTAAGTATTCATGGAGGATATGAAACAATACAAAGTAATGAAACACAACTACAAAGTTTTTTGTCAACTGTATGTGGCGATTATTGTGTATACTTTTGTTTACTGAGAAGTAGAGGGTGGAGTATGGATGAAATTGTTAGAAGTTTACGAGATATAGGAGATAGTGAGATGAGAGATCACTCAATACGGAGATTCATCATACAGACATATCCTAACTTCGAGTTCATTCAAGATAATGCAGTAGAAGGGATAGATGGAGTACATATACAAGGAACTAATTTACTAAGTAAATTGTTAAAATAGATTATTATACTTGATTTTTTATTTGTTATAATAAATGAAATGAATAAAATACAACTTATCTCATTATTTTGCGCTAAACACTACAGAACCTATAAAAACTATTATTTTGTAATGTTTCAAGCAAGAAATAAATAAGTTCTTCTCATTTTCTTCCTCAGGAGCGCTCTTTAGCTATATCTAAAAGACATAGTAACTAATGACTCTATCATACATAGTTATATGAATTAATTTCACAAAAAAATACTTCGGTGCTTTTTTTTTAAAATAGCTATAAAACTTACCATCATCGAAGATGAGTCACATCCTTTATGTTATCGATTAAGACTTCGATGTACTGTTCTGGACAATTCTCTTTTTCATTTTCATCAAAGTAGGAGAGACAGCTGTGTTGCAGCGAAGTATCAAACAGTTCTGAGGTTTGAATGAAAGCTTGAAGAGCCGAGAGTAGAACGATATCATAGGAAATCATGTTGTTCGTATTTTGTCTTAGTCCTTTGAATACGATTACACCGCTTTTTTCAGCCACCACAGATGAAGCTATTTGAGCAGGGATGCTAAGATCTCCAATCAATAGCTCTCCATTCACCATGCATCTGTAATTAGCCACTATAATATCGGCAGTCTTGTTCCAACGAGTATCACATTTTCTTAGCATTCCAGGATTCTCATAAGCTATAACACTTCCTGTAGGAAAATCGTGTAGGTGAGCGACAGTGAAATAAGCCTGTATTTGTCTCAAACTCTTGTTGTACAATGAGTTGAATGGATCTTTGATCTTTCGATTACACCCTTGAGATTCAGCAGTACGAAAAATCGCATCTCCTGTCTTTCCTTCACCCATATAAATTAAAACAATTGGACATGTTTGCTTAGCTTTATTAACAAGCAGTCCTATTTCGGTTGAAACATCACTCTTCACCCGAGTTCTCTTTTTATCCTTTCGGTAGTTGTAAATGATGACACACTTTGATTCATCACGGAATTCAACAGACAACACCTCCATAACCGTTGGTACTGGTAGTTCGCAGATTTCCATGGACTCTTCAAGTTTTTCTAGACTATCTGGAGAGAGAGAGTTTATTAACCCGGCGCTCTTGTAGGTGAGAGTAGTTAGTTCATTACTTCCAGCATCTTGAAAGGGTATTCTGGCGTGACGAAAAAGCGTTTCGTCTCCAACGGTCGACAAAGCTGGTTTTTTGCACTTCAAGTCAGTTTCAATATCATCTTTTGTCAAATCAATGAAACATCGTTTCCTCATCGATGTTCTTTTTGAAGACAGCTTGTTAGTAGGAGATGTGAATGAAGTAAAATCTTGTTGGGATTCTGGTTCATCAACCACCAATTGACTTTCTGCCATATCAAAGATAGGAGAAGGTGATGGGGAAAGGGTTTGCTGGGATCCTGCTTCTTCATTCATCGGTTGACTTCCTTCGTCTTGAGTATTCATTCTAAAAAAACAAAACATTTTGTTTAATTTTTCGTAATTAATTAAAAGATCATAAAGATCATAAACCTTCAGCTAGTAGTGTTAGCTAACAAAAAATAAATATTTTTACTCTTACCTTTATAAAGAAGATGAGCTCCTAGTTGTTGCAATGAAAGATTTAGTAGATGTTGCTTCTCCGCTAGCCGTTGTAGAACTGGATGCTTTCTGTGTGAAAACAGTGGCTCTTAAATAGGTAAAGTTGCACTGATTAAATCCTATGGATCAACATTTTTTCACGCGAATACATCCCAATGCTTTCGCGGGAATAAATAATTTATTTTCACGCGAATGGAAACCGTTGCTTTCGCGGGAATAACAATTTTATTTGCACACAAATACAAACCAATGCTTTCGCGGGAATAAATAATTTTGTTTCACGCGAATAGAAACCGTTGCTTTCGCGGGAATAAATATTTTATTTTCAGGCGAATACAAACCAATGTTTTCGCGGGAATAAATAATTTATTTTCACGCGAATGGAAACCGTTGCTTTCGCGGGAACAAACATTTTATTTTCACGCGAATACAAACCAATGTTTTCGCGGGAATAAATCATTTGTTTTCACGCGAATGGAAACCGTTGCTTTCGCGGGAATAAACGTTTTATTTTCACGCGAATAGAAACCGTTGCTTTCGCGGGAATAAATAATTTATTTTCACGCGAATACAAACAGTTGCTTTCGCGGGAATAAACATTTTATTTTCACGCGAATACAAACCAATGTTTTCGCGGGAATAAATCATTTGTTTTCACGCGAATGGAAACCGTTGCTTTCGCAGGAATAAACGTTTTATTTTCACGCGAATAGAAACCGTTGCTTTCGCGGGAATAAATAATTTATTTTCACGCGAATACAAACAGTTGCTTTCGCGGGAATAAACATTTTATTTTCACGCGAATAGAAACCGTTGCTTTCGCGGGAATAAATAATTTATTTTCACGCGAATACAAACCAATGCTTTCGCGGGAATAAACATTTTATTTTCACGCGAATACAAACCAATGTTTTCGCGGGAATAAATAATTTTATTTTCACGCGAATGGAAACCATTGCTTTCGCGGGAATAAAAATTTTATTTTCACGCGAATACAAACCAATGTTTTCGCGGGAATAAATAATTTTATTTTCACGCGAATGGGAACCATTGCTTTCGCGGGAATAAAAATTTTATTTTCACGCGAATACAAACCAATGCTTTCGCGGGAATATATCATTTATTTTCACGCGAATGGGAACCGTTGCTTTCGCGGGAATGAAATTTTTTATTTTCACGCGAATAAAACAGGGATATTTCACGCGAATAACACTATTCAGATAGAGTTTTCGCGTGAGTGTTTTTAATGGCTATAAGCTAAATGAGTAGGAGTGGCTTATACTATATAAGAACAGCTCTCTCTGCATAGAAATCATTCTCTCCAGCAATAAAACATCAACTACTACAGCTGATTTCATCAACTACTACAACTGATTTCATCAACTGCTACAACTGATTTCATCAACTACTACAGCTGATTTCTTGGTGATAAGGTAAGAATTAATAGAAAAATTCGTTAATAAAAGTTAAAATGTAATTATTTTACAACACTGTTTAATCATCCTATACTAACACATAACTTTTTTATTTTAGTTCATTATGAGTTCAAAGCCATATACAATAACAGACTTCCTCCCAGAGATTTATCACCAGTATATCAAAGAAAACGTAGCCGTGCAGGAAAATGCGAAATATCCATTAACATTGCAAGCTGTGTTATTCTGTATAACACAGCATTTGCTAACTTTAGCATCTTTATACGGAGAGCTACCAATACAGTACCAACCACATTCATTACACCGGAATGCTGACAATCAGAAAACATTATTAAAACTAACAATTCAAAACAATTTTGAGACAGTTTTGAAAATGTCTAAAAACGTAAATATTAACCATTTTTTAAAAAAAATTAAGAAAAAGGTATGGGATCAAGATCTCACAGAAAGATTAATTAAAGCCCAATGGAGTGAAGAACTAATGCTCAAGTTTAAACCTATTATTTTACGATATATTCAAACAGATGAATGTTTATATTCATCTATTACTTCGTTTGAAGTTATGTTATGGCTTTTTCAAGAATATAAACTTTAATATATACAATCATACAATATTCAATTTCTATTCAATGTACATAAATATATATATATAGCTATCGAAAAAGTTGTCGAAACTTAAATGCCATACATTCAAAATTTAGATGTCATATAAGCTCTAATTAAGTTCGAGTTATGTAAAAAATTATCAAAACTTGAATGTCATACATTCAAAATCTATATGCCATATAAGTTCAAATCAAGTAAAAAAATAATCAAAACTCAAACGCCACTTAATTGCCACTCAAATGCCACTCAAATACCCCTCAAATAAAATACAATATAAACTCGGCGAATTCATCCAACGTCGTAACTCATTGCATAACCCCCAAGATTTAATCCACAAAAAAACACTTGGTAGGGAGATCTGCTCATATATTACTACTAAGGAACCAAAACCATTTAACATCACTAACATCAAAGATTCATAACTTTCGACTTTTGACAGTTTCAAAACTAGCGGAGTGTTTTATAGCAACAAAATTGATAAATGTCTAGCTGGAGCTATGGAAAAAAACGATGTCTTGGTTTTTCCACCTTTTGAAAGAACTATACGATATAAAGATGAAAATGGGGAAAACTGTGTGAGACTCTATCCTTCTGACTATATATATTGCGGTTTTTTCATCCCTCGAAACGCTTCTTGGATCTGTAAGAGTAAAGATTCTACAGATACCAAAGAACCAATTCCAGCTAACATCACTACCATCAATGATATCGAAGGTGTAAATGAGGAATCAAATCCAGCTAACATCACTAACATCAGTAAAATCAAAGGTGTGAATTCAACATTTTCGAGTTTCGACAGTTTCAATGTCAGCGAAGTATTTTATGCCGATGAAATCGATGAATGTATAGATGGAGTTATGGAAAAAAATGATGTCTTATTTTTTTCACCTTTTGAAAAGAGTATTCGATATAAAGATGAAAATGGAACAAACTGTGTGAGACTCTATCCTTCCAACTATTTACATTGCAGTTTTATTATCGCTCAAAACGCTTCTTGGATCTGCAAAAGCAGAACTTCTACAGATACCCTAACCTGCAATACGCCAACAAAATACACTCTGAATCAGGAGGAATGTGCAATAGGGGTTAAAAATAATACGGAAGGTCTTACTCAAAATACAAAACTATTTTGGAATGATGAATTATGTGTATTTGAATCCAACACCTCACGTTTGATTTGCCCACCAACAGAAGAGTTTGAGACAACCAACTTTGCATGTGTGGAATGCAATCATTTGACCAACGAGAAGCCGAAAATAGCTACTATCATCACTAACATCAATGGTATTGAAGGTGTAAATTTGTCATTTTCGAGTTTTGAAAGTTTGAAATCTATTCAAAACAAGATTATCATCAGCATCACATGTCAAGGAGATAACAAAGACAAATGCGATCCCAAAGTTATATATATAGAACTTTAGTTGGAGCATATTAACCAAAGTCCACTGAAATGCAAGACAGTTAACTCTAGATGATGAAAGCATAAACTAGGTTAAAAGTCTCTCTCTCTCTGAATAAAAATGAAATATCGAATCTATCTTCTATTATTCCCAATCCTAAGCGGTTATTGTCTTGCAACAGAGATTCAACCATTCACTTTATCTCAAACAGCTTCCGGATGTTTTTGGGGAATTCTTAATATGGAAGCGGTTAATTCAGCAACTCATATTTTAGGAAAAAACTTAAAATATCGTATGCTTAAACTGACATGTTTCATGCAGTTTTCTCTCCAACGTAGAACCTGTGACACTTATGATATGTGGCCTCAAGAATACTTTGTTTGCAAAACCGATGAAGCTTTAAATTACATTCGTTTATACGGCGAAGGATTACTACCTACGATTCGAATAACAACTTCAACAATCACCACAACTCCGCAGACAACGACGACAACAAAAATTACAAACGAGTCACTAGTTCCAGCTTTATCACCATCAATTCCATCTCTTCCACAAGCTCTGGGTTTAGTCGATTTAATTTTGGAACACCCAAGCCCTACAAACTCTACTATATACAATTATGAAGAAATCGAAACAACTACTGATTGTGTGTGTGATAGATACATCATATGCGAAAACAATTCAGCAGCAATTACAAATTCAACACCATCGATTTATAGAGTTTTTATTTATAATGACTTGGAGGATTTTTCAAAACTTTCTCTATCTATATTGGAAGATAGTAAACTCAAACTTGAAGAAAATCTTGTCATCGTGATTGAACCTGAATGTGATGATATTTCTTGTAAAGTCATCAAATACTTTACAAATTAAAAAGTTTTTATAGACTTTAACACTATATATTCATCCTATTACACTTTATTATGATATATATATTTTATTACATTCTCCAGTAAGCAAATAATGTAATACTTATTATGTAATAATAAAACTATAACAATAACTATAGCGTTGTAGATGGTTATATCATATACAAAAACAATTCAGTGGCAATTACAACTCCATCAAAAATGTTGTCATATGAGTGCCATACATTCAAAATCTATATGCTATAAGTTCAAATCAAGTAAAAAAATAATCAAAACTCAAATGCCACTTAAATGCCACGCAAATGCCACTCAAATACCTCTCAAATGAAATACAATATAAACTCGGCGAATTCATCCAACGACGTAACTCATTGCATAACCCCCAACATCAAATCCACAAAAAAACACTTGGTAGGGAGATCTGCTCATATATTACTACTGAGAGCTCTTCTATTCTCTTGTTGTATTGTGTAGAGAGGGAGCTCTTCTATTTTCTTATTGTATTGTGTAGAGAGAGAGCTCTTCTATTCTCTTATTGTATTGTGTAGAGAGGGAGCTCTTCTATTCTCTTATTGTATTGTGTAGAGAGAGAGCTCTTCTATTCTCTTATTGTATTGTGTAGAGAGGGAGCTCTTCTATTCTCTTATTGTATTGTGTAGAGAGCTCTTCTATTCTCTTATTGTATTGTGTAGAGAGGGAGCTCTTCTATTCTCTTATTGTATTGTGTAGAGAGGGAGCTCTTCTATTCTCTTATTGTATTGTGTAGAGAGAGAGCTTTTCTATTCTCTTATTGTATTGTGTAGAGAGGGGGCTCTTCTATTCTCTTATTGTATTGTGTAGAGAGAGAGGGAGCTCTTCTATTCTCTTATTGTATTGTGTAGTGAGGGAGAGAGAGCTCTTCTATTCTCTTATTGTATTGTGTAGAGAGGGAGCGCTTCTATTCTCTTATTGTATTGTGTAGAGAGGGAGCTCTTCTATTCTCTTATTGTATTGTGTAGAGAGGGAGCTCTTCTATTCTCTTATTGTATTGTGTAGAGAGGGAGCTCTTCTATTCTCTTATTGTATTGTGTAGAGAGCTCTTCTATTCTCTTATTGTATTGTGTAGAGAGGGAGCTCTTCTATTCTCTTATTGTATTGTGTAGTGAGGGAGCTTTTCTATTCTCTTATTGTATTGTGTAGAGAGGGAGCTCTTCTATTCTCTTATTGTATTGTGTAGAGAGCTCTTCTATTCTCTTATTGTATTGTGTAGAGAGGGAGCTCTTCTATTCTCTTATTGTATTGTGTAGAGAGGGAGCTCTTCTATTCTCTTATTGTATTGTGTAGAGAGGGAGCTCTTCTATTCTCTTATTGTATTGTGTAGAGAGGGAGCTCTTCTATTCTCTTATTGTATTGTGTAGAGAGGGAGCTCTTCTATTCTCTTATTGTATTGTGTAGAGAGGGAGCTCTTCTATTCTCTTATTTTATTGTGTAGAGAGGGAGCTCTTCTATTCTCTTATTGTATTGTTTAGAGAGGGAGTTCTTCTATTCTCTTATTGTATTGTGTAGAGAGGGAGCTCTTCTATTCTCTTATTGTATTGTGTAGAGAGGGAGCTCTTCTATTCTCTTATTGTATTGTGTAGAGAGGGAGCTCTTCTATTCTCATATTGTATTGTGTAGAGAGGGAGCTCTTCTATTCTCTTATTGTATTGTGTAGAGAGAGAGCAGTAGTAATATATGAGCAGATCTCCCTACCAAGTGTTTTTTTGTGGATTTGATCTTGGAGTTTAGGCAATGGGTTACGACGTTGGATGAATTCGCCGAGTTTATATTGTATTTTACTTGAGGGGTATTTGAGTGGCATTTGAATGGCATTTAAGTGGCATTTGAGTTTTGATTATTTTTTTACTTAATTTGAACTTATAAATTTTGAATGTATGGTATTCAAGTTTTGATAATCTTGTACATAATTATATACATAACTTTAACTCATAGAGCATCTAGATTTTGAATGTATGGCATTTAAGTTTTGATATTTTTTTGTAATTCGACTCATTATATCTACATTGAATAAATACAGTAATTAAAAATGAAACAATATGTGAATATATACATTTATTGTGCAATAAGTAGGGAAAATTTCATATAATATAGCTAGAGTCAGTAAATATTAAATAATACCAAACACTACAACTTGTAATGACAATCAATGCATAAGCTTTTACTAAAAACTATCTTGAAAACCTTCAAAACATGATCCCAAATGGAAAAAAAATGGATGAAGTTAGATATTCATCTATTTGTTTACATCTACAAAAAAGAGGTATTTGGTGAAATATTTTTTCGATTTATTCAATTTTCATTAATTTTTTACAAAAACAAATCATCCTCTAAATGGTTAAATTTCATCTAATTGTACAAATTTACAAAAAAAACAGGGTATTTGGTAAAATATTCTTTCATTTCATTAAATGTTCATTATTTTTTTGCAAAAAAGAAATCACCCTTTAAATGGTTAAATTTTATCTGTTTGTATATCTTTACAAAAAAACAGGGTATTTGGTAAAATATTTCCTTTATTCTATTCAATTTTCATTAATTTTTTCAATAATTGCTTAAATATACATTATTCACTATTTTCTTATTCTAATTGTACAAATTTACAAAAAAACAAGGTATTTGGTAAAATATTCTTTCATTTCATTTCATTAAATCTTCATTATTTTTTTTGCAAAAAAGAAATCATCCTTTAAATGGTTAAATTTTATCTGTTTGTATATCTTTACAAAAAAACAGACTATTTGGTAAAATATTTCCTTTATTCTATTCAATTTTCATTAATTCTTTCAATAATTGTTTAAATATAAATTATTCATTATTTTCTTATTATTAGGTGAGCAACCTATCATACAAAATTAGTTTCTTGAGTGAGGGTTTTATCCTGCATTTTCCTTTTGAATTTTTTTCAAAAATTTACCATTTTTTTCAAAAACAATCATTTATATATACAATTTCCATTATTTTTTAAACAGAACAATTCCTATCTTTGAGAGGTTGGAGATATTGGGGTAGAAAACTTAGACATGATGATGAGAAGGCTATGGATTTTCCCGTTTAAGAACAAACCATTTTCGATGGCAATTTCAATTCGGAAAACTAAAACAATGTAATTTGTTTTTCAAAATGCAATCATCAGAAAGCTTTTGTCATGATGAGGAGGAGGCTATGGATTTACCCATTCAAGAACAAACCATTTTCGATGGCGACTTCAATTCTAAAAACGAATTAGAACTGAAGTATGTGGTATTACGTAATCATTTTTTTTAAACAAGAACAATCCATTTTTGATAGCAACTTTAATTCTAAAAACTAAATCAATGTAACTTTTTTTATGCTTTGTCTCCCATGAAATTGTTCAAAACGAATTAGAACTGAAGTATGTGGTATTACATGATAATTTTTTTAAAAAAACACATCAAAATCGACAAATTACTCCTCTAGATAGTTCAAGTTTACAATATTTGAGAATTAATCACAATAGAAACATTAAGCCTACTTGATAAAAAAGAATTTGACTGTTAAATTTAACTAATTGATTCAATGTTCGTATTTGGATCTTTTGAAAATAAACATTTCAATGAAAACATCATATTTAGTCTTTGACACACTTGAAACCATTTTCCAGTAAATTTTACCAACAATATTTCAGAAATTTTTACTAGATATTTACAAAAAAAATGAGGTATTTTGGTAAAATATTCTTTTATTACATTCCTTTTTAATTTTTTATGTTTTAAAACAGGGTTTTATTACAAAGTTTTTTTGTTTTTTCAACTTTTTAAAAAAAATAATCATTATAATATATAGTTTTCGATATTTTTTTAAAAAAAATAAATATATATAGAGATTTTCACTTTATATTCTTTTATTCCATTCAATTTTCAATAATTTTTTGAGTGAGGATTTTATCCTACACCTTCCTTTTAAATTTTTTTATTTTTTTAAAAAATAATCATTGAAATATATAGTTTTCGATATTATTTTAAAAACAATATATATATATATATAGAGTTTTTCACTTTATATTTACAAAACTTTGGTATTTGGGAAAATATTTTTTTATTTCATTCAATTTTCAATAATTTTTTGAGTGAGAATTTTATCCTACACAATCCTTTTAAATTTTTTATGTTTCAAAACAGAGCTTTATTACATTTTTTTGAACTTTTTAAAAAATAATCATTGAAATATATAGTTTTCGATATTTTTTGATTTTTTTGTACTTTTTAACTTTTTTAAAAACTGTCAAAAAATCACCAAATTACCTCTCTAGATGAATAAAATTTACAAGTAAATAATTGTAATAGAAAATACCATATCTAGTTTTTACATTCATAAAACTGTTTTATAGTAAATTTTCTGTAATACAAACTACTATAGCTTACGATATCAATGGTTACAAAGCGCTTTTCTTGAACAATATCTTCCTCGATATTCTTCTGGTATATTATTAGACCCAGGGAGGAACTCTTGTATTCCGTATTCTCTGTGATCCAATAATTGACTAAAATACAAAAGTTATTCATTATATAAATAAATTTTACCGAATTTAAATTTTACTCTTAGCTACATTAGATAGTTTACATTATATATAACAGGAAAATAACTCACTGAGTTACATCATTCAGCTCAATATTTCTTAGGGAAAGTTCTTTACTCTGTTTTCTTTTTACGATATAATGGACTAAAATAAAAAAATGATGTATTAGTATAGTATGATTAAAATTAATGTAAAATAAATATAAACTTTTGTTATTTTTTCAACTTCTATGTAAAAGAAATACACTGATTACACACGAAAAAGTCCTTTTTTTCATTTGGATTCGGAATGTATAAATATAAATATATATATAATTTTAAAAATGTTTTACAACAAACACTCATGAATAAGCCATTTATGTGATAAAACGTGTTATTTACGTGAAAAATTAGGCATTTTTGTAAAATAATTATAACCTTTTGTGATTTTTTAAACTTTTATGTAAAAAAATACACTGATTGCACAAAAAAATCCTTTTTTTAATCCGAAATAGATATAATTTAAAAATGTTTTACAAAAAATGTTTATGAATTGATCATTTATGTGAAAAACTAAACATTTTTGTAAAATAATTATAACCTTTTGTTATTTTTTAAACTTTTATGTAAAAAAATACACTGATTGCACAAAAAAATCCTTTTTTTAATCCGAAATAGATATAATTTAAAAATGTTTTACAAAAAATGTTTATGAATTGATCATTTATGTGAAAAACTAAACATTTTTGCAAAATAATTATAACCTTTTGTTATTTTTTAAACTTTTTTGTAAAAAAATACACTGATTACTCAAAAAAGTCCTTTTTTTAATCTGAAATATATATAATTTAAAAATGTTTTACAAAAAAAGGTTATGAGTTGATCATTTATGTGAAAAATTGAACATTTTTGTAAAATAATTATCACCTTTTGTTATTTTTCCAACTTTTATGTAAAAAAATACACTGATGACACAACAAAATCCTTTTTTAATTCGAAATATATATATATATATAACTTAAAAATTTTTTTTCCAAAAATGTTCACAAATTTATCATTTTAAGGGGTTTTTCATTGTAAGAATCCACAAAATTTTCACAAATCAACTTTTTAAAATTATGGTAAAAATTAATAAACTTACCTATAGTGATATGAATCCCTTGAGTTATAGATTAGCTTCTCGAGAGTTTGTTCTCCACAGTCTTCTTTTTCAGCATCATCGAAGTGGTTGAGAAAATCCTCAGATTTTGGATTATCAGCCAGTTCCGAGGCTTGGATGAAGGCTTGATGAGCTGCGAGTACACTGATGTTGTAGAAAATTGAATTGTCTGCGTTTCGACTCAGACCCTTGAACAAAATCACTCCAAATCTCTCCGATGTCACAGCAGAAGCTATTTGATGAGGAATGCGCATATCTCCGATCAGTAATTCTTCATCTACAACACTTCTGTATTGAACTAGAAGAGTCTCTTCATTTCCATTCCATCGCCTGTCAGATTTTGCTATAACTTCAGGGTTTTGGAAACATATGACACTATCTGTTGGGAAATCCTGAAGATTAGCTACCTCGAAATAAGCATTGATTTGTCGCATACTTTTTTCTGGTAATACATCAAACGCATTCTTACACCTCAAAGTAGTTCCTGTTTCTGTAGCAGCACGAAAAATTGCTTTTCCAGTCTTTTCAACACCCATGTAGATCAAAACCAGTGGTCTTATTTGCGAAGCTTCATTGACAAGTAATCCTGCTGCTAATGGAATAGTGCTCTTCACTCTAACTACCTTTCCATCCTTTTTATAGTTGTAGATGATGGTACAGTTCGTTTCATCATAGAGCTCAAAGGTTAACACCTGCATAACTGTAGGTATTGGTAAATCTTCAACTTTGACTATGTTTTCAATGTTTCTTCTGGAAGCTGGAGATAGAGTACTTAACAGAGAGGCGCTTTTGATGATGAGAGTTGCCAGAGTATTCAGACTGGCGCTTTGAAAGGGAATCATAGTGCGTTGAAGAAGTACATTGTCATCAATCACCTTATCTTGTGAAGGTTTTGGTTCTTTATTCTTCAGTTGTTTTGTATTGACTTGTGTCGACATTCTAAAAGATAAAGTAAAAATCCATGTTATGATTTCTTTTTCAAACCAATTTGAAGATATATATATATTTACTCAATATCATACCACTGTTAGTATCTAAATCGATAAAAATTAAATTTATACTCAATCAAGTTGACTTACCTCCAAACAGAAAAGTCCTTCTAGCAGTTGTAGTAGATGATGTTGTAGTAGATCTTGCTCCTTCAGTTGCTAATGTCGAAGTGACTGCTTTCTGTGTAAAAACAGTGCTTCTTATATAGCTGAAATCATGCCATTTATCATAAGGTTAAATTAATGAAACATTGTTTTTACGGAAGAACACCAATGCTTTCGCGGGAATAAATAATTTATTTTCACGCGAATACAAACCAATGCTTTCGCGGGAATAAACATTTTATTTTCACGCGAATGGAAACTGTTGCTTTCGCGGGAATGAATACTTTATTTTCACGCGAATACAAACCAATGCTTTCGCGGGAATAAACATTTAATTTTCACGCGAATGGAAACTGTTGCTTTCGCGGGAATGAATACTTTATTTTCACGCAAATACAAACCAATGCTTTCGCGGGAATAAACATTTTATTTTCACGCGAATGGAAACTGTTGCTTTCGCGGGAATGAATACTTTATTTTCACGCGAATACAAACCAATGCTTTCGCGGGAATAAACATTTAATTTTCACGCGAATGGAAACTGTTGCTTTCGCGGGAATGAATACTTTATTTTCACGCGAATACAAATCAATGCTTTCGCGGGAATAAACATTTAATTTTCACGCGAATGGAAACTGTTGCTTTCGCGGGAATGAATACTTTATTTTCACGCGAATACAAACCAATGCTTTCGCGGGAATAAACATTTTATTTTCACGCGAATGGAAACTGTTGCTTTCGCGGGAATGAATACTTTATTTTCACGCGAATACAAACCAATGCTTTCGAGGGAATAAACATTTTATTTTCACGCGAATGGAAACTGTTGCTTTCGCGGGAATGAATACTTTATTTTCACGCGAATACAAACCAATGCTTTCGCGGGAATAAACATTTTATTTTCACGCGAATGGAAACTGTTGCTTTCGCGGGAATGAATACTTTATTTTCACGCGAATACAAACCAATGCTTTCGCGGGAATAAACATTTAATTTTCACGCGAATGGAAACTGTTGCTTTCGCGGGAATGAATACTTTATTTTCACGCGAATACAAATCAATGCTTTCGCGGGAATAAACATTTAATTTTCACGCGAATGGAAACTGTTGCTTTCGCGGGAATGAATACTTTTTTTTCACGCGAATATAAACCAATGCTTTCGCGGGAATAAACATTTAATTTTCACGCGAATGGAAACTGTTGCTTTCGCGGGAATGAATACTTTATTCTCACGCGAATACAAACCAATGCTTTTGCGGGAATAAACATTTAATTTTCACACGAATGGAAACTGTTGCTTTCGCGGGAATGAATACTTTATTTTCACGCGAATACAAACCAATGCTTTCGCGGGAATAAACATTTTATTTTCACGCGAATGGAAACTGTTGCTTTCGCGGGAATGAACACTTTATTTTCGCACGAATACAAACCAATGCTTTCGCGGGAATAAACATTTAATTTTCACGCGAATGGAAACTGTTGCTTTCGCGGGAATGAATAATTTATTTTCACGCGAATACAAACCAATGCTTTCGCGGGAATAAACATTTTATTTTCACGCGAATGGAAACTGTTGCTTTCGCGGGAATGAATACTTTATTTTCACGCGAATACAAACCAATGCTTTCGCGGGAATAAACATTTAATTTTCACGCGAATGGAAACTGTTGCTTTCGCGGGAATAAACATTTTTTTTTCAGGCGAATAAAAACCAATGCTTTCGCGGGAATAAATAATTTATTTTCACGCGAATGGAACCCGTTGCTTTCGCGGAAATAAACAATTTATTTTCACGCGAATACAAACCAATGCTTTCGCGGGAATAAAAGATTTATTTTCACACATTCACCTATATAAGAGACAACGGTTTCAGACAGAAAGCATCCAGTTCAACAACAGTGAGCAAAGGAGCAACATCTATCTACTACATCTTCCATTGCAACTACTAAGAGTTCTCTCTTCATAAAGGTAAAACTTAAATTCAAATATTTCCGCTAGCTAACACAACTATCTGAAGGCTTTATGACATATCTATCTTTAAATTGGTTATAAAGAATTGAACCAATTTTTTCTGTTTTTTCAGAATGAATACTCAAGTCGTAGAAAGTCAACCATTGTATCTAAAGTCGGAATCTCAGCCTGATGAAAAGGTAAGAATTAATAAAAAATACTATTTAACACCTGTTGAACACCTTTAATTATTTTAGTTATCTAATTATCGCTTGTATTTTAGAACAATGCAACAACAAATCCAATCTACTTAAAGGACTTCCTTCCAGAAATGTATCATAACTATGTGATAAATAATGATGTTGTTGAAGAAAAAGCTGTAGAACGTTTGACATTTCAAGTTATAATATTCTGTATAACTCAACACATGATGAGTATGGGGATGTGTTGTAAGAAACATGATATATCTACAGAACGTTTTGATGACATTATAAAAAACGGTTTCGAAATCGTTTTGTCAATGGTGGAAGTCGTTAATATTAATAATTTTTTAAAAGAAATTGAAAGAAGTGCTTGGAATCAAATAGTTTTCAAAAAATTATACAACATGACGTGGAACAAAAAAACTTTTTATAAATTCAGAAAGCATATTTATAATTATGTCCAAATAGATAAAGCTCTATCCTCTTCTGTAGGTATTTTAGAACTAATGTTAGAAGCGTTTCATACATATTTATGAAAAATTTTTAGTTGTTTTTTATTATTTTACAATATTTTGTTCAAACTATTATATTTTATTTCTTACCAATTGAGATGTTAAAAGCAATATGATATTAAGTAAATACATATATATATATATATTTGAATACATCCTTTGTTGACTGTCTCCACATCCCAATAGTTTAATAAGTACATTCTCAATCTACCATAACTCTATGATCTTAACTGCTTTTGGCATAAATACATATATATATATATATAAGACACTCTAAGTAATAAATACACTCTTAGCCACTCATGCAAATATTACCCTTTTATTTTTAGAATGTTATGGATGCTCTTTCTGAAGAGCTCCTTAGCACAGATCCATATCCAACAGAAAATAAAATGAAAAACGGCAAAACAACTCCTAAGAGAAGGAAAACTGCTCCAAAAAAGCGAATAGTAAGGAAACGAAAACAAATAGTGAGAAAACAAACTACTTCCGTTGATAAGCAAACAATGGAGAGTGCAGCTATAACTCATTTAACAGTTGAATGTCTCAACGAAAGGAGAGCTAGGGAATTAGAAAAGTCTAAAGGTTCTCAAGTGATTGACTCACCAAAAGTTCCGATTTGCAAAACATTTGAAGATCTTCCTATCCCAAGCATTATGCGAGTGACTGGTGTGATACATCCATCAAGTAAGGAGATGTGTAGATATTCTCAAGTACACTACCATGATCCTTCAGATATAAATGAACTCGAACCCAAAATACTCCTCTGTCCAGTTGAAATAGCTAAAAACTTCAACTGTGATAATTACCCCCCTCCGTTTAACGTTGTATATTTGGGTAGAAAGGGAAAACCAAAAAATAAAAGCGTTCTTTGGTATGATGTCAGACGTGTTACCAGACATCCTCTAAGCAAAAAGAAAGCTGAAGAGGAATCACTATATTTTAGTACATTGACTAAAAGTCAGCTCAAACGCTTCTTGAACATCAACACCCTCAATAGTTTTCAACCCGGCGCTATTTTTCCTTACCAAGATGTTGTTGATAGATTCGTTCCTCATCGATTTAAAGGAGGGCAGTCGAATGTAATTTGTATTCGTTATAGCATTGAACAATGTGGAGAAACGCTGTTGAAGACACTTGCCATACCAGACAAATATGCTTCAGAAGCTAACAAATATACTCCAGGTGTGATGATCTACAGAGGAAAAACAACCCACGGAAAATTTAAGACAGAATACGATCTTTCATTTTGCTCTCCATACTGTCTCGGTCGAATGTATTGGAAACAATATTGTGATCAAGCAAAGCACAACAAAACAATATTAGAAATTGATGATGATGATGAACTTGAAGATTTTCTACGTGGAGACTTTGATGATTTTGAGACAGGATATGTTGCTGAAAAAAAATGATGAGTGTTTTAGCGATGGATAGTCTCTAATTCAAAAAACAAGTTGGACAATGTGACTTGGTGAGCTATTTCCCTTTTCTATATAATGTAAACTATCCAATGTAACTAAAGCTATAATTCAATTTCATGTAATTATTTTAAATTTTTGTTTAATCATTCTATACTAATACATAACTTTTTATTTTAGTTCATTACGAATTCAAAAGCACATAAAACAGAAGTCTCCCTTCTTAAGATATAACATCACTACATCAAAGATATCATTGTAAAAAAAGTCTATGTATTAATTGTTATTACTTAGTATTTACTGACTCTAGCTATATTATATGGAGAGATTTTCCCTACTTATTACACAATAAATGTATATATTCACATATTGTTTCATTTTTAATCACTGTATTTATTCAATGTAGATATATCTCCTCTCTCTCAAGATATCATATGAGTCGGAATTACAGAAAATTATCAAACCTTAAATGCCTTACATTCAAAATCTAGATACCCTATGAGTTATAATTATGTATACAGTTATGTAATAATTATCATAACCTAAATGCCATACATTCAAAATTTAGATACCATATAAGTTCAAATTAAGTAAAAAAATAATCAAAAACTCAAATGCCACTTAAATGCCACTCAAATGCCACTCAAGTACCCCTCAAATGAAATACAATATAAACTCGGCGAATTCATCCAACGTCGTAACCCATTGCATAACCTCCAAGGTCTAATCCACAAAAAAACACTTGGTAGGGAGATCTGCTCATATATTACTACTGAGAGCTCTTCTATTTTCTTATTGTATTGTGTAGAGAGGGAGCTCTTCTATTCTCTTATTGTATTGTGTAGAGAGGGAGCTCTTCTATTCTCTTATTGTATTGTGTAGAGAGGGAGCTCTTCTATTCTCTTATTGTATTGTGTAGAGAGGGAGCTCTTCTATTCTCTTATTGTATTGTGTAGAGAGGGAGCTCTTCTATTCTCTTATTGTATTGTGTAGAGAGGGAGCTCTTCTATTCTCTTATTGTATTGTGTAGAGAGCTCTTCTATTCTCTTATTGTATTGTGTAGAGAGCTCTTCTATTCTCTTATTGTATTGTGTAGAGAGGGAGCTTTTCTATTCTCTTATTGTATTGTGTAGAGAGAGAGCTTTTCTATTCTCTTATTGTATTGTGTAGAGAGGGAGCTCTTCTATTCTCTTATTGTATTGTGTAGAGAGGGAGCTCTTCTATTCTCTTATTGTATTGTGTAGAGAGGGAGTTCTTCTATTCTCATATTGTATTGTGTAGAGAGGGAGCTCTTCTATTCTCTTATTGTATTGTGTAGAGACCTCTTCTATTCTCTTATTGTATTGTGTAGAGAGGGAGGGAGCTCTTCTATTCTCTTATTGTATTGTGTAGAGACCTCTTCTATTCTCTTATTGTATTGTGTAGAGAGGGAGGGAGCTCTTCTATTCTCTTATTGTATTGTGTAGAGAGGGAGCTCTTCTATTCTCTTATTGTATTGTGTAGAGAGGGAGCTCTTCTATTCTCTTATTGTATTGTGTAGAGAGGGAGGGAGCTCTTCTATTCTCTTATTGTATTGTGTAGAGAGGGAGCTCTTCTATTCTCATATTGTATTGTGTAGAGACGGAGCTCTTCTATTCTCTTATTGTATTGTGTAGAGAGGGAGCTCTTCTATTCTCTTATTGTATTGTGTAGAGAGGGAGCTCTTCTATTATCTTATTGTATTGTGTAGAGAGGGAGCTCTTCTATTCTCTTATTGTATTGTGTAGAGAGAGAGCTCTTCTATTCTCTTATTGTATTGTGTAGAGAGGGAGGGAGCTCTTCTATTCTCTTATTGTATTGTGTAGAGAGGGAGCTTTTCTATTCTCTTATTGTATTGTGTAGAGAGCTCTTCTATTCTCTTATTGTATTGTGTAGAGAGGGAGCTCTTCTATTCTCTTATTGTATTGTGTAGAGAGGGAGGGAGCTCTTCTATTCTCTTATTGTATTGTGTAGAGAGGGAGCTCTTCTATTCTCTTATTGTATTGTGTAGAGAGGGAGCTCTTCTATTCTCTTATTGTATTGTGTAGAGAGGGAGCTCTTCTATTCTCTTATTGTATTGTGTAGAGAGAGAGCTCTTCTATTCTCTTATTGTATTGTGTAGAGAGGGAGCTCTTCTATTCTCTTATTGTATTGTGTAGAGAGGGAGCTCTTCTATTCTCTTATTGTATTGTGTAGAGAGGGAGCTCTTCTATTCTCTTATTGTATTGTGTAGAGAGGGAGCTCTTCTATTCTCTTATTGTATTGTGTAGAGAGGGAGCTCTTCTATTCTCTTATTGTATTGTGTAGAGAGAGAGCTCTTCTATTCTCTTATTGTATTGTGTAGAGAGGGAGGGAGCTCTTCTATTCTCTTATTGTATTGTGTAGAGAGGGAGCTTTTCTATTCTCTTATTGTATTGTGTAGAGAGCTCTTCTATTCTCTTATTGTATTGTGTAGAGAGGGAGCTCTTCTATTCTCTTATTGTATTGTGTAGAGAGGGAGGGAGCTCTTCTATTCTCTTATTGTATTGTGTAGAGAGGGAGCTCTTCTATTCTCTTATTGTATTGTGTAGAGAGGGAGCTCTTCTATTCTCTTATTGTATTGTGTAGAGAGGGAGCTCTTCTATTCTCTTATTGTATTGTGTAGAGAGGGAGCTCTTCTATTCTCTTATTGTATTGTGTAGAGAGAGAGCTCTTCTATTCTCTTATTGTATTGTGTAGAGAGGGAGCTCTTCTATTCTCTTATTGTATTGTGTAGAGAGGGAGCTCTTCTATTCTCTTATTGTATTGTGTAGAGAGAGAGAGCTCTTCTATTCTCTTATTGTATTGTGTAGAGAGGGAGGGAGCTCTTCTATTCTCTTATTGTATTGTGTAGAGAGGGAGCTCTTCTATTCTCTTATTGTATTGTGTAGAGAGAGAGCTCTTCTATTCTCATATTGTATTGTGTAGAGAGGGAGCTCTTCTATTCTCTTATTGTATTGTGTAGAGAGGGAGCTCTTCTATTCTCTTATTGTATTGTGTAGAGAGGGAGCTCTTCTATTCTCTTATTGTATTGTGTAGAGAGGGAGGGAGCTCTTCTATTCTCTTATTGTATTGTGTAGAGAGGGAGCTCTTCTATTCTCATATTGTATTGTGTAGAGACGGAGCTCTTCTATTCTCTTATTGTATTGTGTAGAGAGGGAGCTCTTCTATTCTCTTATTGTATTGTGTAGAGAGAGGGCTCTTCTATTCTCTTATTGTATTGTGTAGAGAGGGAGCTCGTCTGGTGGAAGAAGAGGACGTACCAACCCAGCAGATAACGCAGAGGTAGAACTAAAGGATCTAGGACTGTCTGAAGAGAAAGGACCACGTCCTCACCATGGCGGAGAGAAAAGAACAAAGAATGCAGGAGCTGCTGCAAGTCAAACCCAAAGTTCTGCAGACGTAGAGAACAGAGAAGGTTCAGGGGGTTTATTAGGACTGGCCACGGGTTTTGTCTCTGATGTTTCATCCTATTTAGCTGGTGGTAAGTATGCTGATGGAAATGTAGAGCGACACGTGCCAGCTTCTCAATTGTCTTTCCAATCATCTGCTGCCTCGTCTACTGCTCCCACAAAAAGTCCTGTCACCAGTTCCACAGGAAGTCCTGCCACAAGCTCCACAGGAAGTGCTGCCAAAGGTTCCGCAGGAAGTGCTGCCAATATACGTGGAACAGGTACTGCCGCTGCTGGTTCATCCACCCCACGTGACAGCGAATGCCCTATTTGTATGGATGACATCAAGGATCCTATAGCCCTGCCATGCTCCCACAAGTTCTGTAGGGCTTGCCTGGATCAGATGGAAACAACCACCAAATCACATCTGTGTCCCACCTGCAGAACTCCATTCAGAACTGCTGAAGGAAAACAACCCAAAGGTGGAACTATGACAACCACCACTCAAACTTACACACATCTACCTGGATATCCTACCTATGGGACTATTGTCATCACCTATACCATTCCTTCAGGTGTACAGGGGGTGAGTTTGTACATCTACATGTATGTTATATCAGGTGTACAGGGGGTGAGTGTGTACATCTACATGTATGTTATATCAGGTGTACAGTGGGTGAGTGTGTACATCTACATGTATGTTATATCAGGTGTACAGTGGGTGAGTGTGTACATCTACATGTATGTTATATCAGATGTACAGGGGGTGAGTGTGTACATCTACATGTATTATATCAGATGTACAGGGGGTGAGTGCGTACATCTACATGTATTATATCAGCTGTACAGTATACACGTATATCAGTTGTACAGTATACAAGTATATCAGCTGTACAGTATACAAGTATACCAGTTGTACAGTATACAAGTATACCAGTTGTACAGTATACAAGTATACCAGTTGTACAGTATACAAGTATACCAGTTGTACAGTATACAAGTATATCAGCTGTATAGTATACAAGTATACCAGTTGTATAGTATACAAGTATACCAGTTGTACAGTATACAAGTATATCAGTTGTATAGTGTACAAGTATATCAGTTGTACAGTATACAAGTATATCAGTTGTACAGTATACAAGTATACCAGTTGTATAGTATACAAGTATACCAGTTGTACAGTATACAAGTATATCAGTTGTACAGTATACAAGTATATCAGCTGTACAGTATACAAGTATATCAGTTGTACAGTATACAAGTATACCAGTTGTATAGTATACACGTATATCAGTTGTACAGTATACAAGTATATCAGTTGTACAGTATACAAGTATATCAGTTGTACAGTATACAAGTATATCAGTTGTATAGTATACAAGTATATCAGTTGTACAGTATACACGTATATCAGTTGTACAGTATACAAGTATACCAGTTGTACAGTATACAAGTATATCAGTTGTATAGTATACAAGTATATCAGTTGTACAGTATACAAGTATATCAGTTGTACAGTATACAAGTATATCAGTTGTACAGTATACAAGTATACCAGTTGTATAGTATACAAGTATATCAGTTGTACAGTATACAAGTATATCAGTTGTATAGTGTACAAGTATATCAGTTGTACAGTATACAAGTATATCAGTTGTACAGTATACAAGTATATCAGTTGTATAGTGTACAAGTATATCAGTTGTACAGTATACAAGTATATCAGTTGTACAGTATACACGTATATCAGTTGTACAGTATACAAGTATACCAGTTGTACAGTATACAAGTATACCAGTTGTACAGTATACAAGTATATCAGCTGTACAGTATACACGTATATCAGTTGTACAGTATACAAGTATACCAGTTGTACAGTATACAAGTATACCAGTTGTACAGTATACAAGTATATCAGCTGTACAGTATACAAGTATACCAGTTGTACAGTATACAAGTATACCAGTTGTACAGTATACAAGTATATCAGCTGTACAGTATACAAGTATATCAGTTGTATAGTATACAAGTATACCAGTTGTATAGTGTACAAGTATATCAGTTGTACAGTATACAAGTATATCAGTTGTATAGTGTACAAGTATACCAGTTGTACAGTATACAAGTATATCAGTTGTACAGTATACAAGTATATCAGCTGTACAGTATACAAGTATATCAGTTGTACAGTATACAAGTATACCAGTTGTATAGTATACAAGTATATCAGTTGTACAGTATACAAGTATATCAGTTGTATAGTGTACAAGTATATCAGTTGTACAGTATACAAGTATATCAGTTGTACAGTATACAAGTATATCAGGTGTACAGTATACAAGTATATCAGTTGTACAGTATACAAGTATACCAGTTGTACAGTATACAAGTATACCAGTTGTACAGTATACAAGTATACCAGTTGTACAGTATACAAGTATATCAGTTGTACAGTATACAAGTATATCAGTTGTACAGTATACAAGTATACCAGTTGTACAGTATACAAGTATATCAGTTGTACAGTATACAAGTATACCAGTTGTACAGTATACAAGTATATCAGTTGTACAGTATACAAGTATACCAGTTGTACAGTATACAAGTATATCAGTTGTACAGTATACAAGTATACCAGTTGTACAGTATACAAGTATATCAGTTGTATAGTGTACAAGTATATCAGTTGTACAGTATACAAGTATATCAGTTGTACAGTATACAAGTATATCAGTTGTATAGTGTACAAGTATATCAGTTGTACAGTATACAAGTATATCAGTTGTACAGTGTACAAGTATATCAGTTGTACAGTATACAAGTATACCAGTTGTACGGTATACAAGTGTATCATTTATACATTATATAAGTATACTAACAGTATTTCACATTTTATTTAAATAACATTATGTTTAATTCTTCATCTATCTTCCCCCACCTTGTCTTTTTTCCTCTAGCCCTAATTCTTAACCTCTACCTTGCTCTACGACACCCTGTTTCAGTGCTGCCGCACTTTACACTCTCCATCTCTCCCTTTCCCACTCTCCCACATGTACAGACATACAGACAGCAGGATTTGTTTGACATTCATATTGTGGGAGATTTATACAACGCTTAGTTGGTTTCAGCCTACCCCAGGTTACCCCGGGTCAGTAACGAAAAATGGCTGCTAAGGAAAGTTTGAGGCCCTGGGAGTCCAAAAACCTACCCCTTATGAAGACCCGAGTCTTAGAAATAGCAAGGACCGGAGACTAGGAAGCCAGCCTACCAAATTAGGAGTGGAAAAGTTTCATTGCCTCAAAAGAGTGGGAAAATACTCCCCCCCCCCCTCCCCCCCCCCCTCCCCCAGAGCTGTCTACCATGTGCACACCTTTTTACTTGGATTGTCTCATTTATATTACTGTATTATGTATGATGATTTACTGTATAATTGTATTGATATTTGTGATTTACTCAGCCTAATAAGGGGACGAGAGTTCCTGGTCATCTCCTATAAAAGGAATTGTTGGGCATTGAGAAGCCAGAAGTCTAGTGTATTTTTGTGTATCAACATGTTTTTTTGCTAAATAGAATAAGTATAATAAATTATTTGTTCGTGTAACCTCTGTGTGGTTAGTCTGGGTCGTGGACCTTGAAGTAGTTGTTAAAGTTAGTGGAGTAGGTCCCGTTGTGTCAGTAGTGAAAGGTGGAAAGTCACTACAATATCTATAGATGAAAGTATATAAGTCACCTTCTGAAATGACACCACATTAGAAAAACATTAGTTCTTAGGTTTAAAAAATGAAGATTCCAGTAAGTTCTTTGGCCATCAATGGTTTGTCCCTCATGTTATCAATAATGCAACAGTTATTGATATTACAAGGAATTCCATGTATACTTACTGTAATCTCCAGTAGAGTCAGCTACTGATATACAGGAGAGGCCAACTCCCAAGCGCTACATACACCAAAACTGGTTTTTCACCACTCTCATTATGTTGTTTACATTTATCAAACTGCACCACGCAAAACTTGTTTACGCTTTAGTGTTTTGTGGTACAGTTCAGTTAGAGACTGTGGACCCACTCTTGGCTCAGCTATGAGTTAACACGAAGAGAGAATCCCAACAGTAATATTGTAATGGATATCTGTCTGGTTTCTGCAAAATACCACTAGTCTTGAGTGTTACACCTCTCTCCAGAGAGGACACTGTGCCGGTATGACAGTGACAACTGTGATCAGTTACTGCCTGATCAGTTGACATGCACAGAGCCCACGGCTCAGACAAACTACACAGTGTGCTAGTCTGATAATGATATTCATTGGTATAGCACCTGGTTCTAGGGAGGCCATTGCCTAAAGAGTGATGGGTATATTTAGCAATACACCGGATGAATGAATGCAATGATCTAATAAAGCATGCACAGGAAAAGATTTAACCAATACAAATGAATATGTTTAACCAATAATACGCAAATACAGTTGAATATCCAAGGAGCCAAATCGCTAAGATGCGGAGTCCTGGGCTCATTGTCCGATGGCTGACTTTTGTTATTCCTAGGGCTATATTTACCCCGGGGCCGATAGCACCATCCACCATGGACCCGAGGCTGGTTAAAGACTGAAAACTATACCATAATCTCCAACCCTTGCCATTAGGCGCCATATTTATTTATCGTTCTGCATTATTGTATGTTTTGTTATAATTGTGTCATTTGTTTGGTTTGAATTATTCCTGCATATCCTATTGGTTGCGTTGTTTATGTGTCATTAACTTCCTATAAGCCAGCCTATATAGAGGCCTGCTCTCCGTATACTTAGTGCTTTTATCTACTACTTCTGCTGATGTGTATCTCTAGGTGATAGCCTCCATAGAAAGTAGACTTGAGACAATATAGATGTTCTTTTACCTGAGCTTTGACTAGTTAATCTGAGCCATGGGCTAACTCTGCTGTGAAGTTGTGAGCAACTTCTATGTAGTCCCCTGCAGGTTTTACCAACCCCGTGTTACCTTTTGGAGCACTGTGGACAGTTGTAGTTAGTGGAGAGCTCTAGTTAGTGGACAGCTCTAGTTAGTGGACAGTTCTAGTTAGTGGACAGCTCTAGTTAGTAGACAGCTCTAGTTAGTAGACAGCTCTAGTTAGTAGACAGCTCTAGTTAGTAGACAGCTCTAGTTAGTAGACAGCTCTAGTTAGTGGACCGCTCTAGTTAGTGGACAGCTCTAGTTAGTGGACAGCTCTAGTTAGTGGACAGTTCTAGTTAGTGGGCAGCTCTAGTTAGTGGACAGCTCTAGTTAGTGGATAGTTCTAGTTAGTAGACAGCTCTAGTTAGTGGATAGTTCTAGTTAGTGGACAGCTCTAGTTAGTGGATAGTTCTAGTTAGTAGACAGCTCTAGTTAGTGGACAGTTCTAGTGAGTGGACAGTTCTAGTTAGTGGACAGCAGTGGCTACAATAATGCTACGCTATCACTAGGTAACATTACTCAACCGACACACATCTGAGTTTATTACACCAAATCTCTTGCTCCAAAGTTTACATTCTTCTTTTCATGATGTTGTTATAAAGGTACTCAGATTTTTTACTTTTGAAATGTTTGGTTTTCACTGATGATTTTTTTCATAGCCCAAGCACCCAAATCCTGGTGAGCGATTTACTGGTACAAGTAGAACAGCCTACCTACCCAACAATACACAGGGACGTAAGGCAGAAAGGCTGCTAAGAAAGGCATTCAACCAGAGGATGGTCTTTACCATTGGTCAGTCGGTGACTACTGGACGTGATAACTGTATTGTGTGGAATGATATTCATCACAAGACCAACTTGAGTGGGGGGCCTTCTAACTATGGCTACCCCGACCCTGATTACTTGAATAGACTCATTGAGGACTTGCAGGCTAAGGGAATCACTGAGTAGATGAATAATATTGCTATAACATTTCGAATACATATACTGGCTAGGCTAGGGTACACAAGCTAGCCTTGGCAGGTACACAGGCTAGGGTTTGCTGTGATGGTAGATTGCTACATTTATTAACAAACATATATGATTAGTTGGTAGTCTGTCCCCTCCTCTCAATCGGCCATTTTACATGATTATGCTTTAAATAGATTCACCGCTGGTTTCAGTCATTTCTGTGATTAGGCTGCTGCAGCTTCTAAATATAGCTTTGTTGATTACACTATGTACCATGTATTGTATACCATGTACCGTATACCATGTATTGTATACCATGTATTGTATACCATGTGTTGTATACTATGTGTCTCATACAATGTGTACCCTGTATCGTACACAATACTACTAGTGCTTGTCAGCAAAGCACCAGCTATGTGTCAGCAGTAGTTCAAGGGCTTTCCACTGCGTTGCGCTCGGATTTGATGGCATTACATTATCCAACACCTTTGTGGTTGGTGTTGGATAATCCGAGCACATCGCAGTGAAAGCCCTTGAAGTATGCCAGCAGCGATTACTGGTTCGCATTCCTCCAGCCACAGACTGCGGAAAATTGGCTGGTTGAGCTATGAGAGACCTGTGCATTGGGCTGTGCAGACTGGTCTGCCTTAAACTAGAGCAAACAATAACTCCTCCAATATTGCCGACTCTTGCCGCTGTCAGATTCAGACATTTTAGCTTTCTTTCACACTGCAGAGTGAATGCTCAGACTCACACGGAAGCCCCACACATTCACTGTATTGACTGCTGATACCTTCAATGTCGATGTTCTTACTGCTGATGTTCGCAATGCTGATGTCTACACTGCTGACATCCGCGCTACTAGTGTCTGCACTGCTGATGTCGGCGCTACTGATGTCTGCAATGCTGATGTTTGCACTGCTGATATCTACATTGTTAGTAGTAATATATGAGCAGATCTCCCTACCAAGTGTTTTTTTGTGGGGTCATAATCTGGGGTGATGCAATGGGTTACGGCGTTGAATGAATTCGCCGAGTTTATATTGTGTTTTATTTGAGGGGTACTTGAGTGGCATTTGAGTGGTATTTAAGTGGCATTCGAGTTTTGATTATTTTTTACTTAATTTGAACTTATATGGTATATAGATTTTGAATGTATGGCATCTAAGTTATGATAATTTTTTACATAATTGTATACATAATTATAACTCATAGGATGTCTAGATTTTGAATGTGAGGCATTTAGGGTTTGATAATTTTTTGTAATTCCGAGTCATACGATATCTTGAGAGAGAGGAGAGAGAGGAAATATATCTACATTGAATAAATACAGTGATTAAAAATGGAAGAATATGTGAATATATACATTTATTGTGTAATAAGTAGGGAAAATCTCATATAATATAGCTAGAGTCAGTAAATACTAAGTTACTGAAGTTTTTAGATATTTCAACTGGATAAAAAAGTACAGTCACTCGTATAATACTTAGGATAGGAAGATCTTCAAATGTTTTGCAAAACCGGAACTTTTGGTGAGTTAATCACCTGAGAACCTTTAGACTTTTCTATGAATTATTATATGATTATATAGACTTATTGTATAATAAGTAGGGAAAATCTTTCCATATAATATAGTTAGAGTCGGTAAATAGTAAGTAATACAAAACAGTACAACTTGTAATGTCAATGAATACACAGGCTTTTTTTTATTCATTCATTATCCGCTTGAGACTACCTGTTGTCAGCATTTGATATTGAGTTTACATACCATCAACACCAAGTGGTTCATCAAAATCTTGTAATTCGTTTTCTAGGAATTCCTTAAGAACTTCATCCTCATTATTCGTTTTTGTTAGCACCTCATTGGAACTTGTTTGTGTGCAATATTGCTCCCAATCACTAGCGTTGGTTGAAGAAATGAAGACAACATTGTGGTATGGAATAGGATTTCCATTCTTACTCTGTTTTTTTCCTTTGTAAATCATCACACCAGGTGCACATCTTTTAGCTTCCTCGTTATATCTGATTGGTAGTAAAAGCGTTCTCGTCTCTCTTTTTCCATTCTTTTCAGTGACATAGCGAATGCAATTTACAATGGATTCTTCTCCATTGAATCGGAAAGGAATGAATCTTTCTACAACTTCGATGTAAGCAAAAATGGAACAATCTTTGAAATTACTGAGATACTCGATGTCGTAAGCGAGTTTGAGTTCTTCTTCACTCATTTTTCTCAGTTTTTCAGCTTCAGCAGTAGCTTCCATTGCGGTTAATCGTTTTGTACTGATACGTTTGACATTGTAGTAAGTAGTCTCTGGTTTTTTTGAGTTTTCCATCTCACCCAAGTACAAAATGTTGAAAGGTAATGGGTAGTTATCAACATTGAAGCTTTCAACTACTCTACTTGGACAAACGACTTTCTGAAAATTCGCTCCAGTTGAATTATCAAGATAAGTGAGAATGTAGTAGTTTCCGTATGCACCAGTACTCTGCTCAATAGAAACGATTTGCAAAACTGATGGAACAGGAAGTGATGCTAGTGTAAGAAACCCTCCAATCTTTTTCAAATCACATGCCTTCCATTTTTGGAGAGATTTGGCCATCTTGAGAGCTCTGTCAGCATCAGTGAGCAATTCTTTTTGTTCCATATTGTTTGATGTTGTGGGTAAAACCAGTTTTGGAAGAGCTCGTCTCTTTATCGCTGCTTCTTTTGTGGCAGAGTTAGAGTTTTTTCTTTTGGGTGTTTTGAACGTTTTTTGTTTGTTTTCGATTGGCTTTAAATCCGTGTAAGAAGCAGAAAAATCCTCCATAGTGTTCTAAAAAAGAAAGAAATAACATATAATTCAGCTTTTCATGTGGAACTAAAAGATTATTTATTTCATACTTTACATTATAGCTAAACTAATTTTGATCTTTGTTAGGTAAGGAATAATAAGTTTTTAAATTTTACCTTTTATAAAGAGAAAGTTTCTAGTAGTTGCAATGGAAAGTGTAGTAGATGTTGTTCCTCTGATCGCTGTTGTAGAACTGGATGCTTTCTGTGTGAAAACAGTGGCTCTTAAATAGCTAAAGTTGCACTGGTTGAACTCTATGAATACCAGCCTTCTTTATAATATAACTATGAATCAGAATTTTGTCCACGCGAAAACCAATGTTTTCGCGGGAATAAATAATTTATTTTCACGCGAATAGAAACTGTTGCTTTCGCGGGAATACAAATTTTATTTTCACGCGGATACAAACCAATGCTTTCGCGGGAATAAAGACTTTATTTTCACGCGAATGGAAACAGTTGTTTTCGCGGGAATAAATAATTTATTTTCACGCGAATAGAAACTGTTGCTTTCGCGGGAATACAAATTTTATTTTCACGCGGATACAAACCAATGCTTTCGCGGGAATAAAGACTTTATTTTCACGCGAATGGAAACAGTTGTTTTCGCGGGAATAAATAATTTATTTTCACGCGAATAGAAACTGTTGCTTTCGCGGGAATACAAATTTTATTTTCACGCGGATACAAACCAATGCTTTCGCGGGAATAAAGACTTTATTTTCACGCGAATGGAAACAGTTGTTTTCGCGGGAATAAATAATTTATTTTCACGCGAATAGAAACTGTTGCTTTCGCGGGAATACAAATTTTATTTTCACGCGGATACAATCCAATGCTTTCGCGGGAATAAAGACTTTATTTTCACGCGAATGGAAACAGTTGTTTTCGCGGGAATAAATAATTTATTTTCACGCGAATAAAAACTGTTGCTTTCGCGGGAATACAAATTTTATTTTCACGCGGATACAAACCAATGCTTTCGCGGGAATAAATACTTTATTTTCACGCGAATGGAAACCGTTGTTTTCGCGGGAATAAATAATTTATTTTCACTCGAATAGAAACTATTGCTTTCGCGGGAATACAAATTTTATTTTCACGCGGATACAAACCAATGTTTTTGCGTGAAAGTATTTATTCCCGCAAAAACAACAGTTTCCATTCGCGTGAAAATAAAGTCTTTATTCCCGCGAAAGCATTGGTTTGTATCCGCGTGAAAATCAAATTTGTATTCCCGCGAAAGCAACAGTTTCTATTCGCGTGAAAATAAATTATTTATTCCCGCGAAAACAACGGTTTCCATTCGCGTGAAAATAAAGTATTTATTCCCGCGAAAGCATTGGTTTGTATCCGCGTGAAAATAAAATTTGTATTCCCGCGAAAGCAACAGTTTCTATTCGCGTGAAAATAAATTATTTATTCCCGCGAAAACAACGGTTTCCATTCGCGTGAAAATAAAGTATTTATTCCCGCGAAAGCATTGGTTTGTATCCGCGTGAAAATAAAATTTGTATTCCCGCGAAAGCAACAGTTTCTATTCGCGTGAAAATAAATTATTTATTCCCGCGAAAACAACTGTTTCCATTCGCGTGAAAATAAAGTCTTTATTCCCGCGAAAACATTGGTTTGTATCCGCGTGAAAATAAAATTTGTATTCCCGCGAAAGCAACAGTTTCTATTCGCGTGAAAATAAATGATTTATTCCCGCGGAAGCAACAGTTTCCATTCGCGTGAAAATAAAGTATTTATTCCCGCAAAAACAACTGTTTCCATTCGCGTGAAAATAAAGTCTTTATTCCCGCGAAAGCATTGGTTTGTATCCGCGTGAAAATAAAATTTGTATTCCCGCGAAAGCAACAGTTTCTATTCGCGTGAAAATAAATTATTTATTCCCGCGAAAGCATTGGTTTTCGCGTGGACAAAATTCTGATTCATTGTTATATTATAAAGAAGGTTGGTATTCATAGAGTTCAACCAGTGCAGCTTTACCTATTTAAGAGCCACTGTTTTCACACAGAAAGCATCCAGTTCTACAACAGTGATCGGAGGAGCAACATCTACTACATCCACTGACTATTAAAAGCTTTTCTGTGTGAATTTGAAAATTTTCATTGAAGCTAAGACTTAATTATCAGCCTTAATTATCTCACTTAAGTTTTTGTCCGCTTAAAAAGTAATGCTTTCACATAATAAATCACTCGTTCTAACAACAGTAACTGAAGCCTCAACATCTACTATATAATATACCAACTGACTACTAGGAGTTTTATTCACAAGGTAAAATTTATTAGCTGAGACATTTAACTTACCTTTTTATGTGCTATTGTCACTTCTATTAAAAAGTAATGATTTTATTGTTATTATAGCGCTATGGAAACAGAAGAGGATGATACTGATGTAGACATACATAAGGAATGGGAATGGCTCATGAAAAATCAAAATGATATCGGTTTTTCAAACGCTGATAATGAATACATGAATGATGAATGCAATGCTGAATATGAAAATGAAATGGAGATGGAACTTGAAAATGCTTTTCAAGACAAACCTTCGACTTTTCAAGTTTCAGCAACTACTGAAAATACAATAGCCTTTGATAAGCAGTAAGTTTTTAAAATCATAAATTAATAACATTAGTAGAGTAATTTTTTTGCTTTTTTTTATACTCATCTCATGAATCAGCAAAAATAATGCGTTATCTCTTTATTGTAGACAGGACTCAGAATATCAGAGAATTAATGTAAAAGAGGGAGTTGGGAATTCATGTCATAGTACACAGTAAGTTTTTAAAAACTTAACTAATAATAATGTTTGAGTCTTTTTTCCTAATTCCATTTTAAAAATTAATTGATAATGGTGTTTAAGTCATTTTTTTCATCTGTTACATTTTTATATAAAATGTATGTGAATGTTTTATAGAACAACTATTATGTGTTAACATTTCTATTGTAGACAAAGTTTAAATTATCAGGAGGAGAATGTAGAAGAAAAAAACCCTGAAATTTCCCCCAATTGGAAATGGTTAGAAGAAAATCTCATTTGTTTTCGTTTACCCGATGAAACAATCAATCAAATAGGATTTGGTGCTGAGCCTTCACCACCAAAGACTAGCATAATAGCTCAAGATATGGAGCCGGTTGTGGAGGAAATAGTTGAAGAAAATGAGAATGATCCAATGATAGAAAATGAAGAAGAAGAAGAAGAAGAAGAAGAAGAAGAAGAAGAAGAAGAAGAAGAAGAAGAAGAAGAAGAAGAAGAAGAAGAAGGAAGAAGCACAAGAGGAAGAACAAGAAGAAGAAGAAATGGAAGATTTAAATTTTGAAAGACCTACCCGAGCATCAACCCTAGGTATTGTTGATGATAGCACAGCCCCAACTTTTCAAGATGAAGAATGGGATGATTTGATAGCTAGATATTGGGGAGCTATGAAAACGAAACATAGAGCTGGAAAAGTCATAGAACTTTTAAATGTAAGACTTTGGGATGGGATTCCAAGAGACCAAGCTGATACCTACCAAAATGACTATCATGATTCAAGAGTGTTAGAATTGCTAAAAAAAGTTTGGAGACAATTGAGCTCGAGAGCAAAAGTCAACTGTAGCGTAGGTTGTATACTAGAAAATAAAAATGATAGTGAACTCCGATACTTTCACTCATCATCAAACAATGCTACCGTATATCCAAAAGCTAAACTGATTGAAACTGAAGGAGATCTTGATGACTTCTTTGTTGATGTTATGGAGACTGATCATCGTACAAATAGCTTGAGACGGAGACCAAATACGACTTGGAGATTGATGTTAATCACAAACATTTCGTTTTATTTCTACAAACTACTCGGAATGGGAAAAGTTGGATCACCACCAGAGCATTTACCCTCTCACCTCCTTAACAACAGACACATACAAACCATGTTAAAAAACACAAAAGGAAAACGAATTACCGACAATCTTTGTTTTTTTAGATGTCTAGCATTACACAAAGAACTACAAAAAAACGGTGGAATTGCAAAAGATCCGATAATTAAGGAGGTGAAGGAGTACCAACAACAATATCATAGTTTCATCTATGGTGATAGTGGTAAAAGGTGTGATGGGAAAGGAGTGACAGAAGCTGATTTATTGCTTTTGGAGCGAGCATTTCAACTGAAGATAACAGTGTTTTCTTTAAATGATGATATGACTTCAACAGTTATTTGGAATTCAAACTCCAGTTATAAGGAGAATCTATATTTGGATCTTTATATCAATCACTTCAGTCTTATTACAAACTTGGAAGGATATGTCAAAGCCTACAGATGTCCAACCTGTTCTACTTGTTATGATAGATTGGGGAATCTGAAAAGACACAGATGTTCAATCTCAGAGGCAACAACTATGCAGTTTTCTGGAGGGCAATACAGTCCTACTGCTACAATATTCGACAAACTGAAGGTTCAATTCGGGATAGATATCGGGTCAGATGATTCCTTGAGATACTATCCATTTTTTGCAACATTTGACATAGAGTGTTTGTTACCTAATTGCGAAAAAGATCGAGATACAGACACAACCATTTACACGAATGAGCATAAACTTTTAAGTATTTCAATTTGTTCAAATGTACCAGGCTTCAACAACCCGCGTTGTATTGTCAATAATGGGGATGATGATGAATGCGTTGGAAAGTTCATTGAATACTTGGATGATATTAGTGAAGAATCATATAGCCGATTGGAAAAACAATTTTCACGAATCATAAAACAGATAGAAGGTGAATTACAACGACTGGAAGAAGCTGAAGAAAAGTTTCGTAGTGATTTTGAAAAAAATCGTTCCAGACGTAGAACAGGAGCTGAAAAAGTTCTGGATGATTTGTACAGCTATATGAAAAAACTCCCTATTCTAGGTTTCAATTCACAGACTTATGATGTCAATGTGATGAAAGGAAAACTGCTTCAAAAATTGAAAGATGTCTCCGACACAGATTTTGATTTTGTTATAAAAAAAGGAACCAAGATGCCTGTTATCGGAATAGGATCTTTTTTGTTTTTAGATTGTACAAACTTCATCGCTCCTGGATATAGCTATGAAATGTATCTCAAAGCATACAAATGTGAAGCCGGAAAAGGATTTTTTCCTTATGAATGGATGAAAGACTTGGAACAACTTAATCAAGAACATCTACCTCCAAGAGAAGCTTTTTACAGTTCTTTAAAACAAAAGAATATCAGTGAAGAAGAGTACATAATTTGTCAAGAAGCATGGAAAAATAACGACATGAAGACAATGAGGGATTTTTTAAAATGGTACAACAACTTGGATGTAAAACCATTTGTTCAAGCGTTGGAAAGACAAAGATCAATCTACAGAGAGCATGGGATTGATATGTTAAAAGATGGTATATCTTTACCAGGATTAGCGATTCGATGGATGTTTAACAAAGCACCTCAACCACCCCCTCCATACCTCTCTACATACTTGAATTTTGATGAACTTGGTAACTCGTTTCGTCAGACTCTCCCAATTTGTCTGCTTGACAACTGCAATGCAGAACTTTATCCTCTAATAAAGAAAAATATAGTTGGTGGGCCAAGTCTAGTGATGCATAGATATCACGAAAAAGGTATAACTAAAATTAGAGAACATTGGTTGGGAAAAGAAGCAAAGATTTGTGATAGAATCTATGGAGTTGATGCAAATGCGCTCTATTTATGGTGTATGATGCAATCAATGCCTACTGGATATCCTCGAAGAAGAAAAATCGAAAACTCCTTTGTCGCTGAACCAGTAAAATTTAGCAAGATAGCTCATAGCTGGTTACAGTTCCAAATGTTCTCGAAAAAAATCTATATCAGACATCAGCTCAATGGAGGAGAAGTTACTCACGGACAGCGAGGATTACCAGTTGATGGTTTCTGTGTTGAAAATCGTCATGTCTTTCAATTCCACGGATGTTTTTGGCATGGACACGACTGCTCTTATAACAACGCTAAAGAACAAGAGCTTCAAGCTACTGGAAGAAAATCAAAAGCAAATCTGTTTAAAACTACGATGGAAAATGAAGAATATCTTCGAGCATTAGGTTACACTGTAATCTCGATTTGGGAGTGTGACTGGATGAAGCGTGTAAAAACTCATACAAATTTACAAAAATTTGTCAACACATTTTACAATTCTTTCTACCCTAAAATACTTGAAAAAAAGCTGAATCAAGAAGAAGTGTTGGAGAGAGTTCAATCAGAAGAATTCTTCGGATTTGTTGAATGTGACATCGAAGTTCCTGAGGAAGAGGAAGAAAAGTTCTCCGAAATGCCTCCGATTTTTAAAAATACGATGTTAACCAGAGAACACTTGAGCGATGAAATGAAAGTCTTTGCTGAAGCCGAAGGGTTTTTAAAGACTCCTCAACGCTCATTAGTTGGAAGTATGTACGGAGATAAGATTTTGCTAATGAGTCCTTTGTTGAAATGGTACTTGAAACAAGGATTGAAAGTCACCAAAGTTTATCAGCTAATAGAATATATTCCTAGAAAAGCTTTTGAAGCTTTTGGAACATCGGTTTCAGACGCTAGGAGAATGGGAGATGCAGACCCTAGTCAAGAATTACTCGCTACTACTAGCAAGTTGGTAGGAAATGCTGCTTATGGAAAAACAATCACTGATAAAGAAAAACATACCACCATCAAGTTCATCGAAGGCGCCAGAAAAGCTTCATTTCGTATCAGAGGAAACAAATTTATCGCCATGGAAGAGATAGCAGATGATTTTTATGAAATCGTAACCTGTAAACAGCTAGTAAGTTTTAAAACAACTATTTTGCAATTCAAAATTTATATTCCACAAGTTTACTTTGCTAATCAGTATCACCATCATTTCAGCTAATTATGAATGTTCCAGTACACTTGGGTTTCTCCGTGCTACAGTATGCTAAACTGAGAATGCTACAGTTTTACTACGACTTTATGGATAAGTAAGTGAAACCTAATTCCCTACCATTATTATGTGTAAGTAAGTAAAACTTCCAAATAATTGAAATCGAAACAAACTTTTTATTTATAGATATATTGACAGAAGTGATTTCCAATATGTTGAAATGGATACAGATAGCGCATACATGGCGTTGAGCGGAACATTAGAAACACTGGTAAAACCAAGTATGAAAAAAGAGTTTTACAATGAATATGGTGATTGGTTTCCACGCCCATACTGTGACAAACATAGGGATGAGTTTTTAAGAACCAAAACAATGGGTTTAGAATGGAGCACGCAAGACTGTTGTGAAAAAGTACTAAAACACGGAAAAAGAACACCTGGGCTGTTTAAAGAGGAATTTACCGGAGATGGAATTGTTGCACTTAACTCTAAATCCTATTACTGCTGGGGAGAAAAAGGAAACAAGTTTAGCTCAAAAGGTTTGAACAAACGAATTAATCAATTGAACAAAGACAGTTATCTAAATGTATTGAACACAAAAAAGTCGTTTATGGGTAAAAATCGAGGATTTGTAGTAAAGGATCAAAAAATGTTGACATACAACCAAATAAAACGAGGTCTCACATATTTTTATGCTAAAAGACGAGTGTGTTCTGATGGAGTATCTACCGAGCCTACTTTGGCTTAAATAAAAACCTTCATAATAGACTTCTTTTACCACAGTTACTATAACTATATATATATATATGTAAATAAAATACAAAAACTCTTTCATCATCCTTATAGATATCGATAAAGAATAGATGAATATTTAACTTTATCATCCGATATATTTTATAGCATTCAATGTATATATGAGTTCGAATTATGTATCTAGCTATATTATATGAGGAGATTTTACCCCTACTTATTATGTAATAAATGTATATAGTCATACGTTGATTCGCTTTTAATCAATGAATTTATTCAAGGTAGATACATCTCCTCTCTCCTCTCTCTCAAGATGCTATATGAGCTCGAGTTATGAAAAGAATTTATCAAAACTTGAATGCCATACATTCAAAATGTATATACCATATAAGTTCAAATTGAGTAAAATAATAATCAAAACTCGAATGCCACTCAAATGCCACTCAAGTACCCCTCAAATGAAATACAATATAAACTCGGCGAATTCATTCAACGCCGTAACCCATTGCATCACCCCAGATTATGACCCCACAAAAAAACACTTGGTAGGGAGATCTGCTCATATATTACTACTATTGTTGAGGCATACTTCTCCCATTTAGAGTTATCAGGCATTGAAGGCCTTGGCACAAGTACAGAGGGAAGCATTTCTAGCTTCTAATAGAGAGGAAGTCCTACTGGCTCTAGGTGAATTCTAATTTAATAGGAGTTGTCGTCTTTGGCTGAGTTAAGACAACTCCAACATTGAATGGGTTGAATAGAACTATATTGATGAGTCCGAGACGAGTGAGGTTGCTCGTATTGGTATCATACTGGACACACCTACCCCGTCCCTGATTACTTAAATAGACTCAATGAGGATTTGCAGGCTAAGGGAATTACTCAATGATTCATTTCAGCTTGGTATTACATATTTCTGGCTGAGGTCTCTTTTGGTTAGCTTTAGATCTTTGTCAATGGCCTTTTGTAGCCTTAGATCCATATTTACTTGAGATTTTACAGCCAGACTCCATTATGTCAGTTGTTATAAATACGTAATACTAGCAGTAACATCTGATGTACTCAACCACCCCAGACTGCTCTGTAGCCTAAGTTTTAGGCCAACATTTGAGGCATTATGTATATTTTGCTTGGAATATGATTTGCGTCTTTTTATTGGGAGTTGCATGCCCCATTATTATCCCAGCAACTTTTAAACGGATTTCATTGGATGATTGGTTTAGTGGGCGGGGCTTTTTTGTGTTGATTTGTCAATTAGCACAAAAACCCCGCCCACTAAACCAATCATCCAATGAAATCTATTTAAAAGTTGCCAAGATAATAATGGGGCATACAACTCCCAATAAACAAATGCACAGAATATTCCAAGCAAAATATACATGATGCCACAAATGTTGGCCTAAGACTTAGGCTAACTGCTCTGCCTGCTATTGTATCTCTCCCACCTCAGTCAAGCTCTACTTAACGCACCCGGAGTTGCCCTCACTCACTCTATCCCATCTCTCCCTGCAGTTAACCACATCAGCCACAACTCATTACCCCAGCATGAGAAAGATTATGTGTTTCCCACACAACTTCTTTCCTCATTTCCTTAGGGCGGACTATGACCTCCCGCGACCTGTGATTGACTAAAATGCAAACTATCAGCACTCCATCTTCTCTAATTTTCATCAGAGAGAACATTCGGCTCAGTTTACGCAACTCAGTACTCCAAAGGTTCACAACTGGCTGCTGCAGTTCCTGATCACTTTCAACAGCAAAGTAGATGGTAGCCACATCACTGGGCTGCTTTTGAACTTCACTCGAAGCAGCTGATGCATTTCCACCATCTATATTCCCTGATCGCTCTCTGCTAGGACTCTGTGATCCCTCCAACTGTAGCTGTCGCGGCTGCCCAGGATTAACAGGTGCCACAGGGCAAACCTGCCCGTGGCTTTCCCGGCAGCCACACACCGTCACAGTTGCAGAGCTCGCGGCACAACAATCCATAATTCCATTTTGTGTACAATTTAACCACATCAGCAAACAGCAATACAATATAATTAAATGATGCAATATTTACATACCGGAAGAAAATAATATCTGTCGTAAACCAACACTGAAGGTGCTTTTGGATACCCCCTACCTGTAGGGATTAAGTATGGGACTAAACGGGTGCATTTGAAAACCTTGTCATTGAGTGCCGAAAAATGGCAGCAATGGGCAATTTGGGCTCAGCTATACGAAGGGACAAGCAAGGTCGGTAGCGTTGATAATAAACAGATGTGGCCTTGACTCAGCAGTGATCAAATGCAATTTTAACAAGTCAAACTATTAGCGCGTTACATTCACAGTTTTGAATGGTGACAATGAGTACAATATGGTGTATATAAATAATATAGCAAAGACAGTATAATTGCAATTAATTTGCATAAAATAAACATTAAAGTAGGCTCGTTTTAGCTAGAGGGTTTCCATAGACATTGTGAAAATTCCCTGTTTATTGTTTAAATGCTAAGAGTTCATCCGTTGAATGGCGTTCATCGATGAGACTTTTGTGACAGTCAAAGATTAACTAGTCTAACCATAAGCACCTTTATTCAACACTCAAGCTACTAAATTGTTTGTGATTTGTCTCCACTTAAATTAATGTAAAAAAATTCAATCAACAAACATATCCGGTCTGAGAGTAAACGACAGAACGAAGTGGTCTAATAGGCTGCTGATATTGGGGTTTTCATCACTTTTCAGTTTTCAAGTCTCTCGGCAAAGTGGAAATAAGCACATTGTAAAGAATTTTGTCAAGTCTGATAGCTTGAGACACGCTTGAGTTGTTTGACTGAGGTAGAAGATACTGCAATAGTAGAGTCAGTAGTTTGACTGAGGTAGAAGGTACTGCAATGTAAAGTCAGTACTGAACTCTCCTATATCTGCTGCTCTGCCCTGACTCTGATATCCAACAATAAACTCCTCCAAGAATGGCATCCAGCTGATCAGATGGCTCAGAGCTTACACAAAATGCAATCGCTCTCCAATGTAAACGAATTGTACAATGTACAATTTACAAGTACAATATATGTTCTCTATTCAAAGACACGATACAGTGTGTGCTACCAACTTGTTAGCTTTTGTAAGCAGCTCAAATGGACCAATCAGATACAAGCTAATAAAGCAATCTGATTTTGCCCATCGGTGCTAGATCTGCCAGCTTTCCAGTGTTATCTCATCTTTCATTGGCTATCTCCTTCCTGTGGTTATCAAGAGTTATCCTCCTTTGAAGGTAAGCCGCCTATATCTCCACTTCTGGGTGGTAAATACATATTCTGATTTGAATTGGTGTCAGTTTAACCTAACAAGGGTGGGGTTTTAGTGGCCAGACCCAAATCTAAAATCTGGCTTGAAAATATGGGGAAGAAAAGGCAACTCTCATATTGAAAGTTTAATCAGTGTAGATCCCCTTTACACGACGAGCGAGTAGGGAGAAGAATTATTGGAACTGAGTTGAGGGGTTTGGAAAGATTGGGTTGTTACCAGGGCACACAACTTTGTGTATTAATCCACTCCTTGAGTGTTAGTAGAGCCTCTACAGGTGAGAAAGGGGCCTTTCTAGGTCGGTGTGGTACTTGGTTGAGGGCGGGCAGGATCAGGGGTAGGAGGCAGGGGATAAGAGGGTGGCGCAGACAAGGGGGAAAGAGTGGAGGCAGGGAAGCCGGCACAGTGAGCCATGTATGATTGGTAACAAACTGGTGATGTAATAAAAATAATAATTAAAAGTTTTTACAATATATAATACTGAAAGTGTGGACACTTCGTTGGCGTTTCAATATGGCACTCTCTCAATAAATGTAAAAAATGTCTTGAAAAACATTGTGAATCACTCACCCTGGCCACTGGCTGCAAAATAATATCCTAGTCAATGCCAGGAATCTTGAAAAGTATTGACACCAATCAATGGCATTTGTGGGAATCTGTGGTCATAACATTTTTTTCATATTCACGCATTGACTTACAGCTTCCTCTTTCCAATCAGTGTAAGTGTCGAGAAAACTTCAGTATGACCAATAGCAGTTGAGTATTTGAGAAGCGTGTTGTATCCTGTTGGAGTCACTTGCCACGAGTAAAAAGTGGAGCAAAAAATCTAAAACTTTATTAAAAATTACTTGGCAAAAATTGATCAGAGTGCGAAGTCTTATGCACCAAAAGTGAGCTAAGAGTATCCTCTTTTAGAAAATTGGCCCAAGGTGAGTGATTCATGATGTTTTGCAAGACATTTTTTACATTTATTGAGAGAGTGCCATAATGAAATGCCAACAAAGTGTCCACACTTTCAGTATTATATATTGTAAAAACTTTTAATTATTATTTTTATTACATCACCAGTTTGTTACCAATCATACATGGCTCACTGTCAAAGCAGAAAAGCCAAACTTGTCAGAAACAGGGAAATCCAATCTTGTCAGAAGCAGGGAAAGCCAATCTTGCCACAGAATTAGTCTAGAATAATAGTCTAAAAAGATAAGACAAAATTACACACCGACAGACAGATAATTTTTATTACTTATACATATAGATGGATCACCAAGATGTTGCACGTTTTCATTCAATCTCTACTGATTAGTTATTGCATAATGAGAGTTCCTGTCACGCATTGTAGCTGTGCACTGTGTGTGATTGCTACCCTTTTTACCTGGTGATATCTGGATATTCACATGTGGTTTTATGTAATATCTAATAGAGACATACTTTACCATGATTGCTGTCTAGTGTCAATCACTAACAGTGTTGAGAACTCCACCTCCTCTGGTGATACAACTGACGTGACACAACTGATGTGACACGACTGACGTGACACAACTGACACCTGCTCTACTTGCTATACCGCTGCAGTCACCTGTCACAGGCCTTACACAATTCGGAATTTACCTGCTGCCTCAAGCTGTCAGCTCACTTCACCTCAGCCTAGACAGTTTTTGTATTAGCCACATAGTTGGCTGCTCTACGCTCTCGCTGAATGCTATCTGGAGCTTATCCAAGCTATCCCAAGCTCCTGTGTCTTCTACCAGTGGACCAACAGACAGAGTCTTGGGTCCCAACGGAAGTACAACCCAGAGTGGAGTCACATAGCAGAGTACTGTCTGCACTTCCTGCGCTGCCTTTTGCACAGGCCGCACAGGAACTTGATACTCCTTATAAGTCTACCACTGGTTAGATGGTTCAAAAAGTACATTATGATTGAAAAGAATGTACACATGTGAAAACATCAACCAATCTACGCATTGATTGTGGGTATTTGAGCACCGCCCCCTCCCTACAGTCAAGTTATGTGAGAGGGAAGTCTAGCTCCCCTAAAATGTACCCAGACTTTGGTTTTCTTCAACTTGTATTGTTACTGTTTAATCCCTGTCATACTTGAGAGCCCACACGGCGCAGAAGGAGTTTTCACGAGTAGAAAGGAAAGCCCCCGCACTTATTATAATACCATCAGCTATGTTTATTGTGGCCAGTACTTGGTGCTATGTTAGGTCTACTCCAAACACCAACTCCTACTACAGTGAAGTTGGCATGGTTCACAGGCTAGCTCTACTGGTGTACTCTATTGCATAGAGACGACACAGGCTAGCTCTACTGGTGTACTCTATTGCATAGAGACGACACTGCTCATGGTTCACAGGCTAGCTCTACTGGTGTACTCTATTGCATAGAGACGACACTGCTCATGGTTCACAGGCTAGCTCTACTGGTGTACTCTATTGCATAGAGACAACACTGCTCATGGTTCACAGGCTAGCTCTACTGGTGTACTCTATTGCATAGAGACAACACTGCTCATGGTTCACAGGCTAGCTCTACTGGTGTACTCTATTGCATAGAGACGACACTGCTCATGGTTCACAGGCTAGCTCTACTGGTGTACTCTATTGCATAGAGACAACACTGCTTACACTGAACAATTCCTTTAATTTATTATAATCTGTTACACGTGATCATCCAGCAGTTCACAAAGTTCTCTAAATATAGATATTAGTATTTAATACACAATTCTCAAACACGTCTTTGTGATTGTATTTGGAGTTACCCTTTATTGCTGATCAGAGCCAAACCAATCTGCAAAGTTTAAAAGCTGCCATTTGTTTATGTAATCACTTTTAGAGGTCACAATTTTTACAAACAATCATTTATATTTTTGTTTGTTGGTAAAGAATGAACGTTTCATGTTCTGTTATTTTTAACAATTTCAGTACTAATTAGTAGATAGTTGAAATAGTTTTTTGAAAATGGACCGGTGGAGACCAAATCGAAAAGTGTCCATTTTTTTTCTTAAAAGTTTTCAAACTGTCAGTTTTTCAACAGGTGTACCCCATGCTTAAAAGACTGTGATTTGTAATGATCAACAACCTGACTTATTCCTGTCTTGTCAGCTATATTAGCTACTCTTTAGCTGGAATAGCAGCTGCGGAGAGAACGTTGGCTATCAACAGTTGGCTTGAGCTAAAAGTGGCCTGCTTTTGGAAAGCTAAGCCATCAATGCAAGGGCTTCTCTGCCAGAACAGTGAAGGTCCAGTCAGACTGCTAGAGGGTAACTGGTAAAATATCTGTATAATAATTCTGGTAAGTCTACTTGTCAATCTGTAAGTTGAGTGCGTGTATCTGGTGCAACGCTACAGAACTGTATGGGTTGTGCTGTGGTTGTGTAATGGAGGTTGTGCAATGCTACAGAACTGTATGGTTTGTGCTGTGGTTGTGTAATGGAGGTTGTGCAACGCTACAGAACTGTATGGGTTGTGCTGTGGTTGTGTAATGGAGGTTGTGCAATGCTACAGAACTGTATGGTTTGTGCTGTGGTTGTGTAATGGAGGTTGTGCAATGCTACAGAACTGTATGGGTTGTGCTGTGGTTGTGTAATGGAGGTTGTGCAATGCTACAGAACTGTATGGTTTGTGCTATGGTTGTGTAATGGAGGTTGTGCAATGCTACAGAACTGTATGGGTTGTGCAATGGTTGTGTAATGGAGGTTGTGCAATGCTACAGAACTGTATGGTTTGTGCTATGGTTGTGTAATGGAGGTTGTGCAACGCTACAGAACTGTATGGTTTGCGCTATGGTTATGTAATGGAGGTTGTGCAATGCTACAGAACTGTATGGTTTGTGCTGTGGTTGTGTAATGGAGGTTGTGCAATGCTACAGAACTGTATGGTTTGTGCAATGGTTATGTAATGGAGGTTGTGCAATGGTTATGTAATGGAGGTTGTGCAATGGTTATGTAATGGAGGTTGTGCAATGCTACAGAACTGTATGGTTTGTGCTATGGTTGTGTAATGGAGGTTGTGCAATGGTTATGTAATGGAGGTTGTGCAATGCTGAACAGCTTTGTATTATACCTTTACGCAATGTGAAATTGATTCTACAAAAAGCTATGTACTTTCTTCAAAATTTACCGTGAAGAAGTTTTGTAGGGATTGAAATTTGAACAACTCACACATGATAGTTGGCAATTTGTTTGATGCAAAGATTAAATTATTGGCTGGGTCAAGAGTATTGCAATAACATTCATGTTAGCTAATACAGATTTGTCATTATATATTTGATTCTATATTTATATAGACAGCACTACATATTACATTCCTCCTAGTGGATGACAATAGCAAAAAGTGGTAGAAAAGGCACAACTTAGAGCTGGTATAGAAGGCACCACACGGCGGTGGTAGAAAAGGTACCGAATAGAAGTGGTAAAAATTACAGACGGTGGCCATCATTGAAGAGACGAGAAAGCACTGAAGACAGAAACTACATTATGAATAACAAGGTAATAAAAAATAGTATAACATGTATGTATGGTAGTATGTATAGTAGTACGGTAGTGTGTACGGTAGTGTGTACGGTAGTATGTACGGTAGTATGTACGGTAGTATGTACGGTAGTATGTACGGTAGTATGTACGGTAGTATGTACGGTAGTATGTACGGTAGTATGTACGGTAGTATGTACGGTAGTATGTACGGTAGTATGTACGGTAGTATGTACGGTAGTATGTACGGTAGTATGTACGGTAGTATGTACGGTAGTATGTACGGTAGTATGTACGGTAGTATGTACGGTAGTATGTACGGTAGTATGTACGGTAGTATGTACGGTAGTATGTACGGTAGTATGTACGGTAGTATGTACGGTAGTATGGAAGTATGTACGGTAGTATGTACGGTAGTATGTACGGTAGTATGTACGGTAGTGTGTACGGTAGTATGTATGGTAGTATGTACGGTAGTATGTACGGTAGTATGTACGGTAGTATGTACGGTAGTATGTACGGTAGTATGTACGGTAGTATGTACGGTAGTATGTATGGTAGTATTATGGTAGTATGTACGGTAGTATGTATGGTAGTATGTATGGTAGTATGTACGGTAGTATGTACGGTGGTATGTATGGTAGTATGTAGGGTAGTATGTAGGGTAGTATGTATGGTAGTATGTATGGTAGTATGTACGGTAGTGTGTATGGTAGTATGTATGGTAGTATGTATGGTAGTATGGTAGTATGTAGGGTAGTATGTATGGTAGTACGTATGGTAGTATGTACGGTAGTATGTATGGTAGTATGTACGGTAGTATTTATGGTAGTATGGTAGTGTGTGTGCAGTTTTATGCGTACACTAGTATATATACTAGTATATATGTACTAGTGTATGTGTACTAGTGTATATGTACTAGTGTATGTATATACTAGTGTAAGTGTACTAGTGTATGTACTAGTGTATGTGTACTAGTGTATGTGTACTAGTGTATATGTACTAGTGTATATGTACTAGTGTATATGTACTAGTGTATGTGTACTACTGTATATGTACTAGTGTATGTGTACTAGTGTATATGTACTAGTGTAGATGTACTAATGTATATGTACTAGTGTATATGTACTAGTGTATATGTACTAGTGTATATGTACTAGTGTAAATGTACTAGTGTATATGTACTAGTGTATATGTACTAGTGTATGTGTACTAGTGTATATGTACTAGTGTATATGTACTAGTGTATGTGTACTAGTGTATGTGTACTAGTGTATGTGTACTAGTGTATGTGTACTAGTGTATGTGTACTAGTGTATGTGTACTAGTATATATGTACTAGTGTATATGTACTAGTGTATATGTACTATTGTATGTGTACTAGTGTATGTGTACTAGTGTATATGTACTAGTGTATATGTACTAGTGTATGTGTACTAGTGTATGTGTACTAGTGTATATGTACTAGTGTATATGTACTAGTGTATAAGTACTAGTGTATATGTACTAGTGTATATGTACTAGTGTATATGTACTAGTGTATGTGTACTAGTGTATGTACTAGTGTATATGTACTAGTGTATATGTACTAGTGTATATGCACTAGTGTATATGTACTAGTGTATATGTACTAGTGTATATGTAGTAGTGTATATGTACTAGTGTATATGTACTAGTGTATATGTACTAGTGTATATGTACTAGTGTATGTATGTACTAGTGTATATGTACTAGTGTATATGTACTAGTGTGTATGTACTAGTGTATATGTACTAGTGTATATGTACTAGTGTATATGTACTAGTGTATATGTACTAGTGTACGTGTACTAGTGTATATGTACTAGTGTATATGTACTAGTGTATATGTACTAGTGTGTATGTACTAGTGTATATGTACTAGTGTATATGTACTAGTGTATGTGTACTAGTGTATGTGTACGGTTGTATACCATTGTGCTTTAGGACAACCAACTCCGACAGGACAAATTCTGGAAATTACCAAGCAAAAAGCACAGAACTCTTTCCGGTAGTTTTCACAATTCTCCAGCAGATGAAGCGTTGCCAAAGAGACACCAGACAACCTCCAGCTTCTCTCTGTGGGATTTTCCCGGTCCGGTGACGAGCGAAAAATGTTCAGGCTCTAGTTTTGCAAGTGTTCCGAGCTTGCGCTGTTCCGATGTGAAATGCTCAAGTGGATTACCTGCTGACATACATTCACTCAGCAATGGCGACTCCGATCTCGATATAGGTATTGAGCTGAGTTATTTTGCTACTGCTAAGAAGAGAGAGAAGGGACGTGGAGGCAACTGCTCAACACTACCTGATTGTCCAATCTGTATGGACACCCTAGTCAACCCTCACGCATTAGCTTGTTCTCATCAGTTCTGTAAGGATTGTCTAGACCAAGTAGTGAGTACATCAAAGTCACATTTATGTCCTACCTGCAGGGTACCTTTTAGGACCCCTGAAGGTAAACAACCTCCTGGTGGTACCATGACAACCAGCACATCTACGAGCTCTTTACCTGGACACGAAGGATTTGGTTGTATTACAATACATTACAACATTCCTTCTGGTATACAAGGGGTGAGTGAATACATTATTTATTGTATTTCGTTATACCTGCGGTACATACAGTGTGTGCTTGTGCTGTTCTACAGTGTCTAACCTACCACTGAGAGGGGAATGTGCTACCTGACTACTAGTATAGAACTAACTAACTACTTGTATAGAACTAACTGACTACTTGTATAGAACTAACTAACTACTTGTATAGAACTAACTGACTTCTTGTATAGAACTAGCTACTTGTATAGAACTAACTGACTACTTGTATAGAACTAACTAACTACTTGTATAGAACTAACTGACTACTTGTATAGAACTAACTGACTACTTGTATAGAACTAGCTACTTGTATAGAACTAACTGACTACTTGTATAGAACTAACTAACTACTTGTATAGAACTAACTGACTACTTGTATAGAACTAACTGACTACTTGGATAGAACTAACTAACTACTTGTATAGAACTAACTAACTACTTGTATAGAACTAACTGACTACTAGTATAGAACTAACTAACTACTTGTATAGAACTAACTAACTACTTGTATAGAACTAACTAACTGCTTGTATAGAACTAACTACTTGTATAGAACTAACTAACTACTTGTATAGAACTAACTAACTACTTGTATAGAACTAACTGACTACTTGTATAGAACTAACTAACTACTTGTATAGAACTAACTGACTACTTGTATAGAACTAACTTACTACTTGTATAGAACTAACTAACTTCTTGTATAGAACTAACTGACTACTTGTATAGAACTAACTGACTACTAGTATAGATCTAACTGACTACTTGAATAGAACTAACTTACTACTTGTATAGAACTAACTGACTACTTCTTGTATAGAACTAACTGACTTCTTGTATAGAACTAACTGACTACTTGTATAGAACTAACTGACTACTTCTTGTATAGAACTAACTGACTTCTTGTATAGAACTAACTGACTACTAGTGTAGATCTAACTGACTACTAGTATAGAACTAACTTACTACTTGTATAGAACTAACTGACTACTTGTATAGAACTAACTGACTTCTTGTATAGAGCTAACTAACTACTTGTATAGAACTAACTGACTACTTCTTGTATAGAACTAACTGACTTCTTGTATAGAACTAACTGACTACTAGTATAGATCTAACTGACTACTAGTATAGAACTAACTTACTACTTGTATAGAACTAACTTACTACTTGTATAGAACTAACTAACTTCTTGTATAGAACTAACTGACTACTTGTATAGAACTAACTGACTACTAGTATAGATCTAACTGACTACTTGTATAGAACTAACTTACTACTTGTATAGAACTAACTGACTTCTTGTATAGAACTAACTGACTTCTTGTATAGAACTAACTGACTACTAGTATAGATCTAACTGACTACTAGTATAGAACTAACTGACTACTTGTATAGAACTAACTGACTATTTCTTGTATAGAACTAACTGACTACTTGTATAGAACTAACTGACTACTTCTTGTATAGAACTAACTGACTTCTTGTATAGAACTAACTAACTACTTGTATAGAACTAACTGACTACTTGTATAGAACTAACTGACTACTTGTATAGAACTAACTGACTACTTGTATAGAACTAACTGACTACTAGTATAGAACTAACTAACTACTTGTATAGAACTAACTAACTACTTGTATAGAACTAACTGACTTCTTGTATAGAACTAACTGACTACTTGTATAGAACTAACTAACTACTTGTATAGAACTAACTGACTACTTGTATAGAACTAACCACTTGTATATAACTAACTGACTACTTCTATAGAACTAACTAACTACTTGTATAGAACTACTTGACTACTTGTATAGAACTAACTGACTACTTGTATAGAACTAACTGACTACTAGTATAGAACTAACTGACTACATGTATAGAACTAACCACTTGTATAGAACTAACTGACTACTTCTATAGAACTAACTAACTACTTGTATAGAACTAACTGACTACTTGTATAGAACTAACTGACTACTAGTATAGAACTAACTGACTACTAGTATAGAACTAACTGACTACTTGTATAGAACTAACTGACTACTTGTATAGAACTAACTGACTACTTGTATAGAACTAACTGACTACTAGTATAGAACTAACTAACTACTTGTATAGAACTAACTAACTACTTGTACAGAACTAACTGACTTCTTGTATAGAACTAACTGACTACTTGTATAGAACTAACTAACTACTTGTATAGAACTAACTGACTACTTGTATAGAACTAACCACTTGTATAGAACTAACTGACTACTTCTATAGAACTAACTAACTACTTGTATAGAACTACTTGACTACTTGTATAGAACTAACTGACTACTTGTATAGAACTAACTGACTACTAGTATAGAACTAACTGACTACATGTATAGAACTAACCACTTGTATAGAACTAACTGACTACTTCTATAGAACTAACTAACTACTTGTATAGAACTAACTGACTACTTGTATAGAACTAACTGACTACTAGTATAGAACTAACTGACTACTAGTATAGATCTAACTGACTACTAGTATAGAACTAACTTACTACTTGTATAGAACTAACTGACTACTTGTATAGAACTAACTGACTTCTTGTATAGAACTAACTGACTACTTGTATAGAACTAACTGACTACTTCTTGTATAGAACTAACTGACTACTTGTATAGAACTAACTGACTACTTCTTGTATAGAACTAACTGACTTCTTGTATAGAACTAACTAACTACTTGTATAGAACTAACTGACTACTTGTATAGAACTAACTGACTACTTGTATAGAACTAACTGACTACTTGTATAGAACTAACTGACTACTAGTATAGAACTAACTAACTACTTGTATAGAACTACCTGACTACTTGTATAGAACTAACTGACTACTTGTATAGAACTAACTGACTACTAGTATAGAACTAACTGACTACATGTATAGAACTAACCACTTGTATAGAACTAACTGACTACTTCTATAGAACTAACTAACTACTTGTATAGAACTAACTGACTACTTGTATAGAACTAACTGACTACTAGTATAGAACTAACTGACTACTTGTATAGAACTAACTGCTTGTATAGAACTAACTGACTTCTTGTATAGAACTAACTAACTACTTGTATAGAAGTAACTAACTACTTGTATAGAACTAACTAACTACTTGTATAGAACTAACTGACTACTTCTATAGAACTAACTAACTACTTGTATAGAACTAACTGACTACTTGTATAGAACTAACTGACTACTTGTATAGAACTAACTGACTACTTGTATAGAACTAACTGCTTGTATAGAACTAACTGACTTCTTGTATAGAACTAACTTACTACTTGTATAGAACTGACTGACTCGTTGTATAGAACTACTAACTACTTGTATAGAACTGACTGACTCCTTGTATAGAACTAACTGACTACTAGTATAGAACTAACTGACTACTTGTATAGAACTAACTAACTAACTACTTGTATAGAACTAACTGACTACTTCTTGTATAGAACTAACTGACTTCTTGTATAGAACTAACTGACTACTTGTATAGAACTAACTGACTACTTCTTGTATAGAACTAACTGACTTCTTGTATAGAACTAACTGACTACTAGTGTAGATCTAACTGACTACTAGTATAGAACTAACTTACTACTTGTATAGAACTAACTGACTACTTGTATAGAACTAACTGACTTCTTGTATAGAGCTAACTAACTACTTGTATAGAACTAACTGACTACTTCTTGTATAGAACTAACTGACTTCTTGTATAGAACTAACTGACTACTAGTATAGATCTAACTGACTACTAGTATAGAACTAACTTACTACTTGTATAGAACTAACTTACTACTTGTATAGAACTAACTAACTTCTTGTATAGAACTAACTGACTACTTGTATAGAACTAACTGACTACTAGTATAGATCTAACTGACTACTTGTATAGAACTAACTTACTACTTGTATAGAACTAACTGACTTCTTGTATAGAACTAACTGACTTCTTGTATAGAACTAACTGACTACTAGTATAGATCTAACTGACTACTAGTATAGAACTAACTGACTACTTGTATAGAACTAACTGACTATTTCTTGTATAGAACTAACTGACTACTTGTATAGAACTAACTGACTACTTCTTGTATAGAACTAACTGACTTCTTGTATAGAACTAACTAACTACTTGTATAGAACTAACTGACTACTTGTATAGAACTAACTGACTACTTGTATAGAACTAACTGACTACTTGTATAGAACTAACTGACTACTAGTATAGAACTAACTAACTACTTGTATAGAACTAACTAACTACTTGTATAGAACTAACTGACTTCTTGTATAGAACTAACTGACTACTTGTATAGAACTAACTAACTACTTGTATAGAACTAACTGACTACTTGTATAGAACTAACCACTTGTATATAACTAACTGACTACTTCTATAGAACTAACTAACTACTTGTATAGAACTACTTGACTACTTGTATAGAACTAACTGACTACTTGTATAGAACTAACTGACTACTAGTATAGAACTAACTGACTACATGTATAGAACTAACCACTTGTATAGAACTAACTGACTACTTCTATAGAACTAACTAACTACTTGTATAGAACTAACTGACTACTTGTATAGAACTAACTGACTACTAGTATAGAACTAACTGACTACTAGTATAGAACTAACTGACTACTTGTATAGAACTAACTGACTACTTGTATAGAACTAACTGACTACTTGTATAGAACTAACTGACTACTAGTATAGAACTAACTAACTACTTGTATAGAACTAACTAACTACTTGTATAGAACTAACTGACTTCTTGTATAGAACTAACTGACTACTTGTATAGAACTAACTAACTACTTGTATAGAACTAACTGACTACTTGTATAGAACTAACCACTTGTATAGAACTAACTGACTACTTCTATAGAACTAACTAACTACTTGTATAGAACTACTTGACTACTTGTATAGAACTAACTGACTACTTGTATAGAACTAACTGACTACTAGTATAGAACTAACTGACTACATGTATAGAACTAACCACTTGTATAGAACTAACTGACTACTTCTATAGAACTAACTAACTACTTGTATAGAACTAACTGACTACTTGTATAGAACTAACTGACTACTAGTATAGAACTAACTGACTACTAGTATAGATCTAACTGACTACTAGTATAGAACTAACTTACTACTTGTATAGAACTAACTGACTACTTGTATAGAACTAACTGACTTCTTGTATAGAACTAACTGACTACTTGTATAGAACTAACTGACTACTTCTTGTATAGAACTAACTGACTACTTGTATAGAACTAACTGACTACTTCTTGTATAGAACTAACTGACTTCTTGTATAGAACTAACTAACTACTTGTATAGAACTAACTGACTACTTGTATAGAACTAACTGACTACTTGTATAGAACTAACTGACTACTTGTATAGAACTAACTGACTACTAGTATAGAACTAACTAACTACTTGTATAGAACTACCTGACTACTTGTATAGAACTAACTGACTACTTGTATAGAACTAACTGACTACTAGTATAGAACTAACTGACTACATGTATAGAACTAACCACTTGTATAGAACTAACTGACTACTTCTATAGAACTAACTAACTACTTGTATAGAACTAACTGACTACTTGTATAGAACTAACTGACTACTAGTATAGAACTAACTGACTACTTGTATAGAACTAACTGCTTGTATAGAACTAACTGACTTCTTGTATAGAACTAACTAACTACTTGTATAGAAGTAACTAACTACTTGTATAGAACTAACTAACTACTTGTATAGAACTAACTGACTACTTCTATAGAACTAACTAACTACTTGTATAGAACTAACTGACTACTTGTATAGAACTAACTGACTACTTGTATAGAACTAACTGACTACTTGTATAGAACTAACTGCTTGTATAGAACTAACTGACTTCTTGTATAGAACTAACTTACTACTTGTATAGAACTGACTGACTCGTTGTATAGAACTACTAACTACTTGTATAGAACTGACTGACTCCTTGTATAGAACTAACTGACTACTAGTATAGAACTAACTGACTACTTGTATAGAACTAACTAACTAACTACTTGTATAGAACTAACTGACTACTTCTTGTATAGAACTAACTGACTTCTTGTATAGAACTAACTGACTACTTGTATAGAAGTAACTAACTACTTGTATAGAACTAACTAACTACTTGTATAGAACTAACTGACTACTTCTATAGAACTAACTGACTATTTCTTGTATAGAACTAACTGACTTCTTGTATAGAACTAACTGACTACTTGTATAGAACTAACTAACTACTTGTATAGAACTAACTGACTACTTGTATAGAACTAACCACTTGTATAGAACTAACTGACTACTTCTATAGAACTAACTAACTACTTGTATAGAACTGACTGACTCGTTGTATAGAACTACTAACTACTTGTATAGAACTGACTGACTCCTTGTATAGAACTAACTGACTACTAGTATAGAACTAACTGACTACTTGTATAGAACTAACTAACTAACTACTTGTATAGAACTAACTGACTACTTCTTGTATAGAACTAACTGACTTCTTGTATAGAACTAACTGACTACTTGTATAGAACTAACTTACTACTTGTATAGAACTAACTAACTACTTGTATAGAACTAACTGACTACTTCTTGTATAAAACTAACTGACTTCTTGTATAGAACTAACTGACTACTTGTATAGAACTAACTAACTACTTGTATAGAACTAACTGACTACTTGTATAGAACTAACCACTTGTATAGAACTAACTGACTACTTCTATAGAACTAACTGACTCCTTGTATAGAACTAACTGACTACTAGTATAGAACTAACTGACTACTTGTATAGAACTAACTAACTACTTGAATAGAACTAACTGACTACTTGTATAGAACTAACCACTTGTATAGAACTAACTGACTACTTCTACAGAACTAACTGACTCCTTGTATAGAACTAACTGACTACTAGTATAGAACTAACTGACTACTTGTATAGAACTAACTGACTACTTGTATAGAACTAACTGACTTCTTGTATAGAACTAACTAACTACTTGTATAGAACTAACTGACTACTTCTTGTATAGAACTAACTGACTTCTTGTATAGAACTAACTGACTACTAGTATAGATCTAACTGACTACTAGTATAGAACTAACTTACTACTTGTATAGAACTAACTTACTACTTGTATAGAACTAACTAACTTCTTGTATAGAACTAACTGACTACTTGTATAGAACTAACTGACTACTAGTATAGATCTAACTGACTACTTGTATAGAACTAACTTACTACTTGTATAGAACTAACTGACTTCTTGTATAGAACTAACTGACTTCTTGTATAGAACTAACTGACTACTAGTATAGATCTAACTGACTACTAGTATAGAACTAACTGACTACTTGTATAGAACTAACTGACTATTTCTTGTATAGAACTAACTGACTACTTGTATAGAACTAACTGACTACTTCTTGTATAGAACTAACTGACTTCTTGTATAGAACTAACTAACTACTTGTATAGAACTAACTGACTACTTGTATAGAACTAACTGACTACTTGTATAGAACTAACTGACTACTTGTATAGAACTAACTGACTACTAGTATAGAACTAACTAACTACTTGTATAGAACTAACTAACTACTTGTATAGAACTAACTGACTTCTTGTATAGAACTAACTGACTACTTGTATAGAACTAACTAACTACTTGTATAGAACTAACTGACTACTTGTATAGAACTAACCACTTGTATAGAACTAACTGACTACTTCTATAGAACTAACTAACTACTTGTATAGAACTACTTGACTACTTGTATAGAACTAACTGACTACTTGTATAGAACTAACTGACTACTAGTATAGAACTAACTGACTACATGTATAGAACTAACCACTTGTATAGAACTAACTGACTACTTCTATAGAACTAACTAACTACTTGTATAGAACTAACTGACTACTTGTATAGAACTAACTGACTACTAGTATAGAACTAACTGACTACTAGTATAGATCTAACTGACTACTAGTATAGAACTAACTTACTACTTGTATAGAACTAACTGACTACTTGTATAGAACTAACTGACTTCTTGTATAGAACTAACTGACTACTTGTATAGAACTAACTGACTACTTCTTGTATAGAACTAACTGACTACTTGTATAGAACTAACTGACTACTTCTTGTATAGAACTAACTGACTTCTTGTATAGAACTAACTAACTACTTGTATAGAACTAACTGACTACTTGTATAGAACTAACTAACTACTTGTATAGAACTAACTGACTACTTGTATAGAACTAACTGACTACTAGTATAGAACTAACTGACTACTTGTATAGAACTAACTGCTTGTATAGAACTAACTGACTTCTTGTATAGAACTAACTTACTACTTGTATAGAAGTAACTAACTACTTGTATAGAACTAACTAACTACTTGTATAGAACTAACTGACTACTTCTATAGAACTAACTAACTACTTGTATAGAACTAACTGACTACTTGTATAGAACTAACTGACTACTTGTATAGAACTAACTGACTACTTGTATAGAACTAACTGCTTGTATAGAACTAACTGACTTCTTGTATAGAACTAACTTACTACTTGTATAGAACTGACTGACTCGTTGTATAGAACTACTAACTACTTGTATAGAACTGACTGACTCCTTGTATAGAACTAACTGACTACTAGTATAGAACTAACTGACTACTTGTATAGAACTAACTAACTAACTACTTGTATAGAACTAACTGACTACTTCTTGTATAGAACTAACTGACTTCTTGTATAGAACTAACTGACTACTTGTATAGAAGTAACTAACTACTTGTATAGAACTAACTAACTACTTGTATAGAACTAACTGACTACTTCTATAGAACTAACTGACTACTTCTTGTATAGAACTAACTGACTTCTTGTATAGAACTAACTGACTACTTGTATAGAACTAACTAACTACTTGTATAGAACTAACTGACTACTTGTATAGAACTAACCACTTGTATAGAACTAACTGACTACTTCTATAGAACTAACTAACTACTTGTATAGAACTGACTGACTCGTTGTATAGAACTACTAACTACTTGTATAGAACTGACTGACTCCTTGTATAGAACTAACTGACTACTAGTATAGAACTAACTGACTACTTGTATAGAACTAACTAACTAACTACTTGTATAGAACTAACTGACTACTTCTTGTATAGAACTAACTGACTTCTTGTATAGAACTAACTGACTACTTGTATAGAACTAACTTACTACTTGTATAGAACTAACTAACTACTTGTATAGAACTAACTGACTACTTCTTGTATAGAACTAACTGACTTCTTGTATAGAACTAACTGACTACTTGTATAGAACTAACTAACTACTTGTATAGAACTAACTGACTACTTGTATAGAACTAACCACTTGTATAGAACTAACTGACTACTTCTATAGAACTAACTGACTCCTTGTATAGAACTAACTGACTACTAGTATAGAACTAACTGACTACTTGTATAGAACTAACTAACTACTTGTATAGAACTAACTGACTACTTGTATAGAACTAACCACTTGTATAGAACTAACTGACTACTTCTACAGAACTAACTGACTCCTTGTATAGAACTAACTGACTACTAGTATAGAACTAACTGACTACTTGTATAGAACTAACTGACTACTTGTATAGAACTAACTGACTTCTTGTATAGAACTAACTAACTACTTGTATAGAACTAACTGACTACTTCTTGTATAGAACTAACTGACTTCTTGTATAGAACTAACTGACTACTAGTATAGATCTAACTGACTACTAGTATAGAACTAACTTACTACTTGTATAGAACTAACTTACTACTTGTATAGAACTAACTAACTTCTTGTATAGAACTAACTGACTACTTGTATAGAACTAACTGACTACTAGTATAGATCTAACTGACTACTTGTATAGAACTAACTTACTACTTGTATAGAACTAACTGACTTCTTGTATAGAACTAACTGACTTCTTGTATAGAACTAACTGACTACTAGTATAGATCTAACTGACTACTAGTATAGAACTAACTGACTACTTGTATAGAACTAACTGACTATTTCTTGTATAGAACTAACTGACTACTTGTATAGAACTAACTGACTACTTGTATAGAACTAACTGACTACTTGTATAGAACTAACTGACTACTTGTATAGAACTAACTGACTACTAGTATAGAACTAACTAACTACTTGTATAGAACTAACTAACTACTTGTATAGAACTAACTGACTTCTTGTATAGAACTAACTGACTACTTGTATAGAACTAACTAACTACTTGTATAGAACTAACTGACTACTTGTATAGAACTAACCACTTGTATAGAACTAACTGACTACTTCTATAGAACTAACTAACTACTTGTATAGAACTACTTGACTACTTGTATAGAACTAACTGACTACTTGTATAGAACTAACTGACTACTAGTATAGAACTAACTGACTACATGTATAGAACTAACCACTTGTATAGAACTAACTGACTACTTCTATAGAACTAACTAACTACTTGTATAGAACTAACTGACTACTTGTATAGAACTAACTGACTACTAGTATAGAACTAACTGACTACTAGTATAGATCTAACTGACTACTAGTATAGAACTAACTTACTACTTGTATAGAACTAACTGACTACTTGTATAGAACTAACTGACTTCTTGTATAGAACTAACTGACTACTTGTATAGAACTAACTGACTACTTCTTGTATAGAACTAACTGACTACTTGTATAGAACTAACTGACTACTTCTTGTATAGAACTAACTGACTTCTTGTATAGAACTAACTAACTACTTGTATAGAACTAACTGACTACTTGTATAGAACTAACTAACTACTTGTATAGAACTAACTGACTACTTGTATAGAACTAACTGACTACTTGTATAGAACTAGCTACTTGTATAGAACTAACTGACTACTTGTATAGAACTAACTAACTACTTGTATAGAACTAACTGACTACTTGTATAGAACTAACTGACTACGTGGATAGAACTAACTAACTACTTGTATAGAACTAACTAACTACTTGTATAGAACTAACTGACTACTAGTATAGAACTAACTAACTACTTGTATAGAACTAACTAACTACTTGTATAGAACTAACTAACTGCTTGTATAGAACTAACTACTTGTATAGAACTAACTAACTACTTGTATAGAACTAACTAACTACTTGTATAGAACTAACTGACTACTTGTATAGAACTAACTAACTACTTGTATAGAACTAACTGACTACTTGTATAGAACTAACTTACTACTTGTATAGAACTAACTAACTTCTTGTATAGAACTAACTGACTACTTGTATAGAACTAACTGACTACTAGTATAGATCTAACTGACTACTTGAATAGAACTAACTTACTACTTGTATAGAACTAACTGACTACTTCTTGTATAGAACTAACTGACTTCTTGTATAGAACTAACTGACTACTTGTATAGAACTAACTGACTACTTCTTGTATAGAACTAACTGACTTCTTGTATAGAACTAACTGACTACTAGTGTAGATCTAACTGACTACTAGTATAGAACTAACTTACTACTTGTATAGAACTAACTGACTACTTGTATAGAACTAACTGACTTCTTGTATAGAACTAACTAACTACTTGTATAGAACTAACTGACTACTTCTTGTATAGAACTAACTGACTTCTTGTATAGAACTAACTGACTACTAGTATAGATCTAACTGACTACTAGTATAGAACTAGCTTACTACTTGTATAGAACTAACTTACTACTTGTATAGAACTAACTAACTTCTTGTATAGAACTAACTGACTACTTGTATAGAACTAACTGACTACTAGTATAGATCTAACTGACTACTTGTATAGAACTAACTTACTACTTGTATAGAACTAACTGACTTCTTGTATAGAACTAACTGACTTCTTGTATAGAACTAACTGACTACTAGTATAGATCTAACTGACTACTAGTATAGAACTAACTGACTACTTGTATAGAACTAACTGACTATTTCTTGTATAGAACTAACTGACTACTTGTATAGAACTAACTGACTACTTCTTGTATAGAACTAACTGACTTCTTGTATAGAACTAACTAACTACTTGTATAGAACTAACTGACTACTTGTATAGAACTAACTGACTACTTGTATAGAACTAACTGACTACTTGTATAGAACTAACTGACTACTAGTATAGAACTAACTAACTACTTGTATAGAACTAACTAACTACTTGTATAGAACTAACTGACTTCTTGTATAGAACTAACTGACTACTTGTATAGAACTAACTAACTACTTGTATAGAACTAACTGACTACTTGTATAGAACTAACCACTTGTATAGAACTAACTGACTACTTCTATAGAACTAACTAACTACTTGTATAGAACTACTTGACTACTTGTATAGAACTAACTGACTACTTGTATAGAACTAACTGACTACTAGTATAGAACTAACTGACTACATGTATAGAACTAACCACTTGTATAGAACTAACTGACTACTTCTATAGAACTAACTAACTACTTGTATAGAACTAACTGACTACTTGTATAGAACTAACTGACTACTAGTATAGAACTAACTGACTACTAGTATAGAACTAACTGACTACTTGTATAGAACTAACTGACTACTTGTATAGAACTAACTGACTACTTGTATAGAACTAACTGACTACTAGTATAGAACTAACTAACTACTTGTATAGAACTAACTAACTACTTGTATAGAACTAACTGACTTCTTGTATAGAACTAACTGACTACTTGTATAGAACTAACTAACTACTTGTATAGAACTAACTGACTACTTGTATAGAACTAACCACTTGTATAGAACTAACTGACTACTTCTATAGAACTAACTAACTACTTGTATAGAACTACTTGACTACTTGTATAGAACTAACTGACTACTTGTATAGAACTAACTGACTACTAGTATAGAACTAACTGACTACATGTATAGAACTAACCACTTGTATAGAACTAACTGACTACTTCTATAGAACTAACTAACTACTTGTATAGAACTAACTGACTACTTGTATAGAACTAACTGACTACTAGTATAGAACTAACTGACTACTAGTATAGATCTAACTGACTACTAGTATAGAACTAACTTACTACTTGTATAGAACTAACTGACTACTTGTATAGAACTAACTGACTTCTTGTATAGAACTAACTGACTACTTGTATAGAACTAACTGACTACTTCTTGTATAGAACTAACTGACTACTTGTATAGAACTAACTGACTACTTCTTGTATAGAACTAACTGACTTCTTGTATAGAACTAACTAACTACTTGTATAGAACTAACTGACTACTTGTATAGAACTAACTGACTACTTGTATAGAACTAACTGACTACTTGTATAGAACTAACTGACTACTAGTATAGAACTAACTAACTACTTGTATAGAACTACCTGACTACTTGTATAGAACTAACTGACTACTTGTATAGAACTAACTGACTACTAGTATAGAACTAACTGACTACATGTATAGAACTAACCACTTGTATAGAACTAACTGACTACTTCTATAGAACTAACTAACTACTTGTATAGAACTAACTGACTACTTGTATAGAACTAACTGACTACTAGTATAGAACTAACTGACTACTTGTATAGAACTAACTGCTTGTATAGAACTAACTGACTTCTTGTATAGAACTAACTTACTACTTGTATAGAAGTAACTAACTACTTGTATAGAACTAACTAACTACTTGTATAGAACTAACTGACTACTCCTATAGAACTAACTAACTACTTGTATAGAACTAACTGACTACTTGTATAGAACTAACTGACTACTTGTATAGAACTAACTGACTACTTGTATAGAACTAACTGCTTGTATAGAACTAACTGACTTCTTGTATAGAACTAACTTACTACTTGTATAGAACTGAGTGACTCGTTGTATAGAACTACTAACTACTTGTATAGAACTGACTGACTCCTTGTATAGAACTAACTGACTACTAGTATAGAACTAACTGACTACTTGTATAGAACTAACTAACTAACTACTTGTATAGAACTAACTGACTACTTCTTGTATAGAACTAACTGACTTCTTGTATAGAACTAACTGACTACTTGTATAGAAGTAACTAACTACTTGTATAGAACTAACTTACTACTTGTATAGAACTAACTAACTACTTGTATAGAACTAACTGACTACTTCTTGTATAGAACTAACTGACTTCTTGTATAGAACTAACTGACTACTTGTATAGAACTAACAAACTACTTGTATAGAACTAACTGACTACTTGTATAGAACTAACCACTTGTATAGAACTAACTGACTACTTCTATAGAACTAACTGACTCCTTGTATAGAACTAACTGACTACTAGTATAGAACTAACTGACTACTTGTATAGAACTAACTAACTACTTGTATAGAACTAACTGACTACTTGTATAGAACTAACCACTTGTATAGAACTAACTGACTACTTCTACAGAACTAACTGACTCCTTGTATAGAACTAACTGACTACTAGTATAGATCTAACTGACTACTAGTATAGAACTAACTTACTACTTGTATAGAACTAACTTACTACTTGTATAGAACTAACTAACTTCTTGTATAGAACTAACTGACTACTTGTATAGAACTAACTGACTACTAGTATAGATCTAACTGACTACTTGTATAGAACTAACTTACTACTTGTATAGAACTAACTGACTTCTTGTATAGAACTAACTGACTTCTTGTATAGAACTAACTGACTACTAGTATAGATCTAACTGACTACTAGTATAGAACTAACTGACTACTTGTATAGAACTAACTGACTATTTCTTGTATAGAACTAACTGACTACTTGTATAGAACTAACTGACTACTTGTATAGAACTAACTGACTACTTGTATAGAACTAACTGACTACTTGTATAGAACTAACTGACTACTAGTATAGAACTAACTAACTACTTGTATAGAACTAACTAACTACTTGTATAGAACTAACTGACTTCTTGTATAGAACTAACTGACTACTTGTATAGAACTAACTAACTACTTGTATAGAACTAACTGACTACTTGTATAGAACTAACCACTTGTATAGAACTAACTGACTACTTCTATAGAACTAACTAACTACTTGTATAGAACTACTTGACTACTTGTATAGAACTAACTGACTACTTGTATAGAACTAACTGACTACTAGTATAGAACTAACTGACTACATGTATAGAACTAACCACTTGTATAGAACTAACTGACTACTTCTATAGAACTAACTAACTACTTGTATAGAACTAACTGACTTCTTGTATAGAATTAACTGACTACTTGTATAGAACTAACTGACTACTTCTTGTATAGAACTAACTGACTTCTTGTATAGAACTAACTAACTACTTGTATAGAACTAACTGACTACTTGTATAGAACTAACTAACTACTTGTATAGAACTAACTGACTACTTGTATAGAACTAACTGACTACTTGTATAGAACTAGCTACTTGTATAGAACTAACTGACTACTTGTATAGAACTAACTAACTACTTGTATAGAACTAACTGACTACTTGTATAGAACTAACTGACTACGTGGATAGAACTAACTAACTACTTGTATAGAACTAACTAACTACTTGTATAGAACTAACTGACTACTAGTATAGAACTAACTAACTACTTGTATAGAACTAACTAACTACTTGTATAGAACTAACTAACTGCTTGTATAGAACTAACTACTTGTATAGAACTAACTAACTACTTGTATAGAACTAACTAACTACTTGTATAGAACTAACTGACTACTTGTATAGAACTAACTAACTACTTGTATAGAACTAACTGACTACTTGTATAGAACTAACTTACTACTTGTATAGAACTAACTAACTTCTTGTATAGAACTAACTGACTACTTGTATAGAACTAACTGACTACTAGTATAGATCTAACTGACTACTTGAATAGAACTAACTTACTACTTGTATAGAACTAACTGACTACTTCTTGTATAGAACTAACTGACTTCTTGTATAGAACTAACTGACTACTTGTATAGAACTAACTGACTACTTCTTGTATAGAACTAACTGACTTCTTGTATAGAACTGACTGACTACTAGTGTAGATCTAACTGACTACTAGTATAGAACTAACTTACTACTTGTATAGAACTAACTGACTACTTGTATAGAACTAACTGACTTCTTGTATAGAACTAACTAACTACTTGTATAGAACTAACTGACTACTTCTTGTATAGAACTAACTGACTTCTTGTATAGAACTAACTGACTACTAGTATAGATCTAACTGACTACTAGTATAGAACTAGCTTACTACTTGTATAGAACTAACTTACTACTTGTATAGAACTAACTAACTTCTTGTATAGAACTAACTGACTACTTGTATAGAACTAACTGACTACTAGTATAGATCTAACTGACTACTTGTATAGAACTAACTTACTACTTGTATAGAACTAACTGACTTCTTGTATAGAACTAACTGACTTCTTGTATAGAACTAACTGACTACTAGTATAGATCTAACTGACTACTAGTATAGAACTAACTGACTACTTGTATAGAACTAACTGACTATTTCTTGTATAGAACTAACTGACTACTTGTATAGAACTCACTGACTACTTCTTGTATAGAACTAACTGACTTCTTGTATAGAACTAACTAACTACTTGTATAGAACTAACTGACTACTTGTATAGAACTAACTGACTACTTGTATAGAACTAACTGACTACTTGTATAGAACTAACTGACTACTAGTATAGAACTAACTAACTACTTGTATAGAACTAACTAACTACTTGTATAGAACTAACTGACTTCTTGTATAGAACTAACTGACTACTTGTATAGAACTAACTAACTACTTGTATAGAACTAACTGACTACTTGTATAGAACTAACCACTTGTATAGAACTAACTGACTACTTCTATAGAACTAACTAACTACTTGTATAGAACTACTTGACTACTTGTATAGAACTAACTGACTACTTGTATAGAACTAACTGACTACTAGTATAGAACTAACTGACTACATGTATAGAACTAACCACTTGTATAGAACTAACTGACTACTTCTATAGAACTAACTAACTACTTGTATAGAACTAACTGACTACTTGTATAGAACTAACTGACTACTAGTATAGAACTAACTGACTACTAGTATAGAACTAACTGACTACTTGTATAGAACTAACTGACTACTTGTATAGAACTAACTGACTACTTGTATAGAACTAACTGACTACTAGTATAGAACTAACTAACTACTTGTATAGAACTAACTAACTACTTGTATAGAACTAACTGACTTCTTGTATAGAACTAACTGACTACTTGTATAGAACTAACTAACTACTTGTATAGAACTAACTGACTACTTGTATAGAACTAACCACTTGTATAGAACTAACTGACTACTTCTATAAACTAACTAACTACTTGTATAGAACTACTTGACTACTTGTATAGAACTAACTGACTACTTGTATAGAACTAACTGACTACTAGTATAGAACTAACTGACTACATGTATAGAACTAACCACTTGTATAGAACTAACTGACTACTTCTATAGAACTAACTAACTACTTGTATAGAACTAACTGACTACTTGTATAGAACTAACTGACTACTAGTATAGAACTAACTGACTACTAGTATAGATCTAACTGACTACTAGTATAGAACTAACTTACTACTTGTATAGAACTAACTGACTACTTGTATAGAACTAACTGACTTCTTGTATAGAACTAACTGACTACTTGTATAGAACTAACTGACTACTTCTTGTATAGAACTAACTGACTACTTGTATAGAACTAACTGACTACTTCTTGTATAGAACTAACTGACTTCTTGTATAGAACTAACTAACTACTTGTATAGAACTAACTGACTACTTGTATAGAACTAACTGACTACTTGTATAGAACTAACTGACTACTTGTATAGAACTAACTGACTACTAGTATAGAACTAACTAACTACTTGTATAGAACTACCTGACTACTTGTATAGAACTAACTGACTACTTGTATAGAACCAACTGACTACTAGTATAGAACTAACTGACTACATGTATAGAACTAACCACTTGTATAGAACTAACTGACTACTTCTATAGAACTAACTAACTACTTGTATAGAACTAACTGACTACTTGTATAGAACTAACTGACTACTAGTATAGAACTAACTGACTACTTGTATAGAACTAACTGCTTGTATAGAACTAACTGACTTCTTGTATAGAACTAACTTACTACTTGTATAGAAGTAACTAACTACTTGTATAGAACTAACTAACTACTTGTATAGAACTAACTGACTACTCCTATAGAACTAACTAACTACTTGTATAGAACTAACTGACTACTTGTATAGAACTAACTGACTACTTGTATAGAACTAACTGACTACTTGTATAGAACTAACTGCTTGTATAGAACTAACTGACTTCTTGTATAGAACTAACTTACTACTTGTATAGAACTGAGTGACTCGTTGTATAGAACTACTAACTACTTGTATAGAACTGACTGACTCCTTGTATAGAACTAACTGACTACTAGTATAGAACTAACTGACTACTTGTATAGAACTAACTAACTAACTACTTGTATAGAACTAACTGACTACTTCTTGTATAGAACTAACTGACTTCTTGTATAGAACTAACTGACTACTTGTATAGAAGTAACTAACTACTTGTATAGAACTAACTTACTACTTGTATAGAACTAACTAACTACTTGTATAGAACTAACTGACTACTTCTTGTATAGAACTAACTGACTTCTTGTATAGAACTAACTGACTACTTGTATAGAACTAACTAACTACTTGTATAGAACTAACTGACTACTTGTATAGAACTAACCACTTGTATAGAACTAACTGACTACTTCTATAGAACTAACTGACTCCTTGTATAGAACTAACTGACTACTAGTATAGAACTAACTGACTACTTGTATAGAACTAACTAACTACTTGTATAGAACTAACTGACTACTTGTATAGAACTAACCACTTGTATAGAACTAACTGACTACTTCTACAGAACTAACTGACTCCTTGTATAGAACTAACTGACTACTAGTATAGAACTAACTGACTACTTGTATAGAACTAACTGACTACTTGTATAAAACTAACTGACTTCTTGTATAGAACTAACTAACTACATGTATAGAACTAACTGACTACTTCTTGTATAGAACTAACTGACTTCTTGTATAGAACTAACTGACTACTAGTATAGATCTAACTGACTACTAGTATAGAACTAACTTACTACTTGTATAGAACTAACTTACTACTTGTATAGAACTAACTAACTTCTTGTACAGAACTAACTGACTACTTGTATAGAACTAACTGACTACTAGTATAGATCTAACTGACTACTTGTATAGAACTAACTTACTACTTGTATAGAACTAACTGACTTCTTGTATAGAACTAACTGACTTCTTGTATAGAACTAACTGACTACTAGTATAGATCTAACTGACTACTAGTATAGAACTAACTGACTACTTGTATAGAACTAACTGACTATTTCTTGTATAGAACTAACTGACTACTTGTATAGAACTAACTGACTACTTGTATAGAACTAACTGACTACTTGTATAGAACTAACTGACTACTTGTATAGAACTAACTGACTACTAGTATAGAACTAACTAACTACTTGTATAGAACTAACTAACTACTTGTATAGAACTAACTGACTTCTTGTATAGAACTAACTGACTACTTGTATAGAACTAACTAACTACTTGTATAGAACTAACTGACTACTTGTATAGAACTAACCACTTGTATAGAACTAACTGACTACTTCTATAGAACTAACTAACTACTTGTATAGAACTACTTGACTACTTGTATAGAACTAACTGACTACTTGTATAGAACTAACTGACTACTAGTATAGAACTAACTGACTACATGTATAGAACTAACCACTTGTATAGAACTAACTGACTACTTCTATAGAACTAACTAACTACTTGTATAGAACTAACTGACTACTTGTATAGAACTAACTGACTACTAGTATAGAACTAACTGACTACTAGTATAGATCTAACTGACTACTAGTATAGAACTAACTTACTACTTGTATAGAACTAACTGACTACTTGTATAGAACTAACTGACTTCTTGTATAGAACTAACTGACTACTTGTATAGAACTAACTGACTACTTCTTGTATAGAACTAACTGACTACTTGTATAGAACTAACTGACTACTTCTTGTATAGAACTAACTGACTTCTTGTATAGAACTAACTAACTACTTGTATAGAACTTACTGACTACTTGTATAGAACTAACTAACTACTTGTATAGAACTAACTGACTACTTGTATAGAACTAACTGACTACTTGTATAGAACTAGCTACTTGTATAGAACTAACTGACTACTTGTATAGAACTAACTAACTACTTGTATAGAACTAACTGACTACTTGTATAGAACTAACTGACTACGTGGATAGAACTAACTAACTACTTGTATAGAACTAACTAACTACTTGTATAGAACTAACTGACTACTAGTATAGAACTAACTAACTACTTGTATAGAACTAACTAACTACTTGTATAGAACTAACTAACTGCTTGTATAGAACTAACTACTTGTATAGAACTAACTAACTACTTGTATAGAACTAACTAACTACTTGTATAGAACTAACTGACTACTTGTATAGAACTAACTAACTACTTGTATAGAACTAACTGACTACTTGTATAGAACTAACTTACTACTTGTATAGAACTAACTAACTTCTTGTATAGAACTAACTGACTACTTGTATAGAACTAACTGACTACTAGTATAGATCTAACTGACTACTTGAATAGAACTAACTTACTACTTGTATAGAACTAACTGACTACTTCTTGTATAGAACTAACTGACTTCTTGTATAGAACTAACTGACTACTTGTATAGAACTAACTGACTACTTCTTGTATAGAACTAACTGACTTCTTGTATAGAACTAACTGACTACTAGTGTAGATCTAACTGACTACTAGTATAGAACTAACTTACTACTTGTATAGAACTAACTGACTACTTGTATAGAACTAACTGACTTCTTGTATAGAACTAACTAACTACTTGTATAGAACTAACTGACTACTTCTTGTATAGAACTAACTGACTTCTTGTATAGAACTAACTGACTACTAGTATAGATCTAACTGACTACTAGTATAGAACTAGCTTACTACTTGTATAGAACTAACTTACTACTTGTATAGAACTAACTAACTTCTTGTATAGAACTAACTGACTACTTTTATAGAACTAACTGACTACTAGTATAGATCTAACTGACTACTTGTATAGAACTAACTTACTACTTGTATAGAACTAACTGACTTCTTGTATAGAACTAACTGACTTCTTGTATAGAACTAACTGACTACTAGTATAGATCTAACTGACTACTAGTATAGAACTAACTGACTACTTGTATAGAACTAACTGACTATTTCTTGTATAGAACTAACTGACTACTTGTATAGAACTAACTGACTACTTCTTGTATAGAACTAACTGACTTCTTGTATAGAACTAACTAACTACTTGTATAGAACTAACTGACTACTTGTATAGAACTAACTGACTACTTGTATAGAACTAACTGACTACTTGTATAGAACTAACTGACTACTAGTATAGAACTAACTAACTACTTGTATAGAACTAACTAACTACTTGTATAGAACTAACTGACTTCTTGTATAGAACTAACTGACTACTTGTATAGAACTAACTAACTACTTGTATAGAACTAACTGACTACTTGTATAGAACTAACCACTTGTATAGAACTAACTGACTACTTCTATAGAACTAACTAACTACTTGTATAGAACTACTTGACTACTTGTATAGAACTAACTGACTACTTGTATAGAACTAACTGACTACTAGTATAGAACTAACTGACTACATGTATAGAACTAACCACTTGTATAGAACTAACTGACTACTTCTATAGAACTAACTAACTACTTGTATAGAACTAACTGACTACTTGTATAGAACTAACTGACTACTAGTATAGAACTAACTGACTACTAGTATAGAACTAACTGACTACTTGTATAGAACTAACTGACTACTTGTATAGAACTAACTGACTACTTGTATAGAACTAACTGACTACTAGTATAGAACTAACTAACTACTTGTATAGAACTAACTAACTACTTGTATAGAACTAACTGACTTCTTGTATAGAACTAACTGACTACTTGTATAGAACTAACTAACTACTTGTATAGAACTAACTGACTACTTGTATAGAACTAACCACTTGTATAGAACTAACTGACTACTTCTATAGAACTAACTAACTACTTGTATAGAACTACTTGACTACTTGTATAGAACTAACTGACTACTTGTATAGAACTAACTGACTACTAGTATAGAACTAACTGACTACATGTATAGAACTAACCACTTGTATAGAACTAACTGACTACTTCTATAGAACTAACTAACTACTTGTATAGAACTAACTGACTACTTGTATAGAACTAACTGACTACTAGTATAGAACTAACTGACTACTAGTATAGATCTAACTGAATACTAGTATAGAACTAACTTACTACTTGTATAGAACTAACTGACTACTTGTATAGAACTAACTGACTTCTTGTATAGAACTAACTGACTACTTGTATAGAACTAACTGACTACTTCTTGTATAGAACTAACTGACTACTTGTATAGAACTAACTGACTACTTCTTGTATAGAACTAACTGACTTCTTGTATAGAACTAACTAACTACTTGTATAGAACTAACTGACTACTTGTATAGAACTAACTGACTACTTGTATAGAACTAACTGACTACTTGTATAGAACTAACTGACTACTAGTATAGAACTAACTAACTACTTGTATAGAACTACCTGACTACTTGTATAGAACTAACTGACTACTTGTATAGAACTAACTGACTACTAGTATAGAACTAACTGACTACATGTATAGAACTAACCACTTGTATAGAACTAACTGACTACTTCTATAGAACTAACTAACTACTTGTATAGAACTAACTGACTACTTGTATAGAACTAACTGACTACTAGTATAGAACTAACTGACTACTTGTATAGAACTAACTGCTTGTATAGAACTAACTGACTTCTTGTATAGAACTAACTTACTACTTGTATAGAAGTAACTAACTACTTGTATAGAACTAACTAACTACTTGTATAGAACTAACTGACTACTCCTATAGAACTAACTAACTACTTGTATAGAACTAACTGACTACTTGTATAGAACTAACTGACTACTTGTATAGAACTAACTGACTACTTGTATAGAACTAACTGCTTGTATAGAACTAACTGACTTCTTGTATAGAACTAACTTACTACTTGTATAGAACTGAGTGACTCGTTGTATAGAACTACTAACTACTTGTATAGAACTGACTGACTCCTTGTATAGAACTAACTGACTACTAGTATAGAACTAACTGACTACTTGTATAGAACTAACTAACTAACTACTTGTATAGAACTAACTGACTACTTCTTGTATAGAACTAACTGACTTCTTGTATAGAACTAACTGACTACTTGTATAGAAGTAACTAACTACTTGTATAGAACTAACTTACTACTTGTATAGAACTAACTAACTACTTGTATAGAACTAACTGACTACTTCTTGTATAGAACTAACTGACTTCTTGTATAGAACTAACTGACTACTTGTATAGAACTAACTAACTACTTGTATAGAACTAACTGACTACTTGTATAGAACTAACCACTTGTATAGAACTAACTGACTACTTCTATAGAACTAACTGACTCCTTGTATAGAACTAACTGACTACTAGTATAGAACTAACTGACTACTTGTATAGAACTAACTAACTACTTGTATAGAACTAACTGACTACTTGTATAGAACTAACCACTTGTATAGAACTAACTGACTACTTCTACAGAACTAACTGACTCCTTGTATAGAACTAACTGACTACTAGTATAGAACTAACTGACTACTTGTATAGAACTAACTGACTACTTGTATAGAACTAACTGACTTCTTGTATAGAACTAACTAACTACTTGTATAGAACTAACTGACTACTTCTTGTATAGAACTAACTGACTTCTTGTATAGAACTAACTGACTACTAGTATAGATCTAACTGACTACTAGTATAGAACTAACTTACTACTTGTATAGAACTAACTTACTACTTGTATAGAACTAACTAACTTCTTGTATAGAACTAACTGACTACTTGTATAGAACTAACTGACTACTAGTATAGATCTAACTGACTACTTGTATAGAACTAACTTACTACTTGTATAGAACTAACTGACTTCTTGTATAGAACTAACTGACTTCTTGTATAGAACTAACTGACTACTAGTATAGATCTAACTGACTACTAGTATAGAACTAACTGACTACTTGTATAGAACTAACTGACTATTTCTTGTATAGAACTAACTGACTACTTGTATAGAACTAACTGACTACTTCTTGTATAGAACTAACTGACTTCTTGTATAGAACTAACTAACTACTTGTATAGAACTAACTGACTACTTGTATAGAACTAACTGACTACTTGTATAGAACTAACTGACTACTTGTATAGAACTAACTGACTACTAGTATAGAACTAACTAACTACTTGTATAGAACTAACTAACTACTTGTATAGAACTAACTGACTTCTTGTATAGAACTAACTGACTACTTGTATAGAACTAACTAACTACTTGTATAGAACTAACTGACTACTTGTATAGAACTAACCACTTGTATAGAACTAACTGACTACTTCTATAGAACTAACTAACTACTTGTATAGAACTACTTGACTACTTGTATAGAACTAACTGACTACTTGTATAGAACTAACTGACTACTAGTATAGAACTAACTGACTACATGTATAGAACTAACCACTTGTATAGAACTAACTGACTACTTCTATAGAACTAACTAACTACTTGTATAGAACTAACTGACTACTTGTATAGAACTAACTGACTACTAGTATAGAACTAACTGACTACTAGTATAGATCTAACTGACTACTAGTATAGAACTAACTTACTACTTGTATAGAACTAACTGACTACTTGTATAGAACTAACTGACTTCTTGTATAGAACTAACTGACTACTTGTATAGAACTAACTGACTACTTCTTGTATAGAACTAACTGACTACTTGTATAGAACTAACTGACTACTTCTTGTATAGAACTAACTGACTTCTTGTATAGAACTAACTAACTACTTGTATAGAACTAACTGACTACTTGTATAGAACTAACTAACTACTTGTATAGAACTAACTGACTACTTGTATAGAACTAACTGACTACTAGTATAGAACTAACTGACTACTTGTATAGAACTAACTGCTTGTATAGAACTAACTGACTTCTTGTATAGAACTAACTTACTACTTGTATAGAAGTAACTAACTACTTGTATAGAACTAACTAACTACTTGTATAGAACTAACTGACTACTTCTATAGAACTAACTAACTACTTGTATAGAACTAACTGACTACTTGTATAGAACTAACTGACTACTTGTATAGAACTAACTGACTACTTGTATAGAACTAACTGCTTGTATAGAACTAACTGACTTCTTGTATAGAACTAACTTACTACTTGTATAGAACTGACTGACTCGTTGTATAGAACTACTAACTACTTGTATAGAACTGACTGACTCCTTGTATAGAACTAACTGACTACTAGTATAGAACTAACTGACTACTTGTATAGAACTAACTAACTAACTACTTGTATAGAACTAACTGACTACTTCTTGTATAGAACTAACTGACTTCTTGTATAGAACTAACTGACTACTTGTATAGAAGTAACTAACTACTTGTATAGAACTAACTAACTACTTGTATAGAACTAACTGACTACTTCTATAGAACTAACTGACTACTTCTTGTATAGAACTAACTGACTTCTTGTATAGAACTAACTGACTACTTGTATAGAACTAACTAACTACTTGTATAGAACTAACTGACTACTTGTATAGAACTAACCACTTGTATAGAACTAACTGACTACTTCTATAGAACTAACTAACTACTTGTATAGAACTGACTGACTCGTTGTATAGAACTACTAACTACTTGTATAGAACTGACTGACTCCTTGTATAGAACTAACTGACTACTAGTATAGAACTAACTGACTACTTGTATAGAACTAACTAACTAACTACTTGTATAGAACTAACTGACTACTTCTTGTATAGAACTAACTGACTTCTTGTATAGAACTAACTGACTACTTGTATAGAACTAACTTACTACTTGTATAGAACTAACTAACTACTTGTATAGAACTAACTGACTACTTCTTGTATAGAACTAACTGACTTCTTGTATAGAACTAACTGACTACTTGTATAGAACTAACTAACTACTTGTATAGAACTAACTGACTACTTGTATAGAACTAACCACTTGTATAGAACTAACTGACTACTTCTATAGAACTAACTGACTCCTTGTATAGAACTAACTGACTACTAGTATAGAACTAACTGACTACTTGTATAGAACTAACTAACTACTTGTATAGAACTAACTGACTACTTGTATAGAACTAACCACTTGTATAGAACTAACTGACTACTTCTACAGAATTAACTGACTCCTTGTATAGAACTAACTGACTACTAGTATAGAACTAACTGACTACTTGTATAGAACTAACTGACTACTTGTATAGAACTAACTGACTTCTTGTATAGAACTAACTAACTACTTGTATAGAACTAACTGACTACTTCTTGTATAGAACTAACTGAATTCTTGTATAGAACTAACTGACTACTAGTATAGATCTAACTGACTACTAGTATAGAACTAACTTACTACTTGTATAGAACTAACTTACTACTTGTATAGAACTAACTAACTTCTTGTATAGAACTAACTGACTACTTGTATAGAACTAACTGACTACTAGTATAGATCTAACTGACTACTTGTATAGAACTAACTTACTACTTGTATAGAACTAACTGACTTCTTGTATAGAACTAACTGACTTCTTGTATAGAACTAACTGACTACTAGTATAGATCTAACTGACTACTAGTATAGAACTAACTGACTACTTGTATAGAACTAACTGACTATTTCTTGTATAGAACTAACTGACTACTTGTATAGAACTAACTGACTACTTGTATAGAACTAACTGACTACTTGTATAGAACTAACTGACTACTTGTATAGAACTAACTGACTACTAGTATAGAACTAACTAACTACTTGTATAGAACTAACTAACTACTTGTATAGAACTAACTGACTTCTTGTATAGAACTAACTGACTACTTGTATAGAACTAACTAACTACTTGTATAGAACTAACTGACTACTTGTATAGAACTAACCACTTGTATAGAACTAACTGACTACTTCTATAGAACTAACTAACTACTTGTATAGAACTACTTGACTACTTGTATAGAACTAACTGACTACTTGTATAGAACTAACTGACTACTAGTATAGAACTAACTGACTACATGTATAGAACTAACCACTTGTATAGAACTAACTGACTACTTCTATAGAACTAACTAACTACTTGTATAGAACTAACTGACTACTTGTATAGAACTAACTGACTACTAGTATAGAACTAACTGACTACTAGTATAGATCTAACTGACTACTAGTATAGAACTAACTTACTACTTGTATAGAACTAACTGACTACTTGTATAGAACTAACTGACTTCTTGTATAGAACTAACTGACTACTTGTATAGAACTAACTGACTACTTCTTGTATAGAACTAACTGACTACTTGTATAGAACTAACTGACTACTTCTTGTATAGAACTAACTGACTTCTTGTATAGAACTAACTAACTACTTGTATAGAACTAACTGACTACTTGTATAGAACTAACTAACTACTTGTATAGAACTAACTGACTACTTGTATAGAACTAACTGACTACTTGTATAGAACTAGCTACTTGTATAGAACTAACTGACTACTTGTATAGAACTAACTAACTACTTGTATAGAACTAACTGACTACTTGTATAGAACTAACTGACTACTAGTATAGAACTAACTGACTACTAGTATAGATCTAACTGACTACTAGTATAGAACTAACTTACTACTTGTATAGAACTAACTGACTACTTGTATAGAACTAACTGACTTCTTGTATAGAACTAACTGACTACTTGTATAGAACTAACTGACTACTTCTTGTATAGAACTAACTGACTACTTGTATAGAACTAACTGACTACTTCTTGTATAGAACTAACTGACTTCTTGTATAGAACTAACTAACTACTTGTATAGAACTAACTGACTACTTGTATAGAACTAACTAACTACTTGTATAGAACTAACTGACTACTTGTATAGAACTAACTGACTATTTCTTGTATAGAACTAACTGACTACTTGTATAGAACTAACTGACTACTTCTTGTATAGAACTAACTGACTTCTTGTATAGAACTAACTAACTACTTGTATAGAACTAACTGACTACTTGTATAGAACTAACTGACTACTTGTATAGAACTAACTGACTACTTGTATAGAACTAACTGACTACTAGTATAGAACTAACTAACTACTTGTATAGAACTAACTAACTACTTGTATAGAACTACCTGACTTCTTGTATAGAACTAACTGACTACTTGTATAGAACTAACTAACTACTTGTATAGAACTAACTGACTACTTGTATAGAACTAACCACTTGTATAGAACTAACTGACTACTTCTATAGAACTAACTAACTACTTGTATAGAACTACTTGACTACTTGTATAGAACTAACTGACTACTTGTATAGAACTAACTGACTACTAGTATAGAACTAACTGACTACATGTATAGAACTAACCACTTGTATAGAACTAACTGACTACTTCTATAGAACTAACTAACTACTTGTATAGAACTAACTGACTACTTGTATAGAACTAACTGACTACTAGTATAGAACTAACTGACTACTAGTATAGAACTAACTGACTACTTGTATAGAACTAACTGACTACTTGTATAGAACTAACTGACTATTTGTATAGAACTAACTGACTACTAGTATAGAACTAACTAACTACTTGTATAGAACTAACTAACTACTTGTATAGAACTAACTGACTTCTTGTATAGAACTAACTGACTACTTGTATAGAACTGACTAACTACTTGTATAGAACTAACTGACTACTTGTATAGAACTAACCACTTGTATAGAACTAACTGACTACTTCTATAGAACTAACTAACTACTTGTATAGAACTACTTGACTACTTGTATAGAACTAACTGACTACTTGTATAGAACTAACTGACTACTAGTATAGAACTAACTGACTACATGTATAGAACTAACCACTTGTATAGAACTAACTGACTACTTCTATAGAACTAACTAACTACTTGTATAGAACTAACTGACTACTTGTATAGAACTAACTGACTACTAGTATAGAACTAACTGACTACTAGTATAGATCTAACTGACTACTAGTATAGAACTAACTTACTACTTGTATAGAACTAACTGACTACTTGTATAGAACTAACTGACTTCTTGTATAGAACTAACTGACTACTTGTATAGAACTAACTGACTACTTCTTGTATAGAACTAACTGACTACTTGTATAGAACTAACTGACTACTTCTTGTATAGAACTAACTGACTTCTTGTATAGAACTAACTAACTACTTGTATAGAACTAACTGACTACTTGTATAGAACTAACTGACTACTTGTATAGAACTAACTGACTACTTGTATAGAACTAACTGACTACTAGTATAGAACTAACTAACTACTTGTATAGAACTACCTGACTACTTGTATAGAACTAACTGACTACTTGTATAGAACTAACTGACTACTAGTATAGAACTAACTGACTACATGTATAGAACTAACCACTTGTATAGAACTAACTGACTACTTCTATAGAACTAACTAACTACTTGTATAGAACTAACTGACTACTTGTATAGAACTAACTGACTACTAGTATAGAACTAACTGACTACTTGTATAGAACTAACTGCTTGTATAGAACTAACTGACTTCTTGTATAGAACTAACTTACTACTTGTATAGAAGTAACTAACTACTTGTATAGAACTAACTAACTACTTGTATAGAACTAACTGACTACTCCTATAGAACTAACTAACTACTTGTATAGAACTAACTGACTACTTGTATAGAACTAACTGACTACTTGTATAGAACTAACTGACTACTTGTATAGAACTAACTGCTTGTATAGAACTAACTGACTTCTTGTATAGAACTAACTTACTACTTGTATAGAACTGAGTGACTCGTTGTATAGAACTACTAACTACTTGTATAGAACTGACTGACTCCTTGTATAGAACTAACTGACTACTAGTATAGAACTAACTGACTACTTGTATAGAACTAACTAACTAACTACTTGTATAGAACTAACTGACTACTTCTTGTATAGAACTAACTGACTTCTTGTATAGAACTAACTGACTACTTGTATAGAAGTAACTAACTACTTGTATAGAACTAACTAACTACTTGTATAGAACTAACTGACTACTTCTATAGAACTAACTGACTACTTCTTGTATAGAACTAACTGACTTCTTGTATAGAACTAACTGACTACTTGTATAGAACTAACTAACTACTTGTATAGAACTAACTGACTACTTGTATAGAACTAACCACTTGTATAGAACTAACTGACTACTTCTATAGAACTAACTAACTACTTGTATAGAACTGACTGACTCGTTGTATAGAACTACTAACTACTTGTATAGAACTGACTGACTCCTTGTATAGAACTAACTGACTACTAGTATAGAACTAACTGACTACTTGTATAGAACTAACTAACTAACTACTTGTATAGAACTAACTGACTACTTCTTGTATAGAACTAACTGACTTCTTGTATAGAACTGACTACTTGTATAGAACTAACTTACTACTTGTATAGAACTAACTAACTACTTGTATAGAACTAACTGACTACTTCTTGTATAGAACTAACTGACTTCTTGTATAGAACTAACTGACTACTTGTATAGAACTAACTAACTACTTGTATAGAACTAACTGACTACTTGTATAGAACTAACCACTTGTATAGAACTAACTGACTACTTCTATACAACTAACTGACTCCTTGTATAGAACTAACTGACTACTAGTATAGAACTAACTGACTACTTGTATAGAACTAACTAACTACTTGTATAGAACTAACTGACTACTTGTATAGAACTAACCACTTGTATAGAACTAACTGACTACTTCTACAGAACTAACTGACTCCTTGTATAGAACTAACTGACTACTAGTATAGAACTAACTGACTACTTGTATAGAACTAACTGACTACTTGTATAGAACTAACTGACTTCTTGTATAGAACTAACTAACTACTTGTATAGAACTAACTGACTACTTCTTGTATAGAACTAACTGACTTCTTGTATAGAACTAACTGACTACTAGTATAGATCTAACTGACTACTAGTATAGAACTAACTTACTACTTGTATAGAACTAACTTACTACTTGTATAGAACTAACTAACTTCTTGTATAGAACTAACTGACTACTTGTATAGAACTAACTGACTACTAGTATAGATCTAACTGACTACTTGTATAGAACTAACTTACTACTTGTATAGAACTAACTGACTTCTTGTATGGAACTAACTGACTTCTTGTATAGAACTAACTGACTACTAGTATAGATCTAACTGACTACTAGTATAGAACTAACTGACTACTTGTATAGAACTAACTGACTATTTCTTGTATAGAACTAACTGACTACTTGTATAGAACTAACAGACTACTTCTTGTATAGAACTAACTGACTTCTTGTATAGAACTAACTAACTACTTGTATAGAACTAACTGACTACTTGTATAGAACTAACTGACTACTTGTATAGAACTAACTGACTACTTGTATAGAACTAACTGACTACTAGTATAGAACTAACTAACTACTTGTATAGAACTAACTAACTACTTGTATAGAACTAACTGACTTCTTGTATAGAACTAACTGACTACTTGTATAGAACTAACTAACTACTTGTATAGAACTAACTGACTACTTGTATAGAACTAACCACTTGTATAGAACTAACTGACTACTTCTATAGAACTAACTAACTACTTGTATAGAACTACTTGACTACTTGTATAGAACTAACTGACTACTTGTATAGAACTAACTGACTACTAGTATAGAACTAACTGACTACATGTATAGAACTAACCACTTGTATAGAACTAACTGACTACTTCTATAGAACTAACTAACTACTTGTATAGAACTAACTGACTACTTGTATAGAACTAACTGACTACTAGTATAGAACTAACTGACTACTAGTATAGATCTAACTGACTACTAGTATAGAACTAACTTACTACTTGTATAGAACTAACTGACTACTTGTATAGAACTAACTGACTTCTTGTATAGAACTAACTGACTACTTGTATAGAACTAACTGACTACTTCTTGTATAGAACTAACTGACTACTTGTATAGAACTAACTGACTACTTCTTGTATAGAACTAACTGACTTCTTGTATAGAACTAACTAACTACTTGTATAGAACTAACTGACTACTTGTATAGAACTAACTGACTACTTGTATAGAACTAACTGACTACTTGTATAGAACTAACTGACTACTAGTATAGAACTAACTAACTACTTGTATAGAACTACCTGACTACTTGTATAGAACTAACTGACTACTTGTATAGAACTAACTGACTACTAGTATAGAACTAACTGACTACATGTATAGAACTAACCACTTGTATAGAACTAACTGACTACTTCTATAGAACTAACTAACTACTTGTATAGAACTAACTGACTACTTGTATAGAACTAACTGACTACTAGTATAGAACTAACTGACTACTTGTATAGAACTAACTGCTTGTATAGAACTAACTGACTTCTTGTATAGAACTAACTTACTACTTGTATAGAAGTAACTAACTACTTGTATAGAACTAACTAACTACTTGTATAGAACTAACTGACTACTTCTATAGAACTAACTAACTACTTGTATAGAACTAACTGACTACTTGTATAGAACTAACTGACTACTAGTATAGAACTAACTGACTACTTGTATAGAACTAACTGCTTGTATAGAACTAACTGACTTCTTGTATAGAACTAACTTACTACTTGTATAGAACTGACTGACTCGTTGTATAGAACTACTAACTACTTGTATAGAACTGACTGACTCCTTGTATAGAACTAACTGACTACTAGTATAGAACTAACTGACTACTTGTATAGAACTAACTAACTAACTACTTGTATAGAACTAACTGACTACTTCTTGTATAGAACTAACTGACTTCTTGTATAGAACTTACTGACTACTTGTATAGAAGTAACTAACTACTTGTATAGAAGTAACTAACTACTTGTATAGAACTAACTAACTACTTGTATAGAACTAACTGACTACTTCTATAGAACTAACTGACTACTTCTTGTATAGAACTAACTGACTTCTTGTATAGAACTAACTGACTACTTGTATAGAACTAACTAACTACTTGTATAGAACTAACTGACTACTTGTATAGAACTAACCACTTGTATAGAACTAACTGACTACTTCTATAGAACTAACTAACTACTTGTATAGAACTGACTGACTCGTTGTATAGAACCACTAACTACTTGTATAGAACTGACTGACTCCTTGTATAGAACTAACTGACTCCTAGTATAGAACTAACTGACTACTTGTATAGAACTAACTAACTAACTACTTGTATAGAACTAACTGACTACTTCTTGTATAGAACTAACTGACTTCTTGTATAGAACTAACTGACTACTTGTATAGAACTAACTTACTACTTGTATAGAACTAACTAACTACTTGTATAGAACTAACTGACTACTTCTTGTATAGAACTAACTGACTTCTTGTATAGAACTAACTGACTACTTGTATAGAACTAACTAACTACTTGTATAGAACTAACTGACTACTTGTATAGAACTAACCACTTGTATAGAACTAACTGACTACTTCTATAGAACTAACTGACTCCTTGTATAGAACTAACTGACTACTAGTATAGAACTAACTGACTACTTGTATAGAACTAACTAACTACTTGTATAGAACTAACTGACTACTTGTATAGAACTAACCACTTGTATAGAACTAACTGACTACTTCTACAGAACTAACTGACTCCTTGTATAGAACTAACTGACTACTAGTATAGAACTAACTGACTACTTGTATAGAACTAACTGACTACTTGTATAGAACTAACTAACTGACTACTTGTATAGAACTAACTACTTGTATAGAACTAACTACTTGTATGGAACTAACTGGCTACTTGTATAGAGCTAACTGACTACTTGTATAGAACTAACAGACTACTTGTATAGAACTAACTGACTACTTGTATAGAACTACCTGACTACTTGTATAGAGCTAACTGACTACTTGTATAGAACTAACTAACTACTTGTATAGAACTAACTACTTGTATAGAACTAACTACTTGTATAGAACTAACTGACTACTAGTATAGATCTAACTGACTACTAGTATAGAACTAACTGACTACTTGTATAGAACTAACTGACTACTTCTTGTATAGAACTAACTGACTACTTGTATAGAACTAACTGACTACTTCTTGTATAGAACTAACTGACTTCTTGTATAGAACTAACTAACTACTTGTATAGAACTAACTGACTACTTGTATAGAACTAACTGACTACTTGTATAGAACTAACTGACTACTTGTATAGAACTAACTGACTACTAGTATAGAACTAACTAACTACTTGTATAGAACTAACTAACTACTTGTATAGAACTAACTAACTACTTGTATAGAACTAACTGACTTCTTGTATAGAACTAACTGACTACTTGTATAGAACTAACTAACTACTTGTATAGAACTAACTGACTACTTGTATAGAACTAACCACTTGTATAGAACTAACTGACTACTTCTATAGAACTAACTAACTACTTGTATAGAACTACTCGACTACTTGTATAGAACTAACTGACTACTTGTATAGAACTAACTGACTACTAGTATAGAACTAACTGACTACATGTATAGAACTAACCACTTGTATAGAACTAACTGACTACTTCTATAGAACTAACTAACTACTTGTATAGAACTAACTGACTACTTGTATAGAACTAACTGACTACTAGTATAGAACTAACTGACTACTAGTATAGATCTAACTGACTACTAGTATAGAACTAACTTACTACTTGTATAGAACTAACTGACTACTTGTATAGAACTAACTGACTTCTTGTATAGAACTAACTGACTACTTGTATAGAACTAACTGACTACTTCTTGTATAGAACTAACTGACTACTTGTATAGAACTAACTGACTACTTCTTGTATAGAACTAACTGACTTCTTGTATAGAACTAACTAACTACTTGTATAGAACTAACTGACTACTTGTATAGAACTAACTGACTACTTGTATAGAACTAACTGACTACTTGTATAGAACTAACTGACTACTAGTATAGAACTAACTAACTACTTGTATAGAACTAACTAACTACTTGTATAGAACTAACTGACTTCTTGTATAGAACTAACTGACTACTTGTATAGAACTAACTAACTACTTGTATAGAACTAACCACTTGTATAGAACTAACTGACTACTTCTATAGAACTAACTGACTACTTCTATAGAACTAACTAACTACTTGTATAGAACTACCTGACTACTTGTATAGAACTAACTGATTACTTGTATAGAACTAACTGACTACTAGTATAGAACTAACTGACTACATGTATAGAACTAACCACTTGTATAGAACTAACTGACTACTTCTATAGAACTAACTAACTACTTGTATAGAACTAACTGACTACTTGTATAGAACTAACTGACTACTAGTATAGAACTAACTGACTACTTGTATAGAACTAACTGCTTGTATAGAACTAACTGACTTCTTGTATAGAACTAACTTACTACTTGTATAGAAGTAACTAACTACTTGTATAGAACTAACTAACTACTTGTATAGAACTAACTGACTACTTCTATAGAACTAACTGACTACTTCTTGTATAGAACTAACTGACTTCTTGTATAGAACTAACTGACTACTTGTATAGAACTAACTAACTACTTGTATAGAACTAACTGACTACTTGTATAGAACTAACCACTTGTATAGAACTAACTGACTACTTCTATAGAACTAACTAACTACTTGTATAGAACTGACTGACTCGTTGTATAGAACTACTAACTACTTGTATAGAACTGACTGACTCCTTGTATAGAACTAACTGACTACTAGTATAGAACTAACTGACTACTTGTATAGAACTAACTAACTAACTACTTGTATAGAACTAACAGACTACTTCTTGTATAGAACTAACTGATTTCTTGTATAGAACTAACTGACTACTTGTATAGAACTAACTTACTACTTGTATAGAACTAACTAACTACTTGTATAGAACTAACTGACTACTTCTTGTATAGAACTAACTGACTTCTTGTATAGAACTAACTGACTACTTGTATAGAACTAACTAACTACTTGTATAGAACTAACTGACTACTTGTATAGAACTAACCACTTGTATAGAACTAACTGACTACTTCTATAGAACTAACTGACTCCTTGTATAGAACTAACTGACTACTAGTATAGAACTAACTGACTACTTGTATAGAACTAACTAACTACTTGTATAGAACTAACTGACTACTTGTATAGAACTAACCACTTGTATAGAACTAACTGACTATTTCTACAGAACTAACTGACTCCTTGTATAGAACTAACTGACTACTAGTATAGAACTAACTGACTACTTGTATAGAACTAACTGACTACTTGTATAGAACTAACTGACTACTTGTATAGAACTAACTAACTGACTACTTGTATAGAACTAACTACTTGTATAGAACTAACTACTTGTATAGAACTAACTGACTACTTGTATAGAGCTAACTGACTACTTGTATAGAACTAACAGACTACTTGTATAGAACTAACTGACTACTTGTATAGAACTACCTGGTTACTTGTATAGAGCTAACTGACTACTTGTATAGAACTAACTAACTACTTGTATAGAACTAACTACTTGTATAGAACTAACTACTTGTATAGAACTAACTGACTACTTGTATAGAACTAACTGACTACTTGTATAGAACTAACTAACTACTTGTATAGAACTAACTGACTACTTGTATAGAACTAACTGACTACTTGTATAGAACTAACTAACTACTTGTATAGAACTAACTGACTACTTGTATAGAACTAACTGACTACTTGTATAGAACTAACTGACTACTTGTATAGAACTAACTGACTACTTGTATAGAACTAACTAACTACTTGTATAGAACTAACTGACTACTTGTATAGAACTAACTGACTACTTGTATAGAACTCACTAACTACTTGTATAGAACTAACTGACTACTTGTATAGAACTAACTGACTACCTGTATAGAACTAACTAACTACTTGTATAGAACTAACTGACTACCTGTATAGAACTAACTAACTACTTGTATAGAACTAACTAACTACTTGTATAGAACTAACTGACTACTTGTATAGAACTAACTAACTACTTGTATAGAACTAACTGACTACTAGTATAGAACTAACTGACTACTTGTATAGAACTAACTGACTACTTGTATAGAACTAACTGACTACTTGTATAGAACTAACTGACTACTTGTATAGAACTAACTGACTACTTGTATAGAACTAACTGACTACTTGTATAGAATTAATTACTTGTATAGAACTAACTGACTACTTGTATAGAACTAACTGACTACTTGTATAGAACTAACTGACTACTCGTATAGAACTAACTGACTACTAGTATAGAACTAACTGACTACTTGTATAGAACTAACTGACTACTTGTATAGATCTAACTGACTACTTGTATAGAACTAACTGACTACTAGTATAGAACTAACTAACTACTTGTATAGAACTAACTGACTACTTGTATATAACTAGCTGACTAATTGTATAGAACTAACTGACTACTAGTATAGAACTAACTGACTACTTGTATAGAACTAACTGACTACTTGTATAGAACTAACTGACTACTTGTATAGAACTAACTGACTACTTGTATAGAACTAACTAACTACTTGTATAGAACTAACTGACTACTAGTATAGAGCTAACTGACTACTTGTATAGAACTAAAACACAGCAGTGTAAAATGAGTTGTTTGATGTTTATCACTCTGTTCAATATGGTGTGCAGAACTCCTTCATCTGCTACAACAATTTTTTTTAGCCTGAACATCCTAATCCGGGTGTGGCTTACAATGGTGACAACCGCACAGCTTACTTACCACACACTAATGATGGATTAAAAGTTGAAAGATTATTAAGAAAAGCATTCAACCATAGGCTCATCTTCAACATCGGCACATCGTTGACTTCGGGAAGGGACAATAGAGTTGTTTGGAATGATATTCATCATAAAACGAGCCAATTTCCTGGACCTTACGGTTACCCCGACCCGGACTACCTCGAGAGAGTTATTGGAGACCTCAGGGCAAGGGGTATCACTGAGTGACAATGTAAAAACCCATTGCATTCTGCTTTCCGGATTCAGTTTACATATAAATCTCTGTTCATATGCTGTGCTTGCGAGTTAGGAATTTAATGTAATATGTGTATTGGGAAGTTCAGGGTATACGCACACAATGTTGTCCCTAATCTCTCTCTAGTCCACTGAATAGGAGCACATTTATTGTCTTGCGAATAAAAACTTCAAAGGTTCATAGGCTAAAACCTGTCAATAATAAGCAAAATATAGTTTTGCAGCTGAAATTCGTTACGACTGGCTGATAACTATCTTTCTGCTTTGCTCTGGGAGTGAAGCTTCACAAGAAGGTAAATGTAAATACTCTCTGCTAACTAGTGTATCTTCAGATTTAGTTTGCAAGCCAAGATATTGTAAGCCTCGGTCATAGAAGTAGATGGAAACTTTGCTCCCTGCTTCTAGGTGGAATCATGTTTGTGGTTTTATTTTAAAGCATTTGAAGCTTGTTTGTTGGAAGAATTATTAAAAGCAGTCGATAGATTGTTGAGTTCAGTGTGGAACCCAGTGTTGGTACAGGTCCTCAACCCAGTGCTGGTACAGGTCCTCAACCCAGTGCTGGTATAGGTCCTCGGTGCATGTAGCATTCTCTATAATTAAATATAACCTAAAGATTCCTGGTAAGTATAATAGATGGTGCAATAGCTGGATGGTTCAAAACCCAGACAGGTAATTGCAGCGGCTCTGTGGTTGTGGGAGTATTTGTTGCTAGCTTACCATAAAAGTTTATCTATCTATAAACTATGTGAAACAATTAGCTGAATAGCCTTAAATAAAGCTAGCAAAAGATTGTTTTGGCATGTTACTACTAGACCAGAGCAGGTTGTAGGAAGTGATGTTGTTGGTTGAAATAGTCAAATCATTTTTGGTTTTCATATTCATTGAGTGCATAATTGACGGCAAAATACGAACGTCTAATATGTGCTGGAAAAACAGCTTCTGCTACTGTGTATAGCAAGTTTTGCAATACAGGTAGAATGATTGCTATTTATAAATATTTTCTTCACCCACCGGAGAATGCTGTTGCATGTCATTGCAAGTAAAGACAGCAGATGGTCGTAAAGATTTGTCTAGGCGTACTTTGTTATTTCATAAGAGAGAAGCTTAGGAGGGGAAGCTAGGTTGGGGGAGGAAGCTAGGTCGGGAAGGAAGCTAGGTCGTGGAAGGAAGCTAGGTCGGGGAAGGAAGCTAGGTTGGAGAAGGAAGCTCAGTCGGGGAAGGAAGCTAGGTCGAGGAAGGAAGCTAGGTTGGGGAAGGAAGCTAGGTTGGGAAGGAAGCTAGGTCGGGAAGGAAGCTAGGTCGGGGAAGAAAGCTAGGTCGGAGAAGGAAGCTAGGTCGGGGAAGGAAGCTAGGTCGGGGAAGGAAGCTAGGTCGGGGAAGGAAGCTAGGTCGGGAAGGAAGCTAGGTCGGGAAGGAAGCTAGGTCGAGAAGGAAGCTAGGTCGGGAAGGAAGCTAGGTCGGGAAGGAAGCTAGGTGCAGAAGATTAGAAGTAACACACATATCAATGACGGAAGGTGTAGACAACAAACAGAGAAGGTAAGCAGATATGTTGAGCCAGGAATGCAAATGTAGGAGAGTTTTGTGTCGTCAGGTTGAGTTTTAGAAACCTGAAGTATAACTGCCAGGCTATATAACATGCGTTAGAGATATTGTAACAATATGTATAACGTACAACAGGTATATACATGACATGTTGTAAACAGTGTCTATAATGTTATGTATGTTACTTATATGTACACATTGTTATTTACAACATGCATACACATTACATATCTTATATACAATGAGTATATGTTACATCACAGATGTTAGATACAACATGCAAAGTAGGCTTTTATGACGTGCTACAAAATACACAGACATCGAGGCAGTTACAGTACTTTATTATAGATTTATTTGTCCATAGATCCAGCTATGACTCCTTTGATTGTTCATAAACTCTACATTCAGTTCAAAAAGAGGTTTATGGCCTCAACTGGTCTACTTTGTGATACCCTTAGACCTTAAATCATCAATGACCCTGTCAAGGTATGTTGGGTCGGGGTAGCCAAAACATGTAGGGCCCCCATGAGTGCTTGTCTTGTGATGGATATCATTCCAGACTATAGTATTATCCAATCCAGTAGTTAATGACCGTCCCACATTAAATACAAGTCGCTGACGGAAGGCTTTCCTCAACAAACGCAAAACTTTATTTCCTTTTTGATTGTCGGGTAAATAGGCCATCCGCAACGTCCCGCTATATGGCACTCCAGGGTTTGGATGTTCAGGCTATAAAACATACACAGCTAACATAACAAACAATGCAAGTGCTTTTAGGTAAAACATGCACATCTAGGTGCAACATATGATACAACTAGCTACAACTTATTGTATGCAACTAAGTGCAACATGTATACAACAGTAAACAACAATCATACAGCAATCATACAACAATCATACAACAATCATACAGCAATCATACAACAATCATACAACAATCATACAGCAATCATACAACAATCATACAGCAATCATACAACAATCATACAACAATCATACAGCAATCATACAACAATCATACAACAATCATACAGCAATCATACAACAATCATACAGCAATCATACAACAATCATACAACAATCATACAGCAATCATACAACAATCATACAACAATCATACAGCAATCATACAACAATCATACAGCAATCATACAACAATCATACAGCACCATGTACAACATACATATAACCTAATATAACCATATAACTTATCTGTACAGCCTTTACGTACCCCTTGTATACCAGGTGGGAAGTCATATTGAATTATAATACACCCGCACTCGTTGTATCCTGGCAACTTGAAAGGGGATACGGTGGCTAGCATGGTGCCCCTCCGAGGTTGTTTACCTTCAGCGGTCCTAAAAGGCACCCTGCAGGTAGGACATAAATGTGACTTTGATGTACTCACTACTTGGTCTAGACAATCCTTACAGAACTGATGAGAACAAGCTAATGTTTGAGGGTTATCTAGGGTGTCCATACAGATGGGACAATCAGGGGCAAAAGGTGCAGCTGATGCCATGGTTGGAAATGAATCGATCACTGACGAGTATGATACATGCGTAAAACTTGCACAGTGAAATGCTAAATGTACAATTGCTGCAATGCACGACAATACATTCCTGGGCATTCCAGGAGAAGGTTAGAAAGAGCATGGGCTGAGTGAGTTTGCATGCCATGGTAATGTAATAAACTATATGTATAATACGTACTATATGAATATTGCGGGTGAGCTTGGTGACATCTAATGGGGGTCACATAGGGTCACCCCTGCATAACCCTTAACTGGTGAAACAAAAGATAGAACTACAAGCATAATCAAAAGGGTGACTTGTGAGTTGTGGAACAACTCAGTCATCTCTAGTGAAAGAGGGTAGTATAAAACAGTAAGGTGCCGAGTCAGGGCGGCCATTATGGTTGTTTCGAATGAGTGGCCACCTAAGAGTGGAAGAGAGTAAAGCAATTTGTTCCAAAGTTGCTGTCAAGAAGGTGAATTTTGGCAGCTGTTAATCCCACATACCCCCTGCATACAGCTCATGTTGGCAAGAAAAAACGAAGGAGACCGGTTGAAACAGCCGCTTCCTCTGGTCACAACTGGGGTTGAGAGTTTAAAAAAGGTGTGTAGATGCTGATACAGAGAATAATTAGATATCTGAGGTTCAAAACAGCAATTGCTGAGCTCAAAGAAGTAAAGATGCGTAGGGGTAGGAATATCTCTGTAGAGCAAACTAAAACTATGTATGCTGGAGAATACGCAAAACGTTCACTTGCTAAACCATCTCAGCATCTGGCTTCTGCTTAGTAAAAGAACAAAGAAGTTTTTTGCTTTTTCTGGAGTCTTCAGTAGACCAAAAGGGTCACTAAAGTCCCAGGAGGGACTCTGGCAAATCAGGAGACACGACAGGTATGATCCTCTGCAAACATCAATACAACTCAGCGGGTTGTTCGGTTAGGTTAGGTTTATTATTGCGGTCCATGTATCAACAGGCAATAAAATTGGATTGGTACATAACAAAAAATTCAAACTTTGCTGAGAGCTGACATGTTGTATGGAAAAACACTCTTAAAATGCTTTTGTGTCCTGCATTACTTTGGTGGGCGATATATGGGTATCTAGGCGAGAGGATACCTTTTGTGTCCTGCACTACTTTGGTGGGCGATATATGGGTATCTAGGCGAGAGGATACCTTTTGTGTCCTGCATTACTTTGGTGGGCGATATATGGGTATGTAGGTGAGGAGATACCTTTTGTGTCCTGTACTACTTTGGTGGGCGATATATGGGTATGTAGGTGAGGGGATACCTTTTGTGTCCTGCACTACTTTGGTGGGCGATATATGGGTATGTAGGCGAGAGGATACCTTTTGTGTCCTGCACTACTTTGGCGGGCGATATATGGGTATGTAGGAGAGAGGATACCTTTTGTGTCCTGCACTACTTTGGTGGGCGATATATGGGTATATAGGTGAGAGGATACCTTTGTGTCCTGCACTACTTTGGTGGGCGATATATGGGTATGTAGGCGAGAGGATACCTTTTGTGTCCTGCACTACTTTGGTGGGCGATATATGGGTATGTAGGCGAGAGGATACCTTTTGTGTCCTGCACTACTTTGGTGGGCAATATATGGGTATGTAGGAGAGTGGATACCTTTTGTGTCCTGCACTACTTTGGTGGGCGATATATGGGTATGTAGGCGAGAGGATACCTTTTGTGTCCTGCACTACTTTGGTGGGCGATATATGGGTATGTAGGCGAGAGGATACCTTTTGTGTCCTGCACTACTTTGGTGGGCGATATATGGGTATGTAGGTGAGAGGATACCTTTGTGTCCTGCACTACTTTGGTGGGCGATATATGGGTATGTAGGTGAGAGGATACCTTTGTGTCCTGCACTACTTTGGTGGGCGATATATGGGTATGTAGGCGAGAGGATACCTTTTGTGTCCTGCACTACTTTGGTGGGCGATATATGGGTATGTAGGAGAGAGGATACCTTTTGTGTCCTGCACTACTTTGGTGGGCGATATATGGGTATGTAGGAGAGAGGATACCTTTTGTGTCCTGCACTACTTTGGTGGGCGATATATGGGTATGTAGGAGAGAGGATACCTTTTGTGTCCTGCACTACTTTGGTGGGCGATATATGGGTATGTAGGAGAGAGGATACCTTTTGTGTCCTGCACTACTTTGGTGGGCGATATATGGGTATGTAGGAGAGAGGATACCTTTTGTGTCCTGCACTACTTTGGTGGCCGATATATGGGTATGTAGGAGAGAGGATACCTTTTGTGTCCTGCACTACTTTGGTGGGCGATATATGGGTATGTAGGAGAGAGGATACCTTTTGTGTCCTGCACTACTTTGGTGGGCGATATATGGGTATGTAGGAGAGAGGATACCTTTTGTGTCCTGCACTACTTTGGTGGGCGATATATGGGTATGTAGGAGAGAGGATACCTTTTGTGTCCTGCACTACTTTGGTGGGCGATATATGGGTATGTAGGAGAGAGGATACCTTTTGTGTCCTGCACTACTTTGTGGGCGATATATGGGTATGTAGGAGAGTCACTGGCTCACTGCAGGAGCTCATCCACTGTTCCTATTTCGGCTGGTAGGCAAATTGATCTGATTTTATGATCTTGGTGAGCATACCTTTCATTTTGTCCATAATTATTTGCTTGGCCAGCTTCCCAAGGTGGGAAAATAAAGATATAGGGCGGTAATTCGTAAACTGCGATGGCTTGGGAGATTTTGGTAGGGGTCGTACTTCGACCTTCTTCCAGTAATTAGGAAACCCTCCACTGTCTGTAATGGTGTTTATGATGTGCTGCTGTGGGATGCACAAATCATATTTTGCTTCGTTGCTCACCCAGGATAGAAAGTCTTGGCTGTTGCGTGTTTTACTCTCATCTATTTTGTTTATCGGGTGTTTAATTTCACCCAAGCTTATATGTTGTAAAGGTGTTCCACTGTACTCTGGCGTAGGTATTTCTTCAGCATCAGCAAAACGGTCACCTCCCTCTTTTTGATAGTAAGTGTTGAGGTTTTGACAGAATTCATTTCTTTGCATGAACTTGCCATCTATGGTCATGGTGGTGTTCTTTGGTGTTGACTGACTGTTGGTGACTGATCTAACTAAGTTCCACCAATCTCTACTGTTGTGGTTTTATTCAACTGGCTGCCCAGGAATTTCCGCTTACTAGATCTTATCATAGGCTGGACTTGAGCCTGTATAGATTTGTAACCAGGGCTGCTATCCTTTTAGGCTGTTTCATGAGTTCTCATTAACTCAAGGATAGCAGGGGTAATCTATTTAGGCTGATTTTTGTGGATTTTACATGTCTTATAGGGACAGTAGGTGACCATGTGTCTTATAGGGACAGTAGGTAACCAGGTGTCTTATAGGGACAGTAGGTGACCAGATGTCTTATAGGGACAGTAGGTGACCAGATGTCTTATAGGGACAGTAGGTGACCAGATGTCTTATAGGGACAGTAGGTGACCAGATGTCTTATAGGGACAGTAGGTGACCAGATGTCTTATAGGGACAGTAGGTAACCAGGTGTCTTATAGGGACAGTAGGTGACCAGGTGTCTTATAGGGACAGTAGGTGACCAGACCACAAAGGCCCAGTTGCTCAAACATGTCTGACAGTGGGAGTTTGTTGTAATCGCCGGCTAGGATTAATTTGGCAGATGGGTGTTTTTTAGTCAGTTTCAATACAGTGGTTGTTATGTAACTAAGTGATTAATTGCGCTGGCTGGATGGTAAATACAGCCTGCAATAATTGGGCTAGAGGCTTTAATGTCTATCATAAACCAGATTGCCGATATTGTTGCGCTGGTATGGGATGACAAAAGTGTGGTATTTATGTCATCATGGAATAATATGCCAACACCCCCGCCAAGTCCATCTAAGCCATGTGAGAAGTAACTTTGATAGCGGTCAATTGAGATGGTTTGTTGTTTTTCATTATCCAGCCATGTCTCAGTGAGACAAATAAGGTCAGTGCTAACCTGTAGTTCAGCAAGCTTCCATGTGCTGAGTTACCGACAATTCTTATATAGTACACATGGTAATTGAGCTCATCGTTTGCTGGTATTAGCTCTAGGGATGGGCGGGGGATGGGCGTAAGGTGTGATGGTGTAATCTTCTGATTAGATGGCTTGCTATTATGACAGCTATTTCTTTTGCGCTTTCTAGCTCTACAACCACGCTTAGTCTTCTTATGTACTCCACTATTAGCTTGTTGGAGTTTCCCGGCATTACTAATGAGTTATAAATGTCTGCATTGGTGACCTGAAAACCTGAGTTCTTTGGATACTTCAAATGTAGAACATCTTCTCGGCTATGTGACGTGACTTTCTGACATACTCCACTGGATGTCACAAGAGCTCCGTGCTCGTCTGAGTTTGGTCAGCGTACCTCAGCTAGTTCATACCCACACAAGGTATAACTACCTCAGCTAGTTCATACCCACACAAGGTATAACTACCTTAGCTAGTTCATACCCACACAAGGTATAACTACCTTAGCTAGTTCATACCCACACAAGGTATAACTACCTCAGCTAGTTCATACCCACACAAGTTATAACTACCTTAGCTAGTTCATACCCATACAAGGTATAACTACCTCAGCTAGTTCATACCCATACAAGGTATAACTACCTCAGCTAGTTCATACCCACACAAGGTATAACTACCTTAGCTAGTTCATACCCACACAAGGTATAACTACCTCAGCTAGTTCATACCCACACAAGGTATAACTACCTCAGCTAGTTCATACCCACACAAGGTATAACTACCTTAGCTAGTTCATACCCACACAAGGTATAACTACCTCAGCTAGTTCATACCCACACAAGGTATAACTACCTTAGCTAGTTCATACCCATACAAGGTATAACTACCTCAGCTAGTTCATACCCACACAAGGTATAACTACCTCAGCTAGTTCATACCCATACAAGGTATAACTACCTCAGCTAGTTCATACCCACACAAGGTATAACTACCTCAGCTAGTTCATACTCACACAAGGTATAACTACCTCAGCTAGTTCATACTCACACAAGGTATAACTACCTTAGCTAGTTCATACCCACACAAGGTATAACTACCTTAGCTAGTTCATACCCATACAAGGTATAACTACCTTAGCTAGTTCATATCCACACAAGGTATAACTACCTCAGCTAGTTCATACCCATACAAGGTATAACTACCTCAGCTAGTTCATACCCACACAAGGTATAACTACCTTAGCTAGTTCATACCCACACAAGGTATAACTACCTCAGCTAGTTCATACCCACACAAGGTATAACTACCTTAGTTAGTTCATACCCACACAAGGTATAACTACCTCAGCTAGTTCATACCCACACAAGGTATAACTACCTTAGTTAGTTCATACCCACACAAGGTATAACTACCTTAGCTAGTTCATACCCACACAAGGTATAACTACCTTAGCTAGTTCATACCCACACAAGGTATAACTACCTCAGCTAGTTCATACCCACACAAGGTATAACTACCTCAGCTAGTTCATACCCACACAAGGTATAACTACCTCAGCTAGTTCATACCCACACAAGGTATAACTACCTTAGTTAGTTCATACCCACACAAGGTATAACTACCTCAGCTAGTTCATACCCACACAAGGTATAACTACCTCAGCTAGTTCATACCCACACCAGGTATAACTACCTCAGCTAGTTCATACCCATACAAGTTATAACTACCTTAGCTAGTTCATACCCACACAAGGTATAACTACCTCAGCTAGTTCATACCCACACAAGGTATAACTACCTCAGCTAGTTCATACCCACACAAGGTATAACTACCTCAGCTAGTTCATACCCCCCCCCCCCCCACAAGGTATAACTACCTCAGCTAGTTCATACCCACACAAGGTATAACTACCTCAGCTAGTTCATACCCACACAAGGTATAACTACCTTAGCTAGTTCATACCCACACCAGGTATAACTACCTTAGCTAGTTCATACCCACACAAGGTATAACTACCTCAGCTAGTTCATACCCACACAAGGTATAACTACCTCAGCTAGTTCATACCCACACAAGGTATAACTACCTCAGCTAGTTCATACCCACACAAGGTATAACTACCTTAACTAGTTCATACCCACACAAGGTATAACTACCTTAGCTAGTTCATACCCACACAAGGTATAACTACCTTAGCTAGTTCATACCCCCCCCCCCACACAAGGTATAACTACCTCAGCTAGTTCATACCCACACAAGGTATAACTACCTTAGCTAGTTCATACCCACACAAGGTATAACTACCTTAGCTAGTTCATACCCACACAAGGTATAACTACCTTAGCTAGTTCATACCCACACAAGGTATAACTACCTTAGCTAGTTCATACCCACACAAGGTATAACTACCTTAGCTAGTTCATACCCACACAAGGTATAACTAACTTAGCTAGTTCATACCCACACAAGGTATAACTACCTTAGCTAGTTCATACCCACACAAGGTATAACTACCTTAGCTAGTTCATACCCACACAAGGTATAACTACCTCAGCTAGTTCATACCCACACAAGGTATAACTACCTCAGCTAGTTCATACCCACACAAGGTATAACTACCTTAGCTAGTTCATACCCACACAAGGTATAACTACCTTAGCTAGTTCATACCCACACAAGGTATAACTACCTCAGCTAGTTCATACCCACACAAGGTATAACTAGCTTAGCTAGTTCATACCCACACAAGGTATAACTACCTTAGCTAGTTCATACCCACACAAGGTATAACTACCTCAGCTAGTTCATACCCACACAAGGTATAACTACCTCAGCTAGTTCATACCCACACAAGGTATAACTACCTCAGCTAGTTCATACCCACACAAGGTATAACTACCTCAGCTAGTTCATACCCACACAAGGTATAACTACCTTAGCTAGTTCATACCCACACAAGGTATAACTACCTTAGCTAGTTCATACCCACACAAGGTATAACTACCTCAGCTAGTTCATACCCACACAAGGTATAACTACCTCAGCTAGTTCATACCCACACAAGGTATAACTACCTCAGCTAGTTCATACCCACACAAGGTATAACTACCTCAGCTAGTTCATACCCACACAAGGTATAACTACCTTAGCTAGTTCATACCCACACAAGGTATAACTACCTTAGCTAGTTCATACCCCCCCCCCACACAAGGTATAACTACCTCAGCTAGTTCATACCCACACAAGGTACAACTACCTTAGCTAGTTCATACCCACACAAGGTATAACTACCTTAGCTAGTTCATACCCACACAAGGTATAACTACCTCAGCTAGTTCATACCCACACAAGGTATAACTACCTTAGCTAGTTCATACCCACACAAGGTATAACTACCTTAGCTAGTTCATACCCACACAAGGTATAACTACCTTAGCTAGTTCATACCCACACAAGGTATAACTACCTTAGCTAGTTCATACCCACACAAGGTATAACTACCTCAGCTAGTTCATACCCACACAAGGTATAACTACCTCAGCTAGTTCATACCCACACAAGGTATAACTACCTCAGCTAGTTCATACCCACACAAGGTATAACTACCTCAGCTAGTTCATACCCACACAAGGTATAACTACCTCAGCTAGTTCATATCCACACAAGGTATAACTACCTCAGCTAGTTCATACCCACACAAGGTATAACTACCTTAGCTAGTTCATACCCACACAAGGTATAACTAGCTTAGCTAGTTCATACCCACACAAGGTATAACTACCTTAGCTAGTTCATACCCACACAAGGTATAACTACCTCAGCTAGTTCATACCCACACAAGGTATAACTACCTCAGCTAGTTCATACCCACACAAGGTATAACTACCTTAGCTAGTTCATACCCACACAAGGTATAACTACCTTAGCTAGTTCATACCCACACAAGGTATAACTACCTTAGCTAGTTCATACCCACACAAGGTATAACTACCTTAACTAGTTCATACTCACACAAGGTATAACTACCTCAGCTAGTTCATACCCACACAAGGTATAACTACCTTAGCTAGTTCATACCCACACAAGGTATAACTACCTTAGCTAGTTCATACCTGTTTTAGGCTTAATAAAGCGAACTAGTTAACAAAATAGATTAAATAGAAAGCTCAGAGTTGCTGAGTTTGAATGATAGCTTGAAGATTAAAACTTAGTGGCTATTCAAAGGACAGTTACTGAGTTAAGTTGAATGCGGCAGGTTGACCTTCAGCACTGCCAGCATATATTTATAATTACGTATATTTACATATCAAATAGGAGACATTTGATAAGCAAAGTACATGTAAGTTATAGTTTTTTGTGTATTTGTATGTTAATTGAACTTTTTGCTTTGTGGAAATGCTGGTTGCTATTTTCATTTAATTCATTTGTTTTTAGAGGTGCTTAAAATACCTCAGTAACAACATATATAGTGGTATAAGCGGCCATCACACCAAGATTGGTGAGTTTGTTGATCGATTGTACAATTCTTTTGTTTTTGGCTTAAATTAATTATTGTGTAGCAGAACCTAATATGTTAATGGATAAATGATTGGATGTAACTTGTAATGTATAATTTGGTGAACTATTTGTCTTTTTTCTGCATTATATGTTCTTTTATATTATAATATGCATTATGTTGCAAATTGTTACAGGTTACAAAAACGTTTAATGAATAAACCTTTGTTGACCATAACACCAGCCGCTCATACTGCCACAGTAACCAATCAGTGACCAAAGACGTACTAGAAGGAGATTCCTCTGTATGCATCTACCATGGCTGATCCTGAATCACTGAAGAAAGGACGTACTTCTCACAAAGCTAAAGTGACATCGGCAGCTAACAAACTGCGAAGTACTGTTAACTCCAACAATCCTGGTCTTATCAATACAGCTTTGGACTCACTGCACCATGCCTATGAAGAATTCTGCATTGCTGATCTAGAGTACAAAGAGCTGATTGAATCTAAACCAGATGACTACGAAGAATATCAAACTGTTGGCAATCTTAGCTTAGACCAATATTCCGACAAGGTATTAGAGATTTATAATGATGCTATATCATCTGTATTAGACATTAGTAACAAACCTGTTGAAAACATTTGTATACTAGCTATTTCAAATATTAAGAAATTCCTTGAGGAATTGTATTCATTGCAATCAGATTTCAATTGTGACACTGCTTCTAAGCTTTTAGAAAAAGCTAATCATTGTCTTAGCGAGTGTAAGGATACTCTAAAAGAGTTTACTAGTTTAGCTGATAAAGGATTAGTTCTTGAATTGGGTAGCTATGTTACTGATTTAGAACTTGGCATACTCAAAGCCGAGCTAATTGTAAGTAAATCCAACACTGCGCAGCTGCACGAGCAGGACGATGCTTTGAATGAACCTAATGGTGAAAAACTTTCTTTGACCTCTGATAGTGGGCGGGCTTTCCCGGGGTCCTCTGCTGGTATTTATGTGCATGGCTCTGCTGCTTCTGGCCCGAACGCCTCAGGAAGGCTAACCGACTCGGGTGTTCGTTTTTCAGTTGCGCATGAATTTGAAAGCGAGCAAAATAGGCCTATGTTTAATTCTACAACATACAGCACTTTACCACATCAGTCTTGTACTGGCCGAAGGTACAAACAGGCTCCTATACCATCATTTGATGGTGATAGGTCCAAATGGGGTGAGTTTAAATCTCTTTGGTTAAGGTATGCTGATAGTGAGTACCAACATGAAAGTGACAAAGCTTATGCACTCAGTTTAGCTTTAAAAGGTAAGGCCAAGGCTTTAATTAAATCTATTAGGTCGGACCAACAGAATGCTCATAAACGTATGTTAGAGAGACTAGATAAAGTCTATAGTGATGTTAGTCACTCACTACAATATTGCTATAACTATTTAAAGAGTCTCAAATCAGTAAAAGAGGGAGATTACTCTTCTCTTGTTGAATTTATTGGAGATGTAGAATCTGTATATAGTCAGCTAGGTGATATTAAGCAGCTTCGTGCTATAACCATGTATCAAATAGATGAGATATCTGATCTCCTCCCTCACTCGATAGAGCGGGAGTGGCTTAAAGTGTATCGGGGCTTAGATGAACAGAGTAAAGTTCATCCGTTTTCTGCTTTCATGGATTTTCTAGATAATGAACGAGATATTGCTTTTCGTAAAAGTGAGCGCAAATCACTAAAACCTGATCACTCTATGAAACATGTCAAAACTCTTCAGAGCCAATTTCAGCAGTGCTCTAATTATGCCTCTTCTTGTGATAACAATCAACTTTTTTGTGTGATTCACAAGCTCAATCAGACTCATAGTACAGCTTTTTGTAGAAAGTTTAAGTCAATGTCAAGAGTTAATAAGCTTGAATCTTTGAGAAAATCTAAATGTTGCTTCAGATGTTTTGGCAATCACTTTAGAAGTGACTGTACAGTTAATGATTCGTGTACCATTTGCAAAGGCACTGATCATCATGTTTTGTTGTGTAAAGGTCAGATAAATAAAAGTCATCAACCTAACAAACCTATCTCTAGTGATAATAAACCTAAATCTTCTCATGCACAGGCTGAGTGCAATGCAAGTGGAAATGCTACTTATTCAATCTATCCCATCTCAGAAGTTCAAGCTCCAGACAGACAGCATACAGCTGTGGTATTTTTTGATGGAGGCTCCAGTGCCTCATACATTACTCATAGGGCTGCTAATCGCTTACACGCAAAGAAGTTGGATTCTTTCGTCTTAGATGTGTCTACCATGGGTGGAATCAGGACAAAGTATAACACTTGCCAGTATAAGGTTCTATTAAGAGCAACTGATGGAAATCTGCACAAGATACTTGCTTATGGAATGGAAAACATTACAGGACCAGTGGAACCACTTGATGTAGGAGTTTTGGAACAACTGTTTCCAGAAAGGAAAGTGGCAGGATTAAAACGTAGAAGTTCAGAGGTGGATATTCTCTTGGGAAACGATCACTGTGGCCTGCATCCAGAGCATGTTTTGGAAACAGCTGGCAATCATCTGAGGCTAGTGGAAGGCTTGCTGGGCTGCACCGTTCAGGGAACACATCCCAAGCTTTTGAAGACCACATCCATGCTTATACATTTAGATGTTGACAGCATAGGCAACATATCACAAGTCTGGGATGAGAGACACGCAAAAGACAGCCATCATGAGTTAAAGGCTTGCACACAATCTAACTTAGCAGGGTGTAAAGAGTATGTCAATCAGTTTATCCGAGGAGAGGAAATGGGTACAGAGATAAATCCTAAATGCGGAAGTTGCAAATGCTCAAAATGTCCAGTGGTTGGACACTCATACTCATTCATAGAACAACAAGAGTTGGATCTCATTAGAAGGAATCTTACATATGATGAAGACAATAAAAAATGGATTACTACATACCCGTGGACTAAAGACCCTCACACGCTTCCAGACAACTATTTCTCAGCTTTGGCAACACTCAAGAATACAGAAAAGACACTTAAAAGGGACTCAATGTGGGCAAAGACATATTCTGATCAGATAGAAGACATGGTACAGCGGCAAGTGGCTCGCAAACTTACCGAGACAGAACTAGAACAATGGGTAGGACCAAAGTTTTATATTAGTCATCTCGCGGTAAAAAACCCAAAATCATCATCTACTCCCGTTAGAATTGTATTCAACAGTAGTCAAGTATTTAGAGGAGTATCATTGAACTCGTATCTTGCCAAAGGTCCAGATTCATATTTGAATAACCTAATAGGTATTCTACTCAGGTGGCGTGAGGGCTCAGTAGCAATGGTAGCGGACATTAGAAAAATGTATAACAGCATTTTCATTGAAGAAACTGAACAACACACACACAGACTTCTATGGCCTAATCTTCAGGACAGAGAGCCAGATGTCTATGTGATACTGCGTGTGAACATGGGGGACAAACCGGCTGGGGCCATAAGCACGGAGGCTCTGTACAAAACTGCAGATTTGTTTCAGGATAAACACCCAGGTGTTGCTAGGTTATTACGTACTTCAACTTACGTTGATGACATCGTGAATTCTGTCTCATGTCAGGAGTCAGCTCTGCAATTAGCATCAGACACCAACACAGTCTTAGGGCAAGCGGGATTTGAAACCAAAAGTTGGCTATTTAGTGGAGAGGGTGCTGCACGCATAAACTTGGATCCTCCTCCGTCAAACAGAACTGAAAATGTCACTAGGGTGTTGGGTGTCACCTGGGAAACTATATCAGATACAATTATGATTAACGTCAATGTGAATTTCTCCAAGAAAAGGGGAGGCCTCTACATAGAACCAGATCTCAAACCAGAGGAGATATCATATTCTATTCCTAATATTCTAACTCGAAGGAAAGTACTAGAACAAGTAATGAAGGTGTACGACCCTCTAGGATTTCTGAATCCATTCCTTCTATCTGCTAAACAGAGGTTGAGAGAAACCTGGACTCAAGATTTAAGATGGGATGATCCCTTACCAGATTCTCTCCACAAGAAGTGGATAACATTTTTCTCTCAGCTTGCTGGCATCTCCGAAATTATGTACGATAGATGTATTCAGCCCAAGGAACCAGATGGAAACCCAGTTTTAGTCATATTCTGTGATGGTAGTGATCAAGCCTACGGAACGGCAGCCTATGTGAGATGGAAACTATGCAATGGCTCATTCTGGAGTCGTTTAGTTTTCGCTAAAAATAGGATAGCACCATTAAAGAGAATTAGTACACCGCAGATGGAACTCAATGGAGCGGTATTGGCTAAGCGAGCAAGGAAGATCCTAGAGAAAGAGATGAGGCTCAACTTTGAACGTGTGATATATCTCACCGATTCGGAGATTGTGCTATCCATGTTGAACAAGTTGTCAACACGTTTTCGTCTTTATGAGGGTGTAAGGATTGGAGAGATCCAAGCGGCAAGTGAGGGAAAGATGGAAGAATGGCATTGGGTCGATGGAAAGCAAAATATAGCTGACTATACAACGCGGCCAAAAATACCCAGAGAGATAGGAGGTGGCACTCCATGGATAGAAGGGCCCGAGTTTCTTTCTCAACCCATAGACCAATGGCCCATCAAGACATATAGCGAACTAAACCAAGTCGATTCTCTTCCCGGAGAAAAGTCCTTAGCTGCAAGTGTGAATATCAAGGTCATGCAGACTATTGAGTATGGCAGATTTAGCTCTTACAGGAAACTACTGTGGACAGTGGCGAAGATTATTGGTTCAGCTAAAGCAAGATCTTTCAAAGGTGGTTCTGACATGAATATCACTCCCCAGCTGCTGTATAGTGCAAGAACATTCATTGTTAAGGACGTACAAAGGACCATGGATGAGCTTTCTACCAGCTCAAAAGGACGGTATAAACAGTTGAAACCTGTCAAGAACAATGATGGCTTATGGAGCATTGGAGCAAGACTATCAAGTTTTAATCCATTTGCAAGAGATCCTTCTGAGAAATTACAGCTTCTTCTACCATCAGATCATACCTTCATTCGGTTAGCAATGACTGATGCTCACATTGAAAGTGGTCATAAGGGAAGAGATGCAACACTCGCTCGTTTTAGACAACATTATTGGACTCCAGCAGGATTGAAGTTAGCTAATGCTGTGAAACGCAACTGCCAGAAATGCAAACTACGAGATCCACAACTCATTCAGCAAGAAATGGCCAAGCTGCCTATTGACAGACTACAGCCATCTCCACCATTCAACAAGGTCATGCTAGATTATTTTGGGCCCTTTAATGTTAGAGGAGAAATTCAGAAAAGGATCAGTGGAAAAGTCTGGGCTGTGTGTTTGACAGACTTATACTCAAGAGCAGTACACATAGAACCAGTGTATGGATATAGCACTAAGGAATTCATCATGGCACTAACTCGGTTTGCTTGCATACGAGGGTGGCCGGAAACTATTTATTCGGATCCGAGAAGTCAAATTGTAGGAGCTGAGGAGCTGACTGAAGCATGGAATCAAGTGAAGAAGGAAGAAGTGTTGAAGAATAGTACATTAAAGGGTACAACATGGAAGTTCGGTGCAGCAGACAGTCCATGGAGACAAGGAGCAGTGGAGTCCTTAATAAAGTCTGCTAAAAGGTCATTCAAGTTTTGTTTAGACAACAGGCGTTTGGCACCATCAGAGTTCAACACTACATGTTATCAGGTAGCTAACATGATGAATGAACGACCAATAGGCATACTGCCAAGCAGTGACTCGGTAATAAATTTGTTAACCCCTAACACATTGTTATTAGGTAGATCATTGGCAGAAAATCCAGGTAATCTTTATGAAACTAAGAGTTATAGGTCTAGTTTAATTAGTGAGGTTACACTAGCTTTCTGGAAACGATGGCAGGAACTTTATGTTCCATCTATCGTAAGGCAAGGTAAGTGGTTTAGAGATTCGAAGAATCTTTCTCCAGGCGACATTGTACTTGTTTCAGACTCTAATGTGCTCAAGGGGCAGTACACAATTGCTGTGGTAAAAGAGGTTTTTCCTGGTATTGATGGTAGAGTTAGAACAGTATCTCTAGAATACAAGAATTTTAAGACCGGTGAAAAAGTAAATGAATATCGTGGATCGTGTAGCTCGAGAACTATCACTCGGAGTGTGCAAAGGTTGGCTTTGTTGGTCTCGGTTCAGGAGTAGGGGTATGGCGTGAGTGCTGGCGCGGGACGTCTGGTGAGTGTGTTCACTGGTTAGAGGTGTTGAATTAATGGAAACTATTGGACATTTCCGCAAAGTTTTTCTGCGCGATTGCTGCTCAGTGTTGGGTTTATACATAGGATATTATTTTGTGTTGTTTTATTTTGGTTATATTTTCTGTAATTTACTAACATGCAATAATTTTTGTCGATTAATCTATTGTGTCAATCCCTGTGGTAGGAGTGTTTTAGGCTTAATAAAGCGAACTAGTTAACAAAATAGATTAAATAGAAAGCTCAGAGTTGCTGAGTTTGAATGATAGCTTGAAGATTAAAACTTAGTGGCTATTCAAAGGACAGTTACTGAGTTAAGTTGAATGCGGCAGGTTGACCTTCAGCACTGCCAGCATATATTTATAATTACGTATATTTACATATCAAATAGGAGACATTTGAGAAGCAAAGTACATGTAAGTTATAGTTTTTTGTGTATTTGTATGTTAATTGAACTTTTTGCTTTGTGGAAATGCTGGTTGCTATTTTCATTTAATTCATTTGTTTTTAGAGGTGCTTAAAATACCTCAGTAACAACATATATAGTGGTATAAGCGGCCATCACACCAAGATTGGTGAGTTTGTTGATCGATTGTACAATTCTTTTGTTTTTGGCTTAAATTAATTATTGTGTAGCAGAACCTAATATGTTAATGGATAAATGATTGGATGTAACTTGTAATGTATAATTTGGTGAACTATTTGTCTTTTTTCTGCATTATATGTTCTTTTATATTATAATATGCATTATGTTGCAAATTGTTACAGGTTACAAAAACGTTTAATGAATAAACCTTTGTTGACCATAACACCAGCCGCTCATACTGCCACAATACCCACACAAGGTATAACTACCTCAGCTAGTTCATACCCACACAAGGTATAACTACCTTAGCTAGTTCATACCCACACAAGGTATAACTACCTCAGCTAGTTCATACCCACACAAGGTATAACTACCTTAGCTAGTTCATACCCCCCCCCCCCCCCACACAAGGTATAACTACCTCAGCTAGTTCATACCCACACAAGGTACAACTACCTTAGCTAGTTCATACCCACACAAGGTATAACTACCTTAGCTAGTTCATACCCCCCCCCCCCACACAAGGTATAACTACCTCAGCTAGTTCATACCCACACAAAGTATAACTACCTCAGCTAGTTCATACCCACACAAGGTATAACTACCTTAGCTAGTTCATACCCACACAAGGTATAACTACCTCAGCTAGTTCATACCCATACAAGGTATAACTACCTTGGCTAGTTCATACCCACACAAGGTATAACTACCTCAGCTAGTTCATACCCACACAAGGTATAACTACCTCAGCTAGTTCATACCCACACAAGGTATAACTACCTCAGCTAGTTCATACCCACACAAGGTATAACTACCTTAGCTAGTTCATACCCACACAGGGTATAACTACCTTAGCTAGTTCATACCCACACAAGGTATAACTACCTCAGCTAGTTCATACCCACACAAGGTATAACTACCTTAACTAGTTCATACCCACACAAGGTATAACTACCTCAGCTAGTTCATACCCACACAAGGTATAACTACCTCAGCTAGTTCATACCCACACAAGGTATAACTACCTTAGCTAGTTCATACCCACACAAGGTATAACTACCTTAGCTAGTTCATACCCACACAAAGTATAACTACCTCAGCTAGTTCATACCCACACAAGGTATAACTACCTTAGCTAGTTCATACCCACACAAGGTATAACTACCTCAGCTAGTTCATACCCATACAAGGTATAACTACCTTGGCTAGTTCATACCCACACAAGGTATAACTACCTTAGCTAGTTCATACCCACACAAGGTATAACTACCTTAGCTAGTTCATACCCACACAAGGTATAACTACCTCAGCTAGTTCATACCCACACAAGGTATAACTACCTTAGCTAGTTCATACCCATACAAGGTATAACTACCTTAGCTAGTTCATACCCACACAAGGTATAACTACCTTAGCTAGTTCATACCCACACCAGGTATAACTACCTTAGCTAGTTCATACCCACACAAGGTATAACTACCTTAGCTAGTTCATACCCACACAAGGTATAACTACCTCAGCTAGTTCATACCCACACAAGGTATAACGTCCTACTGTCTTCCCGTTTGAAGGGTGAGTCCCCAGATTGGGAATTCATGATGCTAGAGAGGTACCATATTGCACATAGTCTTCAGCGTCTATAGAATAGCAATCTGCAAACCAGAAATAAAAAGATCTCACAAATGTAGTAGTACAGAAGCTTCAAATGATAAAATGGACAAGACTGCGTGGGGCAATACCCTACCATACCATGTGTACTTGTTGGCAACTAATCAGGGTATTTAATTTGTTACATTGTGTGGTTATTGGACACTACCTGATATAGAGTGACTGCTTATTGGACTCTACCTGATATAGAGTGACTGCTTATTGGACACTACCTGATATAGAGTGACTGCTTATTGGACACTAAATGATATAGAGTGACTGGTTATTGGACACTACCTGATATAGACTGACTGGTTATTGGACACTACCTGATATATAATGACTGTTTTCGTTGACTGGGCCTGTAAACGGCTCAAACTTGTAGACTTTGGCAACCGCTTTTTTGGAGTAACAACTAAGACGAAAGGTTGTTTACCAGTTGGAAGACATCCATTAATGGAGATGTTTTGAGGAAGGCCTGAAGCTATAGTGCACTTTTTTTTACCTGTTACTCAGATTGTATATTGCACTGATGTATTGTATATTAGACTGATGTATTGTGTATTAGACTGATGTATTGTATATTAGACTGATGTATTGTATATTAGACTGATGTATTGTGTATTAGACTGATGTATTGTATATTAGACTGGTGTATTGTATACTAGACTGATGTATTGTATATTAGACTAGTGTATTGTATATTAGACTGGTGTATTGTATATTAGACTGATGTATTGTATATTAGACTGATGTATTGTATATTAGACTGATGTATTGTATATTAGACTGATGTATTGTATATTAGACTGATGTATTGTATATTAGACTGATGTATTGTATATTAGACTGATGTATTGTATACTGGACTGATGTATTGTATATTAGACTGATGTATTATATATTAGACTGATGTATTGTATATTAGACTGATGTATTGTATATTAGACTGATGTATTGTATATTAGACTGGTGTATTGTATATTAGACTGATGTATTGTATATTAGACTGATGTATTGTTTGTATATTAGACTGGTGTACTGTATATTAGACTGGTGTATTGTGTATTAGACTGATGTATTGTATATTGGACTGATGTATTGTATATTAGACTGATGTATTGTATATTAGACTGGTGTATTGTATATTAGACTGATGTATTGTATATTAGACTGATGTATTGTATATTGGACTGATGTATTGTATATTGGACTGATGTATTGTATATTAGACTGATGTATTGTATATTAGACTGATGTATTGTATATTAGAATGATATTGTATATTAGACTGATGTATTGTATATTAGACTGATGTATTGTATATTAGACTGATGTATTGTATATCAGACTGATGTATTGTATATTAGACTGATGTATTGTATATTAGACTGGTGTATTGTATATTAGACTGATGTATTGTATATTAGGCTGATGTATTGTTTGTATATTAGACTGGTGTACTGTATATTAGACTGGTGTATTGTGTATTAGACTGATGTATTGTATATTGGACTGATGTATTGTATATTAGACTGATGTATTGTATATTAGACTGGTGTATTGTATATTGGACTGATGTATTGTATATTGGACTGATGTATTGTATATTAGACTGATGTATTGTATATTAGACTGATGTATTGTATATTAGACTGATGTATTGTATATCAGACTGATGTATTGTATATTAGACTGATGTATTGTATATTAGACTGATGCATTGTATATTGGACTGATGTATTGTATTGAATGGAATTGCACAGTGCAGCTTTCTCATCTTCAGCCGGTGCTATATATATATATATATATATATATATATATATATATATATATATATATATATATATATATATATATATATATATATAGATATATATATATATATAGATATATATATATATACATACAACTGGTCAATTGTGGGTTCGAATAAAAATTCAACACTATCAGTACCCATAAAAGTTCTGGCTTATGGGGTTGCAATATATATATATCCCCCAGAGTGTGTTCGAAATACACAGAGTGTATTATACAGACAACTTCTTTAAATATATTGAAGCATTTGGTTATGGTGATGAAGAATGTGCTCATGTGTGTATGAGTGACAAATATGACTATTTTTTGCCCATACGAAAGTAGAGGTGTACAGTGAATTTAGGTGTGCAATCTTACTAACTTTTGAGTGATAAACCATTAAAAAAAAACATCAATATTGTGATCCAAAAGTACAAGTTTCCTGTCGAGCATTCATTACCTGTTTCACAGTGTATTTTACACCCACATCATTAGTTGTCTAATTTATTTAACTGTATCTGCACTAGCTTGAAGACCTAATTATACATGTGCATGCATTTTTTTCGAGCATGACTATAACATAATGTTATGGTCTTTCAAATCAGTTGAATAAATATAGGAATTTTTTCAGAATCTGCGCACGGCTATGACATGGCTAGTTTACAATTCATTGTTTTAAAGCAGTACATATACATGTATGTAAACATTTTCGTTGGTTATAACTTACTTTGTATTAGTCATATAGACAAGTGGGTTCAAATTATCTCAATTGAAAACATGTAGTACTTAAATATCAAAACTACGAGACTTTTGAATCTATTAAGCACATGTCGGCAGTTTTAACGCCATAATGCTTGCTCTGCCTTTACGGCATATAAGGAAGAACAGCTACATGTACATGTACATTGTTAGTTAGGGTTCAATTGTCATGGTCATTTGTACGTTAGTTTGAGGTGCTGTAGTGCCGGTATTGGTATATAGGATTAAAAATGCAAAGAGGCGTTGTGCAGTTAACAAAATCCTTATATCTGTAACAGCAGACACGAATAATTGAGTTTATATAATATATTTGAGTACCAATCTCGAACTCTAGCCCAGAGAAAGAAACTGGAAACCCACAGAAAGATTTCTCAGAAAGTGTAAACTATAAAGTCAGCAAACAGCAACCGTAAATATCTTCAAAGTCATGAAGCTAGCACAGAATTAGCTAAGGATTAAATCATAAACCACATTTTCTGCGCGAAAACAAATTTAAAACCCCGAATTTTTGCTTCTGAAAGAAGTTTGAAGCGTGAAACAGATTGTCCAAAACAGTTACAATCACAAGTTCTAAAATCGTGATTTCTGCTTCCCTGTCTTGATGTTGTTAGCTCTAGTCCTTATCTGTGCAGTAGTCCTGTCTGGCAACAGAACTTTTAGTTTGTCAATCTCTACACGAGTGAGGTTGCGAGAGCTGTCCTTTTATACATCATTGAATACCTTTATTTCTTCCTTTTTCCAGCGGGTTCGTTTGTCTAAAATAAAAGTCAAAAGCTTGGTTTTTGCCGGTAAACACCAATCTCCTTATGGAATATATAGGAGTCCATAGTTTAAACGCAATAGATACTAAGTAATTATCAAATATTTTATAATTTAGTTTATAAAGTAAAGTGTTTCAATGTGATATGCTGGGCTGAGCTCTATAGTCTGCCGACCAGACCTAACAACAATATGTTCTCAAATTATGGCTCAAATCTTGAATTAATTACAATTTCAGGGGAGCAGGAAACGGTATAGAAACCCTACATCACTCTAGTTGCCCTGGAATTGTCCCAGTGTATAGGTTTTTGCGAATTTGTTCAAAAATCGTTTTCTGGAATTTCATGTGGAGCATAACTTACTAATCATTCAAGCAAGGATAGCATTTTTGTAAACTAACACATCAATAAAGATTAAAATCAACTGCAAATTTATTATCCTATATGACAGAATATTAGCTCGGTAAAAAATTGCAACGCAAAATAATGTAAATATGTTTCACCTAATACAGCTTTGTCAGAGAGTGCAGGCATGTTATCACCCATGGTCTGTGCACTATGGGACACCTCGTTTTCGATATCTTCTTCTACTGCAAATGCATATATATACTTATACACATGATATTCAATTGAGATGTTTAGCGAGAAGGAGAGGCCCACTAAATGCATACGCCATATATGTATACAACAGTGTATACACCGTCATCTTAACATTGGGAGCAATAGTGAGTCCAATAAAAATGCATTAAATTGCCATCCAGCTTATTCAATGAAACCTCTAATACCAAATCCAAACTAGACGAATTGGTAAATACAAGTTTTCCATTTAATATTGTCAACTTCACCATCAATTCTATGGGTGATGAGTAATTAGTGAAGCCAAAATATTTAATCCAACAAACATATTAAGAAATAGCTACCTGAAACCTCCTCAACTAGATTTTCATCTGCGACATCAATATCCTCGAAATCTACTTTCTTGTCAGGTTTTTAGATTGCTCCTGTTGAAACAGCTGAAAGCACTTTTGCCACTCTTGATCGTTCCAATAGATCAGTCTGCATTGCATAGTGTTGTAAATGAATATTGTAGTCATGACCAATATGAGACGCTAACAAGCGACTTTCAGCTGCGTCCATCTTTAGCACCTAACATTAGGATAAAAATTGATAAGTACAACCAAGTTTGCTTGGTTATATCAGTTTTTCATCTAATAATGATGAATTGTCTTTCCAAGTCAAAATCATTTACATACACTGGTAAAAATATTGTTGTAGTTTTAGTGTAAATCTTAACTCACTTTTGTGAAGCACATCTTTATGAAATTGCATTATTCATTATGTATACAAAATTCTTAGACATTGACATACTTGACATGTTGTTGCCAAATAGGTTCTCAGTTTTCTAGCATTTATTCTTTCTGGGTTAGTCAGCTCGGGGCACCAGGTGATCACCTCTTTGAGAACTTCTGTTCCAGAGAATGGTCGTTCCGAGTATGGTCTGCAATCCCAAATGTAAGAGGCTACACTCTTCATGGTTAAACACTACATATCGCAGTTTTATAACTGCGCCGAGTTCAGTTAAATTCAATGTGTGCGTCCACCTTACTCATGTAAGGGCATCTTCTCATGTTAAAAAGTTGGACCAAAAAAAAACAAATGTTCCCAACGCTCACCATCAAAATCATGACTTTGCCATTGAAATATAAAATTTGCAGTGCCCTTTGAAGCAGACCAACTTATTAATTGAGCATAACCATGTTTTTTATACTGACTCTGTTAAGACAAATGTTTAAATCTACTCGTCCAATTAGCTAACACAAACAAAAAGTTATCAACTCACCGGGAAAACATGAAGTTGGAACAGCTGTACGTGTCAGGTCTTATCAGTATCATTCTGTTGATAGCTTTAACAATGTCTTGGTCTATTAGCACATATACCGGGCGTATTCCACGAACTGACTTTCCTTTGACCTGAACTGCATGGGTTCTACAAATAAATTATTGCTTTCCAAACTTTACTAAATTATAGGCTTTCAAATATAGTTTTTGTAAAATAATATATTTGAAAAAAACAGCGAAACTGTAAAACCAATAGATTTGAAGCCGGAACTGAACTATAAAACTAAAACGACAAAATACCTTTTAGCAAGCGCTTTCTCCTCGGGACTTAGGTTGGCTAATATTTCTTGACGATCTTCTTGGTTCTCAAAGGAAAGTTGGTACTCTGGTACTGTAAGCTCGGTGACTTCAGCGGGTCTGCGCTTGTTAAAGAGTATTAAATGTGACAGTACAAGTTTTTGCAATCGTACATGATCTGAACTTTCCTTACGTATCTCAGAGTCAATAAACTTAGTCAGCTTATCAAGATTTTCAACTGTAGGCAGTACCACTTTCTTGTTCACTTTTGCTAGCTGCTGCATCCGCACTGTTGAAGACGCAACTTCTTCTGACCATGAGCTATTGTACAGGTCCAGAAACTCGCGCGTTTCTTTTTTGCTTTCGTCATCTTGTGCTTTGATTGCTTCAGACAGCTTCAAGTAGCATAACTTCCTTACATAATGGCCAAGGGTAAATGCCATTTGCTTGTTGGATTCTCGGATGCGTAAAACAGCCGTAACAAATACATTGTAGTATTTGGGTGCTAGTAGATCAGTTAATGTCATTGCTGCATCACCTGTTGCTTAGTAAATCTCTTTGGATAATCGAGCAATAAATCTTAGCTTTGATCTGATTTGATTTTGTTCTGCAAAAGAGACTGTATCACCTTTTCTCAGCAGCTGATGTCTGGCGAACAATCTAATGAGGCGATCTTTAGCGATTATCTCTAAGCAACCTATACATTAAATATAACGAAACGTGTCAGCAAGAGATATTAAGTAAGGAAATTGAAGCCACATTCACATCTTTAGCAAAAAAAAGATATGGAATTCTATTTTTTCTACTACTTTCCACTGCCTTTGATGTTTTCAAAAAGATTTCACAAACCGGCTTTTGCATTCCTGCATCCTGCATGTTAGGGAACATTTCTGGAAAGAAAATAGGCAGTGAATAGTTAAAAGAGGAACCTTTGTCTTTCGATTCAGCAGAAATGTTACACTTCTCTATCTTTGACAAATGCAGTTCCATCAAATGCGTCAAATGCAGTTGATAGTTTGATGTGAGTGATACCTCAGCCAAATATAGCATGAAAGAGAAAAAAAACTTGATGCCGGAGGTATTTATGTAGATAAAGCAACCAATTGAGCTAAGCTTTAGTTTATGTTGCAAATTGGGGCATTCAAAGAAGCAGAACAATTGGCAATCTTCTAAGAATTTGCAAAAAATTGCACAGCCTGTATGAAACTGCATGCAACGGATGCATTTGTATGCAATTATATGCTACAAAATACTACATGAATTACAGCTTTTTGATAATACATGTATTCATTCTGACAATGAGCCGTAGCATGGCAGAAAGGAATCCATTGTAAAATCTCTAGATTAAAACTGTGCATATACAGTCAGAGTTTCGTATTGTTTTGTCAATGTTTGATCATGAAAGTAGCAGCTTTGTTTGTAAATTTGGTGTCTAAAAAGCTAATGTCTGCTCACATCAATAAGTTTATTTTTTTGTTTTACAGGAATCAATCATGTTTATTAGTTGATAGTTTGTTTTATGTGGCCCAATCCCTTCTTGAGAAGACCAATTCTTAACGATTCTTTATCGATGAGATAATATTTAGCCTGCTAGGCTATTAACTAATCTCCCTTAGACTTTACTTATATAATGTATTCAGCAAGAAACTTATACTGATCTGTTGATCATATAACCTATAACCTATTACATACATCAGAATAACTCACACCTGAAAGTTATACATTCGTTACTTAAAATAATCCTTTGGTGCAATAACACTTTTTTTGATGTAAATATCCAAAGAAAAAAGTTTCATTCAGACATTCACCTATACAACTTTAACAAAGGGTTTCCTACACAAGTGATTCAGCTATATGTACCCGTATATGAACTATATTACCATGTTAACACGTGAACTGTACGGGATCCGTACAGTTCGAAACTGACTCTTACAAAAAGCCTGTGGTTATGAATTAGAGTTTGGGGTTGGCGTTTATACTGTCAATGTTTTCTGGTGCACCATTTTTTGTTCCGCAAGGATGTAGGCTAGTTTCGAAGTGGCAGTGGCGAACTAGGGCGGATTCAACCTGTACAACTGTAGCACATGTACAATGACACTTACCCTCATTTGCTTTTGTGTCACGCATTCCTGTGATTATATCATCTAATCTCTTGGAGATTTTATCCTCTTGTGGCAGGTAAGTTTCAACAAGCAGTAATCCTTCCTGGAAGCCATCTCCCACTGTAACCTTATCGCATTTCTTTCTTAGTGGACAGCGATTAAGATGCTGTGGTAAACCTCGTTTGTGGCAAAATATCAGGCAATATGCACATGGCACATATTTCCATGAAGCAACTTTAGTTGCGGGTCTCCGTGCCACCACCAGTGATCCATAGCCTTTGCTTATAATCTGTAATAAAATGAAAGCATACATTGCATGCACCAATAGCTGACATAAACTTTCACAGCAAATGTAGCAAACAATATGTCTACTTTGCTGCACAGGCCATGCATCTAAATTTCCTATCATAAAATATAGAGTTTTATATATTTAGCTAATTATTTTTTAGCTAACGAAACATAAAAGCTTAACAGTAGAAACAACCTATACCTGTTTATATGTGATTGTACCTGAAGATCCTACGCATACATATTATAATGTATATTGCCAAGACTCAATATAGCCTATATATTTGCATATACAATAACACTTGATATGTAAGTTACTTGTGCATTGAAATACCCCATGTATCTATACATATGTGAAGTATTCCAACAAAATACCCCACACCTGCATATACAATGACACTTGATATGTAGGTTGCTTATACATTAAAATACCCCATATATCTATATATGTTGAGAATTCAAAATACCCCATATGTGCATATACAATGACACTTGAGATGTAGGTTGCTTATACATTAAAATACCCCATATAGGCCTACTCATATATGGTGAGAATTCAAAATACCCCATATGTGCATATACAATGACACTTGAGATGTAGGTTGCTTATACATTAAAATACCCCATATAGGCCTACTCATACATGTTGAGAATTCAAAATACCCCATATGTGCATATACAATGACACTTGAGATGTAGGTTGCTTATACATTAAAATACCCCATATAGGCCTACTCATATATGGTGAGAATTCAAAATACCCCATATGTGCATATACAATGACACTTGAGATGTAGGTTGCTTATACATTAAAATACCCCATATAGGCCTACTCATATATGGTGAGAATTCAAAATACCCCATATGTGCATATACAATGACACTTGAGATGTAGGTTGCTTATACATTAAAATACCCCATATAGGCCTACTCATACATGTTGAGAATTCAAAATACCCCATATGTGCATATACAATGACACTTGAGATGTAGGTTGCTTATACATTAAAATACCCCATATAGGCCTACTCATATATGGTGAGAATTCAAAATACCCCATATGTGCATATACAATGACACTTGAGATGTAGGTTGCTTATACATTAAAATACCCCATATATCTATACATGTTGAGAATTCAAAATACCCCATATGTGCATATACGATAACACTTGATATGGAAGCTACTTGCTCATTAAAATACAACATATATGCATGTACATGTTAAGTATATAAAATAGCCCATACTTGCAAATACAATAATGCTGATATGTATGTTACTTTTACATTGAAATACCCCATTGTATTCATATGTGTTGAGCATTTAAAATACCCCATACGCGCATATACAATAAAATTTGATATGAAAGTTCCTTGTACATTAAAATACCCCATATATGCATGTTTAGGTTAATTATTCAAAATACTCATTACCTGCCTATACAAAACCATTCTCTAGAAACATGCAATTTTTTTTTTATATAGTCATCTAGATATGCAAAACAAAACCTATCAGAAGTAAATGGAAATGTGCGGCCTCACTCATCTAGGTACAACTAATCTTAAAAGCTCATACACAGCAACTAGAAATATGTATAACCAACCCACAACGTCACCACTGATTGCCTGTTCTTAGATAGCTGTTTTTATACAGAACATAAACAAATTTGTTACAATAGGTAGGGAATAAGCTTATGTCATGATATACTTTAGGAATGAAAAAAAGGATATGAGAATTAACTGAAAGTTAAAGAGTAGAAATCTGAGCATCGCACAAATTGATAGAGAAAGGCTGTACTCTTAGAGGAAAGAAGGGTAATTACGAAAGAGAAAAATGATAAAGCAAATAGATGGCTGACGCAATAGGAACAGATCAAGCTCAATGCAAATGGAGAAAAAGTAGGAACAAAATGTTAAATCATGAACAGTTAAAGGCATACTTATTTCGCAGAATATGCATAATGATGAAAATATTGAGAACCTCTGAATTCCATTGCATCACATTTACTCACACATGATGAACATTCGCCTTGTTGCTAAAGCAAATTTTTCAATCTGATTTTATAATCAAAATTGAGTGCTGCGTGATGCTTTGATTTTTAAAGCTGTGAAATCACGTGCATAATCATTAGTGATGACACACTTGCTTAGCTCATGTTTGATCAGAGATTATTTCTATATTTCTTGACATAAACTTTAGATTTAGAGATTCATGCCTTGAAAGTTCTCATACAGCATTAATTCAATTCAAGTTTATCAGTACGGTTATAGCTATCATAGAAAATTTCTTACATCTGTATTGTGTTTGTAGTTGCCAAGTTGTTGAAGCTTGTACATGAGATCAGTTCTTTCTTTTCCCTTGGAGCAGATTATTAGTTGAACCAAATGCCTGTCTGCGTGCACACTCAGGAAATGTTTTGAGATTTTGCTGCAAATCTTTTTTGGACAGTAATAACAGTAATCTACTTTACTATAGTTTCTCCCACCTTTGTTGGGTTTGTACACTGGAACTGTTACTGAAAAAAAATAGAAACATAGCTAATAAGGCAAAGAAGAATATGACTTCTTATTTGATACCAGTTAAAAAAGTAGAGTATTACTAATATTTATCAAAACACTATCTTTGGGGAATTTTTAGCCCTCTAAATAATTGTCAAAATGAACAGCGTTATAACCTTACTTGACACCAACGCAGAAGTCAGAAACAAACAAGAAGATTAAAATGCCTTGGTAAAATTCTGCAATTTTAAAGTAAATGCAGTATTTGCTAAGTTTGTAACACTTTTACGAGCAAAACGCATCATTCAAATGCAACTTAACCTGACTGAAATCTATACTAACACCCTAAAATACTTTTGATAATGAGATATTTCACCCAAAAATTGGCATAGCTAATAAAATTTGTACTTCAAAAGCGTTATTTCTGACACCAATCTTATGTTCTAAGTTCTTATGAAGATGATCAAGCGGTATTATGTCTTTATTTCTCTATTACTTTGGATTATGTCTTCATTTCTCTATTACTTTGTATTATGGCTTTATTTCTCTATTACTTTGTATTATGTCTTTATTTCTCTATTACTTTGTATTATGTCTTTATTTCTCTATTACTTTGTATCATGTCTTTATTTCTCTATTACATTGTATTATGTCTTTATTTCTCTATTACTTTGTATTATGTCTTTATTTCTCTATTACTTTGTATTATGTCTTTATTTCTCTATTACTTTGTATTATGTCTTTATTTCTCTATTACTTTGTATTATGTCTTTATTTCTCTATTACTTTGTATTATGTCTTTATTTCTCTATTACTTTGTATTATGTCTTTATTTCTCTATTACTTTGTATTATGTCTTTATTTCTTTATTACTTTGTATTATGTCTTTATTTCTCTATTACTTTGTATTATGTCTTCATTTCTCTATTACATTGTATTATGTCTTTATTTCTCTATTACTTTGTATTATGTCTTTATTTCTCTATTACTTTGTATTATGCCTTTATTTCTCTATTACTTTGTATTATGTCTTTATTTCTCTATTACTTTGTATTATGTCTTTATTTCTCTATTACTTTGTATTATGTCTTTATTTCTCTATTACTTTGTATTATGTCTTTATTTCTCTATTACTTTGTATTATGTCTTTATTTCTCTATTACTTTGTATTATGTCTTTATTTCTCTATTACTTTGTATTATGTCTTTATTTCTCTATTACTTTGTATTATGTCTTCATTTCTCTATTACTTTGTATTATGTCTTTATTTCTCTATTACTTTGTATTATATCTTTATTTCTCTATTACTTTGTATTATGTCTTTATTTCTCTATTACTTTGTATTATGTCTTTATTTCTCTATTACTTTGTATTATGTCTTTATTTCTTTATTACTTTGTATTATGTCTTTATTTCTCTATTACTTTGTATTATGTCTTCATTTCTCTATTACTTTGTATTATGTCTTTATTTCTCTATTACTTTGTATTATATCTTTATTTCTCTATTACTTTGTATTATGTCTTTATTTCTCTATTACTTTGTATTATGTCTTTATTTCTCTATTACTTTGTATTATGTCTTTATTTCTTTATTACTTTGTATTATGTCTTTATTTCTCTATTACTTTGTATTATGTCTTCATTTCTCTATTACTTTGTATTATGTCTTTATTTCTCTATTACTTTGTATTATGTCTTTATCTCTTTATTACTTTGTATCATGTCTTTGTTTCTTTATTACTTTGTATCATGTCTTTATTTCTCTATTACTTTGTATTATGTCTTTATTTCTCTATTACTTTGTATTATGTCTTTATTTCTCTATTACTTTGTATTATGTCTTTATTTCTCTATTACTTTGTATTATGTCTTTATTTCTCTATTACTTTGTATTATGTCTTTATTTCTCTATTACATTGTATTATGTCTTTATTTCTCTATTACTTTTTATTATGTCTTTATTTCTCTATTACTTTGTATTATGTCTTTATTTCTCTATTACTTTGTATTATGTCTTTATTTCTCTATTACTTTGTATTATGTTTTTATTTCTCTATTACTTTGTATTATGTCTTTATTTCTCTATTACTTTGTATTATGTCTTTATTTCTCTATTACTTTTTATTATGTCTTTATTTCTCTATTACTTTGTATTATGTCCTCATTTCTCTATCACTTTGTATCATGTCTTTATTTCTCTATTACTTTGTATTATGTCTTTATTTCTCTATTACTTTGTATTATGTCTTTATTTCTCTATTACTTTGTATTATGTCTTTATTTCTCTATTACATTGTATTATGTCTTTATTTCTCTATTACTTTGTATTATGTCTTTATTTCTCTATTACTTTGTATTATGTCTTTATTTCTTAATTACTTTGTATCATGTCTTCATTTCTCTATTACTTTGTATTATGTCTTTATTTCTCTATTACTTTGTATTATGTCTTTATTTCTTTATTACTTTGTATCATGTCTTCATTTCTCTATTACTTTGTATTATGTCTTCATTTCTCTATTACTTTGTATTATGTCTTCATTTCTCTATTACTTTGTATTATGTCTTTGTTTCTCTATTCCTTTGTATTATGTCTTCATTTCTCTATTACTTTGTATCATCTCTTCATTTCTCTATTACTTTGTATTATGTATTTATTTCTCCATCACTTTGTATTATGTCTTTGTTTCTCTATTACTTTGTATTATGTCTTTGTTTCTCTATTACTTTGTATCATGTCTTTATTTCTCCATCACTTTGTATTATGTCTTTGTTTCTCTATTACTTTGTATTATGTCTTCATTTCTCTATTACTTTGTAATATGTCTTTATTCCTTTATTACTTTGTATTATATCTTTATTTCTGTATTACTTTGTATCATGTCTTCATTTCTCTATTACTTTGTATCATCTCTTTATTTCTCTATTACATTGTATTATGTCTTTATTTCTCTATTACTTTGTATTATGTCTTCATTTCTCTATTACTTTGTATTATGTCTGCATTTCTCTATTACTTTGTATTATGTCTTCATTTCTCTATTACTTTGTATTATGTCTTTATTTCTTTTTTACTTTGTATTATATCTTTATTTCTGTATTACTTTGCATCATGTCTTCATTTCTCTATTACTTTGTATCATCTCTTTATTTCTCTATTACATTGTATTATGTCTTTATTTCTCTATTACTTTGTATTATGTCTTCATTTTTCCAATACATTGTATTATGTCTTTATTTCTCCATTACTTTGTATTATGTCTTTGTTTCTCTATTACTTTGTATTATGTCTTCATTTCTCCATCACTTTGTATTATGTCTTTGTTTCTCTATTACTTTGTATTATGTCTTTATTTCTCTATTACTTTGTATTATGTCTTTATTTCTCTATTACTTTGTATTATGTCTTTATTTCTCTATTACTTTTTATTATGTCTTCTTTTCTCTATTACTCTGTATTATGTCTTCATTTCTCTATTACTTTGTATTATGTCTTCATTTCTCTATTACTTTGTATTATGTCTTCATTTCTCTATTACTTTGTATTATGTCTTAATTTCTTTATTACTTTGTATTATGTCTTCATTTCTATGTTATTTTGTATCATCTCTTCATTTCTCTATTACTTTGTATCATCTCTTTATTTCTCTATTACATCGTATTATGTCTTTATTTCTCTATTACATTGTATTATGTCTTTATTTCTCTATTACTTTGTATTAATTCTTCATTTCTCTATTACTTTGTATTATGTCTTCATTTCTCTATTACTTTGTATTATGTCTTTATTTCTGTATTACTTTGTATCATCTCTTTATTTCTCTATTACGTTGTATTATGTCTTTATTTCTCTATTACTTTGTATTATGTCTTCATTTCTCTATTACTTTGTATTATGTCTTCATTTCTCTATTACTTTGTATTATGTCTTCATTTCTCTATTACTTTGTATTATGTCTTCATTTCTCTATTACTTTGTATTATGTCTTCATTTCTCTATTACTATGTATTATGTCTTTATTTCTTTATTACTTTGTATTATGTCTTTATTTCTCTATTACTTTGTATTATGTCTTCATTTCTCTATTACTTTGTATTATGTCTTCTTTTCTCTATTACTTTGTATTATGTCTTCATTTCTCTATTACTTTGTATTATGTCTTTGTTTCTCTATTACTTTGTATCATCTCTTCATTTCTCTATTACTTTGTATTATGTCTTCTTTTCTCTATTACTTTGTATTATGTCTTCATTTCTCTATTACTTTGTATTATGTCTTTGTTTCTCTATTACTTTGTATCATCTCTTCATTTCTCTATTACTTTGTCAAAATGGCTGCATTGGACTCATTTAGGGTAAATCAAGTCATGCTACTCCTAGTTCTTTTGCAGAGTAAGATAACATGAATCTATTGGATACAACATTAAGATATACGTTCTACTTTTCAGGATAACAAGAAACAGAATTGGTATGATTCAGTAGCCAAGAGAAATTGAAAAAAAACAAGCGTGTACACACTTTAATTTCAAAATTTTAAAAAATCCCAATTGGCTTTTATGCTATGGATATCTTAAAAATTCCAAACTTGTTCTTACTATTTTCCATTTTGCGTGAAAGCCCTGTCACACTGTGCTAATCTCGGTCAAATTCGCTTGCGATTTTGACTCATGCAAATTTCGTGGCCATGTCCACTCGTTGCAATATTGCATTATTGCCGTGAATTCGCAAATTGCATGCAATATCACATGCGAATTCGGATGAAATCCGCACAGTGTGGCAGAGCCTTTACTATTAAGCTCCTATGTCATGTTATATTAACAATATTAACACAAGTGATCCTACCTTTTGCCATATGTGCTTTGTATGGCCCATAAAGAGGTTTCCTCGGACCTGTTAACAAAAAATTATATACAAACGCATCAGCAACAGTGACTTTCCAGACATAAAGAGTATTTAGTCCTGAACTTGACAAAGGCTCTTCATTAAACTAATTGAGATAGAGGTACGATCAACTTTTCGTATTGATTTTTGATCTTGGCGTAAATCTATTTTTTATAACCATGATATTTACTGAATGCTCCTGAGTAGTGCAATAAACCTGGATATTTACATAATTTTAAGACACACTTGTCTTTCCTTATGTTTTCATTGCACAGACTGTGTAGTCTAGTAACATGTACGTATATACAAGCATATGGTTTACATATTTTTCATATTGTCGTTTTACTTTATGTGTAGCCTGCTGTTTTAACTTACACTCACAACTACATCAATAATGAATGCATGAAGTGTGAGAATTGTGTGCTGCAAGAAGCGCACAGCATGGCCAGTGCACCGCCAGTAAAGCACCTACAATGCTGGTACAATGTACTATGTGTGCACTAGTATGTACTGTGCTAGTGTTGCACCAGAGGGTTTTGATAAAAGAAAAGTGAAAAACATGGTCGCGTTTATTGCTTCATCTCTTAAAAGGATAACTTTTGAAGGATTGAAAAGAGAAAACTCAGGACTTCTCGATGGGGTAAAAAAACATTATCTATTCAGTTATCTTGCACCTTTCTTCATGTTAACAAGCTGCAGATACTAGGCCTTGTGAAAAATACACGCATACACTAAGCATCCACATTCCAAAAACATTACAATAAGTACAACATGTTTAAATCGAGAAAAATTGTTAAAAGTTAGGATCATTAGTGACTTCAAAATGATTAAACAAACCTCTGGCTTTTTTGTGATTTCCTGCTTCCGAGCCAGAGTCATCTGAGAATGAGTCAGATTCATCTGAGGAATCGTCAGATTCTTGGGAATCTACAAAAAATAAAGTACGGAGGTACACAATACTACAACGGTGACAGTAAGTCACTCTCAAAACTGCAATTAACTTGCATTAAATAGGTAAACCAAAGACAAAGTGAGCTGCCATCTACTACCAACCCGAGAACAACATGATTGAATTTTATTTTGCTGACTTACATATCTCATTATTACTGCTCCCATCAGTTTGCGATTCAGACTCCTGCTTTTCCTGAGATGATAATTTAAGAGGTGCCTCAGAAGCTGACTTTGAAGAGTGATGTAAGTTGATGTCATAGTTATCAGAACTTCCAGGTACGCTTTTCACTCCTGCAATTAATGATAATTCGCACATGCTGTGGGTTATTATTACTAAGCTAGTAAACAAGCGTAAATAATTCAACCGTACATGAGAATTTGCTTAGACCCACCCAAAAGGCCTATGGAATGTAATGAAAGATGACAGATCTGTCTGTACGTTATGAGCACATGTAGCTGCGTATATTAGGATGGGGTTAGTGCTTTAGCCATGAGAAATTGATGATGAAGCAGGTCATGCAAAAAAGAAAAAATGGTATAAATATTTCCTAATAGAAGAATGACAACATCGATTTATAAGTTGCCTGCGCTTTCAGGCTCTGGATTGGCCTTGATTGGGTGAAATAAACTTTTGGCGTTGAATGGGAAATAGATGGTTAAAGTTGAAAGTTGAAGTTTACTATTGCACCTGTGGAACTGTTAGAAAGAGCTTTTCATATAACCTTTGAAGATAAAGCAAAGTATGAATAGGATCAATTGCTCTCTAAGATACATTCAAGCAGACGTACAGACTACAAATTAATTTTAGGCAGTTTTTCATTCATTACATCTTTTTTACCTATCTTGGTAGATTGTTCTGGTTCTGGACATTTATGACTAACATTGTTCAACTCGGCTTCTTCAATTTCTTCCTCTACTTCAGCTGCTTTGTATTCTGCTTCATCCGGAGATGTATAGTCACAATCCATATCTGAATCATCTAGAGATGTGTGATCACAATCCATGTCGAAGTCTAGAGATGACTCGGAGCTACAACCTAGAGAGAGAGTTTTAAAGACCAAATAAAACAAGCAAGAAACACGGAATGAAATGAAAGTTTTTATTACAGGAAACTTTGCCCTGAATGTAGAAATCATTCAATGCAGATGTTATATTTTAAATGGTAATACGTTGCTAATTCAGAATCTGCATGTATATCAAAGATCTCAACAAAGACAAATCTTTTTTCTAATTCACATACACATATTCTTTCAAATTTTGTCAGTTGAAAGCTAGATTTCTAGCTAAATTTCTAGTCATATGAAGAAGAGTGCCTTGACTAACCTTTTATAAAAGCCGTAATCTTTGAGTGACTTGTAGAGAGACTGTCTTCGGAATGTAGATGTATGTTTTGAGTGCTTTCTTCAATTTCTCGTGTGAAACTGGCTAAAATGTAAGAAGAAACATGTTTTAATAATCACTGTAATAACATATATTCATAGATGTAACACTTAACACAATGAGCTAGCAAGTCATGGCGTCAATAAACGTGCAGGCAAGTTGTAAAAACCTAAACTGTCAAGACTTTAATAAACTGCTTCACAATATCCTTCAGTTAAGTAATGAATTAATTAAAGTTGTATTGATGAACAGAGGGTGCTAGAAGCAGGATATCACATGCACTTCAATCTTTGTAACTGGCATTAGCGGTTAAGCCTAAATATGCATCCATATAGATGGGCCCGCAAAAAAGTGTATGTAATAAACTAACCCTAAATGGATAATATTGTGCTAAACATCTACAGCAACCAATAATACTCTATAAGTTTGATAATAGAACTGACCAGAATGGAATCTCCAGAAAAGTGTCAATCTAAACAAATTCTAAAACTTTAAACGCATTGTTGGTGACTCTTACCATGAGCAGATCCAACCTGTGAACAACACTGAATAGGTGTTGGAGATTGAACTACCTCGGATTTTGTCGCAAGCCTTGCCTCAACATTTTCTCCTTCTTCTTTATCAGAACTTAAATCAATCTTACCATGGTCTGATTCTTTTTCATCTGTAAAATAGGATTAAAAAGTTTTCAATGCAAAATCTTTTGCAAGACACCGTCACATCTACTGTCTTAGGAAATATATGCTCTAAAATTATTAAAACTCCATGCATAGAGATACAGCTTATTGATTCAAGCATATATTTCTTATAGAATTAATCCTCTATTGAGATCAAATAACAAACAAGCTGATTCAAATTTTCTATTTTTACAAGACATATCACCAGCTATCCGTTGAAACTCATGAGTGTGAAACAATACGTTATTGACTCAAATGTCTTGTACGTCTAGTCATAAAAGGCTTCCAGGTAGTATTTTACTGAAAGACAAAAAAAAGTCATCGTTAACGTTTATCTGAATGTAATCATCGCAAGCTGTGGTTTCTGAAACCATCACTCTAACTTCAATGCCTGATATTGAGCTTCTACCTTGAAAGATAGTTGATATTGATGGTAAACTCCTCAGATTGTGTGATTCTGTTTCTATGGGTTGCCAAACCATTGGGTCTACAAAGTTTATTAGCAAGTAGATATTAGGTTTTGCGCTTTTACACTATTTTAAAAGAACTTGCTTCATGTCTTGACATTAAGGTTCGCAGTTTAGAAATTTGAAATTAGAAATTTGCTAGAACTTACATTGCACTAAAACGACTCATTTACATGACACTCAGTTGTGATTTATAGTAAGGAGTTGTGGAATTCCGGGTTTTATACACCAATTATGGTATAATTTCATATGTAATAACATAATCACTATGTGTTGGAAAGGTCTGTTCATTACGGAGAGGTAGCCTACCTCTATTATAACTATTTATTGTAGATTCAAACTCTCATTTTTTCCAAACTGAGACAAAAATGGTTTTAAGATAGTATGGTGTGCTCAGTAGCCAGGACTATGTTTCAATGGTATTGCTTGCAACTGACCATGTGGGAATTGATAGCCAGAGATGAATACCCATAAAATGATCAATTTAATAGATTAATAAAAGCTGGACTTTTAACTAATGATGATATTTCTGTTGACTCTTACCATTGGCTAATGCAACATGTGGTTGAAGAGGGTCTTCACATTTTGCCTCAAGACTTGTCTCAATATTTTCACCTTCCGTGACTGAACCTGAAGCACACATACATGTATTGTAAATGTAGCAAACAACATGTCTACTTTGCTGCACAGGCCGTGCATCTAAATTTCCTATCATAAAATATAGAGTTTTATATATTTAGCTAATTATTTTTTAGCTAGCGAAATGTAAAAGCTTAACAGTAGAAACAACCTATACCTGTTTATATGTGATTGTACCTGAAGATCCTACGCATACATATTATAATGTATATTGCCAAGATTCAATATAGCCTATATTCGCATATACAATAACACTTGATATGTAAGTTACTTGTGCATTGAAATCCCTCATATATCCATACATATGTAAAGTATTCCAACAAAATACCCCACACCTGCATATACAATGACACTTGAGATGTAGGTTGCTTATACATTAAAATACCCCATATAGGCCTACTCATATATGGTGAGAATTCAAAATACCCCATATGTGCATATACAATGACACTTGAGATGTAGGTTGCTTATACATTAAAATACCCCATATAGGCCTACTCATATATGGTGAGAATTCAAAATACCCCATATGTGCATATACGATAACACTTGATATGGAAGCTACTTGCTCATTAAAATACAACATATATGCATGTACATGTTAAGTATATAAAATAGCCCATTCCTGCAAATACAATAATGCTGATATGTATGTTACTTTTACATTGAAATACCCCATTGTATTCATATGTGTTGAGCATTTAAAATACCCCATACGCGCATATACAATAAAATTTGATATGAAAGTTCCTTGTACATTAAAATACCCCATATATGCATGTTTAGGTTAATTATATCCCATTTAGTTATATATATATATATATAGAATTAGCATAGAATTAAGTTTCACAATACATATTCATTGAAATGAGCAAAAATAATCAGAGGTGAGTAAAAAGATACCTGGCTGGGACAGCTATACCCAGCCAGGTTCAGCTGATTTCAAAAGCTCGAACACAACAACTAGCAATATTTACATTCAACCCACTTGCGAGTTGCGTGATCAAGTAGAATATGTTGACCAAAAGTCTCATAAAAAAATTATTTCTCTTATTCTTACCATTAGCAGATTCAAGTTGTGGACAACTGTGTTGAGATGGCAGACTTGGAACAAGAGGGTTGGGTGGTTCTGCAGCAATACTTGCCTCAATATTTTCTCCTTTTCCTTCATTCAAACTTGAACCACTAAAACCTTGTGTTGAATGATTTCCTTCTGTAATATAACAATCTAGCTTGCAACATATTATTCACTTGAATTATTTATTAAATGGAACACCAACTGTGAGACAGGGTACCTGCAGTGGCATACAAAATTGCTGCCCTCAAATTGCTATCACACAATGCAGATAATCCCAGGTCATTTTGGCAAAAGTTTCTAAAGCATTTTTTGTCTCGCAGAAGAAAAAAGTTGTTATTAGAAGTTTAACAATATATTTTAGATATGTGCTAGCCAAAGTCCCCATCCAAAAAGAAAATAGCAAAACCTTTGGATTCTTATTAATTGATACAAATGCATAATGAACTCAAAGAACTTTCGACATGTAACCATTATAAATCTGTCAATATTTTGATTAAAAAAAAACTAACTCGTGTTGCTTGAATTGTCGCCTTATCAGGGATAAGGAAAACAAAAGAATAAATGTAGAAACATGTTTGACAAAGCATCAGACGCTAGTGGAACAATGCAAACCCAGTGAGGTTCAACTGATCTCAAAAGTTTGACAATTTAAATATTTGTGAGTAAAAATTTAAAAACAATTCACATGGGTCTTATTTAGTGAAGACTGTTCGGTTGAAGATATTATAAAATCCCGTAATAAAATAGTGAATATCTGACAATCAAGCAAGTTAATAAAATGTATTTAGATGTCAGCACTTAGTATCAAATGTACTAGCATACATATTGCAGGTACATGTAATTGGCATTTCCCTCATTGTACTGTCAACTTCAACAATAAAACATTAATCATCAAGAGCAGCAACAATAACAAATAACTGTGATAGGCAGAGTGTTTGAAATGTTGACATGCCTACCTTGAACTGCAAGCTGAAAATTAAACGTGATTGTATTTTTGTTATTTTGAGCATTACGTTTGTGATCAGCACAGAAGTTTAACATACTGTTTAACATTTTCTGAATAATTTTGAGGAAATCACATAATATGCAGGTAGTACATGCAAGGAGTTCTAATTAGTCTAACTCCTTGGTACATGTTCTAATTCCAAACCTGTATTTTTACTGCGTGTTTGTCATTCTGCCATACAATGTATGCTATATATACATGGATTGTAGTTTGGCAGGATATTGCTAACATTTTGACAATAGCAACCTATGAACTGATAAAATGTGGCCAAAACTATTAATGCGGTCAAAAGCTAATACAATATCTTACCTTAATTTTTTACAATGAAATAGTTTTCATGAAAACATTGTTTATTGAAAAATGCAATCAACAATTCATTTGATGTAACTTTATAAGAGCAATTACCTTGATTTGATGAAGCTTTAATGTTCTCACTATTCCATCAACATACTTTACTTTTATTTCTCCGTTTAAGATTTCAACCACAATTGCTGGATACCATTTCCCATTGGGCTTCCATAGAGCTTTTATGTTGTCACCAATGCTATATTGCATATTTGCCTGTTTGCAAATGCAAAGTAAATTACAAAGTTTCTATAGAAATACAAGATATAATAGGCACTTTTTAAACTTCACACATGTTTGATGTAATCTACAAATGATTAATTCATCTTAATATAATACCAGGCTGATTTTCTGCTACTTACGTTTGGTAAAGTTGCACCTCTTTTCCGTCTTCCAGACCTAAAAAATAACGCAATTGCTACTGTAAAATGTTGATGCTGTGCTTAAGTTGTTAACTTTTGAATATTTATGTTTAAACAAAATTACTCACCAACTATTGCACACTATGAGTTTTAACTAAAGCAATGTTTCCTACCTCATCATTGTGGCTGTGTCTCTCATTCACTTCCACAGAGCAAATGAAAGCTATGAGATCATACAGTCAACTAGTAGCTTAGGGGAAAATAATATTTCCCCATTACTATTCCCTATTACCGGACAGTCTTAGACAGTATATGCTCTAATGTCATAGCATATTAGCATTATAAAATTATAATAGTGACAAAATGTTTGTATTTGTATAGCGCTAAGACTCAACTTGTAATCGCTCACATAGTTAACTTAGGAACTACAGCTGAGAAGTTTGCTGTAGAAGCTAAGCTTTAACTGTAGCAGCCCACACTACGGAACAAGGTAGCTCAGACAACACTACAATTTGAACCGGCAACATTACGATCTCCAGACGTAAACCCAGTGACTGAGCTACTCTGCCATATTCTTATGAGGTCTGGATATAATCACTCATGACATGTCACTGTTTTCTCTAACTAAAACTTTTTCTCCTGTTTAAGTCATAACTTACATACCATTCGCAGGTGTAATATTCACTTGTGGGGTATTTGTATTTAATGTCATCCTATGATTGTTCATAATCACAGACAAGAGCATATTGAATCCGTGACGTGTCGAATATATCATTTCGAAAAAGCCCAAGTCTTTGCAAAACTAAAATCTGTGCACATAAAAACATTGAAAGTAGAAACGCCAACCCCAAACACTAGAAAGAATCACAGGCTTTTCGAAATGACCAGTTTTGAAACGACCGGATGCTGAGCATAGTACTCAGTAAATAAATATACCGTATTATATTGTTTCAATGAACTATACATATAATGCATCAATATACTATACTCCACTAAGATATCATACTACTGCAATGTAATGTTTCGTTTATTTACATCACATTTACATCACATCATTTATTTACTCACTGATTCATATATACTAGCTGAAAGCTACATTACTACTTTAATACATTAATCCTAAATTCAAATTTACAGAAAATTCTAAGATAATATAATGAAAAAAAATAAACGAAATAGTGGAAATCACGCAAAACATAATGGATACGTGAATAAGCTGTAATACAAATTTATGATACTTCAAAATGTCATTTCAAAAACGACAAAGACCAGACCTTGTTGCAAAGCTAAAGAATTTGACAGTATACGCGCCAACCCCATACGCTACATGAAGCGCATGCTTTTCTGAAAGGACGGATTTGGGACAACCAGAGGCGAAAAGCAAACAGACAAAATATTTTATTACTGATTAAAAACTTTTATGAACTGCTGAGAACATTTGTTGTGTAGAGGATAGCGTTTTGGGTGAAATTACAGAGGAAATATTCGACAGTGTCTAGTGACACCCACCTTAGTTTCTGCCCATATGGTTCTGCTACTCTGCTTGATAGAAAAAAGGTCACAGCAGCATTTTATCAACCCGCCATCCGTCATCTGCTATACCATTGCATGGGTATATCACCGAGTGGTGCATGGATGTTAAGCTGTCCACTTGGTCTTAAAAACTCTGGTGCTTGTTTTAGAATACCATTAGCTCATAATAGCATATACCTTTGTAAGGCCATATAAAAGTATATAGCTTACCCAAACCCCATAAGTGCATATACAATGCTAATACCCCATAGGAATCTATCCCATAATAATACCCCGCACATGCTTAATTTGATTAAGGTACCCCGCCTGCTTTTTCAAATACACAAACCATTTTGTTCAAATTTTTATGAGGAGTTGTCTACTTAATGTTAGGGCCCCACAATGTTGAAATTTATAATGGGTGCTCAGATGATGGAGAAGGCATTAAAGAACCTTGTGGTGCCAATAACTAGTGGGGTATTTTCAGTACCCCACAGCTATATACATACCCCATATGATATTATAATACACATGGGGGCCTTGCAATCGACCACTTATTTATCTATATATATATATATATATATATATATATATATATATATATATATATATATATATATATATATATATATATATATATATATATATATATATATATATATATATATATATATATATATAGATATATATCTACTCTACTACACAAAGATTACCCACTGATGGCTATGCTTGGATGTCCACAGAGTACAGCTGAACTGCCTAAGCCAACCTCAGGAAGGATTTCCGCCACTAGTGCTTCTATTGCTTCTATTTATAGCTATTACTCATTATTAGTGTGCCAGCCTGTTATTGCTTTTTGTACCTCACTGGGGGTATTGTATTTAACCAATCATATACATATGCTTTTAGTTGATTTTTTACCTTGTATAAATACACTTGCTTTCCGCCCAGCTCATCAGTTCTAGAGAGTAGTTCGTAGACAGCTCTTGGACAAGACGCTCAAATAGCAGAGGACTCAGGCGTGACTAGCAAGTGGACTGTTCTGACCAGTTTTACGTTGAGTTTTCACTCAACCCTTGCCTATAGTTACTAACCGTTCTTTGTTCTGTACTTGTGCCAAACATACACTTTTGTGCGTACAATTAGACATTGTTTGTTTTGTTAGCGGTAATAAAGTATTGTTACCCTAAACTCTTGTGATATCTGTGAGGCCGGTTGCCTGCACAAAATTGTGCCTACTTGTTAGCAGCATCTGGTTGTATCTAAGCGCGATAGATATACCAACCTAGCCTTGTCATTCTACTGCCACGCTACCACGTTAAGTAGAGACAAGCCGGATCATACAGCACTCTTGCATGTACCTGTAATAGTTGACCCAATAAACGGGGAAAACCGTTACAGTATATTCCTGCAGACGTCGTGCAGGAATGGAAAAAGTGGACTGTATTGTTCTCAGTTCAATAATCAAATAAACAGTGTATATAATATGCAGGCTCTCTTATGTGTCGGTGACTCTACTACATTCTTAGAACAGCTCGGTTGTCATCATCAGCTGTCACAAAAATAAGCTTTGAAAAGCAAATCTTCTTGAGCTTGTGGTTGTCATAGCTTCAGTGCCAGATAACCTGCTTGTGGTTGTTGTAGCTTCAGTGCCAGATAACCTGCTTGTGGTTGTCGTAGCTTCACTGCTGGATAACCTGCTTGTGGTTGTCATAGCTTCAGTGCCAGATAACCTGCTTGTGGTTGTCGTAGCTTCAGTGCCAGATAACCTGCTTGCAGTTGTTGTAGCTTCAGCGCCAGATAACCTGCTTGTAGTTGTTGTAGCTTCTGTGCCAGATAACCTTGAGACCTTGAAGTTCTCCACAATTTACATAATGGTTGCATGAGCTGTAATAAATAACACCCTAAGCCATATATGTATGATTAGCAATAGACCAAATTTTAAAAACAATTTATAGTGTATAGCTAATAATACTAAAAGTTATAATTTCAGTCCAAAGCTCTCTCAATGAACGTCAAAAATATGTAAAAGAACATTCTCCTCACCTTGAACTAATCTTTTAAGACGGGGTTTTCTTAACTCACTTTTGGTACATAAGACTTTGCACTCTGATCAATTTTTGTCAAGTTATTTTTGATAAAGTTTTGAATTTTATGTACTCCAACTTCTTGTTTTTGAAAAATGGCTGCAATCAGACATAATGTTATCCTCAAACTCTCAACTGCTATTGGACAAAATGACGTATCCTGGGCACTGGCTAAAAAATAACGTTGCAAGTCAATGCCAGGAATCGACAAGGATATTGACACCATTTCTGGGCAGCTGTCAAAATCCTTCGGACTTGTATTTTTTTCAGATTCACAGCATTGACTTACATCATTATGTTTTCAGTCAGTGTTAGAGCCAAGAAAACTTCAGTTTGCTAATAGCAGTAGAATATTTGAGAATAAAATTGCATTCGGCTGCAGCCATTTGTCATGAGCAAGAAGTCTGACATGCCACCTCCTCTCTCTCACGTCCCTTATCCAGACCCTCAACTCGTCATTGCCTTCTTCCCATCATTCTTCTATAGGTACAGTGTGCTGTTTTGGGCATGGTTTGTGTTCTTACAGTCTTGAATAAATGCTAACAGTCCCTGAACAACTATAAAAAATTGTAACAAGCGCCACTCTAACTTAGTCCTTCCTGTGAGAAAAAATTTTTTTGCTACCAACTGAGCTGCATGGACCGAACTGTAGCTTATACATGCTGTTGTTGATTTATATGAATAACGCCTGTAGAAACCTGTCTCTACAGGCACCTGTAGGAGTAGAGGCTGCTTCTGTGGCTCAAAGACACCCTCCTGCACTGAGTGAACTACCGACAGGCAACTGATGGTCCAGGTTATTGGCATCAAATTGGTCAGTAATGACATTTCAGTATTGAGCACCTTACAGGGCCGGTATTGACCCGGCACAGGATTACTGCCGTAGCGTAGAATCTCAAAGTTAGCTGTGAAACTTCAGAGGGCCAGATCCAAGACTTACCTGCCTCCAGACCCAAAGGAAGGTGGACATCAGGCTACAATACTTGTATTGCCTATATGCTTTAGGCATTAGGCCATATCCCTAACTCTAGAGATGGCCTCCCTAGAGCTGTACAATAAATGTTGCCATAAACTACAACCAGACTGATTTGTCTGAGCCACGGGCTCAGCATAGCTGTTCATGTCCATTGATCAAATGGCACCGGACATACCTGCGGTGTCACCTCTGGAGAGAGGCAGAGTACTTGAGGCTGGTGATTTCTGTGGTAACAGACCAGAAACTACGACATTGGTGGCAGCGGTGGGATAAACAGTACCTTCCCACTCTGTGTTGGCCTGTCACGCTACCCTAGCCCTACAAATGCTCTGCAGGTCAGCTACCATTTAATCTACAGAGTAGATTGATAGAATTGTTGGGCACAAGCCATACCAGATCTCCCTGCAAGCTCATAGAGTTTTAGTTTAGAATGCTAGTATTCTGTAGCCAATGAGATCGAAATCTACCACAATGTGATCATAGCTGAGCAGACAACTGCAAGCCACTACATGACGTGTATAACACTTAGATGATGGTAGCTCGACAGCCTACGCTTGAGACAGAATTAACATTATTTACATTTCATGACACTGACAAAGGTTTTTTGTCAATGTTTTAAGTTATTTTTTAGCATTGTCAGATTTGAGCTCCGTAGATGCGCAGTGCTTTCAATGCCTTAATTAGAGGTATCAGTTCTGTGTAGAATGATGTGTACATGAATGTATCAATAAATAATGTAGGCGTGCTTCAAAGAAAATGCCATTTCGCTTTTTGTACAAAAGACTGGAGATTTAACATCTCAAGAGTTAAAATACTCCATTTACTGCTGAGTTGCTGTCACACATCAGGCTACATTTCCAGCATAACTCTGAGGCTAAGGTGTATTGCTGTCATTGAAATGTAAAGCTATTGTACGGAAATGTATCGCCCTGCATAGACCTGGGGCTTAGGAATGTGGTTTATATGTACAGCGTAGATTGGATAGCCATAGTATACTTCCTGTACACTTACTGTACACTTACTGTACACTTACTGTATACTTACTGTACACTTACTGTACACCTACTGTACACTTATTGTATACTTACTGTACACTTACTGTACACTTACTGTAGACTTCCTGTATACTTCCTGTACACTTACTGTATATTTACTGTATACTTACTGTACACTTACTGTACACTTACTGTATACTTGCTGTATACTTACTGTATACTTCCTGTACACTTACTGTATACTTACTGTATACTTACTGTACACTTACTGTATACTTACTGTACACTTACCGTACACTTACCGTATACTTACCGTATACTTACCGTACACTTACTGTACACTTACTGTATACTTACTGTACACTTACTGTATACTTACGGTACGCTTACTGTACGCTTACTGTACGCTTACTGTACGCTTACTGTACGCTTACTGTACGCTTACTGTACGCTTACTGTACGCTTACTGTACGCTTACTGTACGCTTACTGTACGCTTACTGTACGCTTACTGTACGCTTACTGTACGCTTACTGTACGCTTACTGTACGCTTACTGTACGCTTACTGTACGCTTACTGTACGCTTACTGTACGCTTACTGTACGCTTACTGTACGCTTACTGTACTACGCTTACTGTACGCTTACTGTACGCTTACTGTACGCTTACTGTACGCTTACTGTACGCTTACTGTACGCTTACTGTACGCTTACTGTACGCTTACTGTACGCTTACTGTACGCTTACTGTACGCTTACTGTACGCTTACTGTACGCTTACTGTACACTTACTGTACACTTACTGTATACTTACTGTATACTTACTGTACACTTACTGTACACTTACTGTATACTTACTGTACACTTACTGTATACTTACTGTATACTTGCTGTACGCTTACTGTACGCTTACTGTACACTTACTGCACACTTACTGTACACTTACTGTATACTTACTGTATACTTACTGTACACTTACTGTACACTTACTGTACACTTACTGTACACTTACTGTACACTTACTGTACACTTACTGTACACTTACTGTACACTTACTGTATACTTACTGTATACTTACTGTACACTTACTGTATACTTACTGTATACTTACTGTACACTTACTGTACACTTACTGTATACTTACTGTACACTTACTGCATACTTACTGTATACTTACTGTACACTTACTGTACACTTACTGTATACTTACTGTACACTTACTGTATACTTACTGTATACTTACTGTACACTTACTGTACACTTACTGTATACTTACTGTATACTTACTGTACACTTACTGTACACTTACTGTATACTTACTGTATACTTACTGTATACTTACTGTACACTTACTGTACACTTACTGTATACTTACTGTATACTTACTGTACTCTTCCTGTACACTTACTGTATACTTACTGTATACTTCCTGTACACTTACTGTACACTTACTGTACACTTACTGTACACTTACTGTACACTTACTGTACACTTACTGTACACTTACTGTACACTTACTGTACACTTACTGTATGCTTTCAGATTCAAAAGATATCACAGATGTTTGATGAATTATATTTGCTCCAACAGTCGACACAAAAAATTTACAAATAATTGATTTTCTACACTTCATTCCTTTCATGCTTTGACAACATTAACATTAGCCTGTGGTTCTTAGCATTTGATATTTGCAAGTAGAGGATAAATGAGGAGAGAAGGATATGTAAATAAGCGCAGAAAGTTTTAGGCATGCTAAACAACCTTCCATAATTAGTCTGTGATACCTTTAGCCTTCAAATCTTCAATAACTCTGCCCAAGTATGTAGGGTCGGGGTAGCCATAAGCCGACGAGCCACCGTGAGTGTTTGTCTTGTGATGTATATCGTTCCAGACTACGCAGTTGTCCGCCCCTGTGGTTATGGACAGGCCTACATTGAACACAAGCCTCTGGTTGAAGGCTTTTCTTAGCAGGTTCTCTACCCTCTTTCCTTCAGCGTTGTTGGGCAAGTAGGCTACACGGCTCGTTCCAGCATATGGCAAACCAGGATGTGGGTGCTCAGGCTAAAAAAATCGATAAGCAGGTTTGATCTGGTATAGTCGTAAAACCAAAAGTTTACACAAGTTGCAATAACATAAAGTTGTATCACAGCTCTGAAGTGACTAACTGCTAGTAGGATATGACTAACTGCTAGTAGGATATGACTAACTGATAGTAGGATGTGACTAGCTGATAGTAGGATGTAACTAACTGCTAGTAGGATATGACTAACTGCTAGTAGGATATGACTAACTGATAGTAGGATGTGACTAACTGATAGTAGGATGTGACTAACTGATAGTAGTAAGTGACTAACTGATAGTAGGAAGTGACTAACTGATAGTAAGAAGTGACTAACTGATAGTAGGAAGTGACTAACTGATAGTAGGAAGTGATTAACTGATAGTAGGAAGTGACTAACTGATAGTAGGAAGTGACTAACTGATAGTAGGAAGTGACTAACTGATAGTAGGAAGTGATTAACTGATAGTAGGAAGTGACTAACTGATAGTAGGAAGTGACTAACTGATAGTAGGAAGTGACTAACTGATAGTAGGAAGTGACTAACTGATAGTAGGAAAAGACTAACTGATAGTAGGAAGTGACTAACTGATAGTAGGAAGTGACTAACTGATAGTAGGAAGTGACTAACTGATAGTAGGAAGTGACTAACTGATAGTAGGAAGTGACTAACTGATAGTAGGATGTGACTGACTAACTGATAGTAGGAAGTGTCTAACTGATAGTAGGAAGTGTCTAACTGCTAGCAGGCCGTGACAAAGGCAGGGAATGGACTGCACAGATTATCAGGTTACAGTTAAACCTTTATGGCTCCACACATTTCCAGTGAAACTTTGTACAATTTGTAATCACGTGCGTGTATCATCCTAATGAGCCCAGTACAGATTCCATACAGTGGTTATTTTATACTAACTGAAGCTTCACAACAACTGCATGTTTAGAATAAAATGGCAAATTGATTGCATATATTGAGTGCATCTTTAGTGATATTGAGTGGCGAATTAGTGGTAAATCATTAATGGATCCAACCCCGCTCTCTGTATCCACCCCTGGCCACTTACCACCCCCTCTGATGTAGAAATCCCTGTCCCACCCTTCCCTAGATGCTTACCCACTTCATAACCATCCCCACCCCACCTTCCCTTAATCATATAAATTTGTGTCCGACTATCTTGTCTACGCCATGTTTTCTCCTTCCCTTTTTTCCTACATTCCTGTCACCCTCTAACCCTCCCCCTCTCTTCCAAGCGTCCCACCTCGAGAGAACTAGCCGGCAAGTTTCCACTCCCATTCCTTGGCTGCTTCGACAATCTATTCTAGTAGGAAAACAGTGCTCTCCCCCCCCCCCCCCCTTCCTTTAAGTGCCCCACCCAACCCAGCTCTATAAAACCTCCGCAGTCGAATCCTTTCCACCCCCTTTCCTCGAGTTCCAACCCCCTAATTAAAAGTACCTCTTTCCCCCTGCTACAAGAAGGTAGAAAATGGCACTGATCCTACCTGGGTTATCTCCCCTCCGGGGCACAACTCCCCAGAAGCAGACGAGTAGAAGGCACCAGGGCCTAGGATGCTGAGGACAGATGTACCAAAGGAGATTGGTAATCTCCTGCACAAGCAGACGCATTAGTAGAAAGGCTTACGCAAGGCCCTGATGAGCCCCCTGGTGAGCAGCCAATCATGACTCTATTTATAGGAGCACAATGCTCGTTACTGTCAGTAGGCTACAAGCTTTGTTACAAGAACATTCTGGATTGTACTTTTTGTATCATTACGCATACCAAAAGTACAGTAAACATTTACCACGTGCTAGTTTGTTTGGTCAGTTGCCTTGGTTACGCTTGGTACTTGGTTGTTAGATCAGTTGAAGGTCAAGCCTAGGTCTAGTCTAGGTCAAGTTGGATAAAAATACTCACTTATTGACACGCAAGCAAATTCTCCCTATTTCTCTCTAATGGTAACTCCACCCTTATTTCCTTCTGGTGCAGTCGATATAGACGGAGAAGCCGAGTAAATTATCTAGACTTCTAACACACATACATGTAGATTTACATGTAGTTTGCCCAAAGCCTCATATTCCATTTGTAATTCATTTTTATTTGCTGCCTCAACAAGCAAGTCAGCTGAAACTTATATAACCTCAGTTAGCAAAGCAAAGCTCTACTTGTGTCTAGTTGGGTTGTAAGCTTACTATGACAGCAGGCAGCCAACTGCTCCTATTTGTTGAGATGTTAGCAGGTACATATGCACTGTACATTTGCCTGCTGCTTCAACTGATGGCAAGCTTCAAAAAAAGTAAACCACCCAGCGACACATCTACCATTTACTCAGTCAGTCAGTGACCGGTGAGTCAGTGACAGGTGACTGCCAACAATACCGTAGAGAAATTATATCAAGCTCCACTGATATATAATAAGATACTTTTAACAATTTGGTAATAAGAAAAACTTAAAAATAGCTATCCTAGGATAAATAACACATTTGTTGATATTTTTCGGCATAATGATTAAAGCCTGTGAGGTTCTGTCTTTGCGGGCGGTGGCTTGGACCTTTTCCATCTAGCTGATGCAATTATCTTAGTCTGTGGTTTTTGCTCCTGCACCTGACCTCATCAGTCGTGCTATATGAGTATTCCTATACTGAACTGTCTGCTATATGCTATATGAGTATTCCTACACTGAACTATCTGCTATATGAGTATTCCTACACTGAACTGTCTGCTATGTGCTATATGAGTATTCCTACACTGAACTATTTGCTATATGAGTATTCCTACACTGAACTTCTGCTATGTGCTATATGAGTATTCCTACACTGAACTGTCTGCTATGTGCTATATGAGTATTCCTACACTGAACTATTTGCTATATGAGTATTCCTACACTGAACTTCTGCTATGTGCTATATGAGTATTCCTACACTGAACTGTCTGCTATGTGCTATATGAGTATTCCTATACTGAACTGTCTGCTATATGCTATATGAGTATTTCTATACTGAACTGTCTGCTATATGCTATATGAGTATTCCTATACTGAACTGTCTGCTATATGCTATATGAGTATTCCTACACTGAACTGTCTGCTATATGCTATATGAGTATTCCTATACTGAAGTGTCTGCTATGTGCTATATGAGTATTCCTACACTGAACTGTCTGCTATGTGCTATATGAGTATTCCTACACTGAACTGTCTGCTATGTGCTATATGAGTATTTCTATACTGAACTGTCTGCTATATGCTATATGAGTATTCCTATACTGAACTGTCTGCTATATGAGTATTCCTATACTGAACTGTCTGCTATATGCTATATGAGTATTCCTACACTAAACTGTCTGCTATATGCTATATGAGTATTCCTACACTGAACTATCTGCTATATGAGTATTCCTACACTGAACTGTCTGCTATGTGCTATATGAGTATTCCTATACTGAACTGTCTGCTATATGCTATATGAGTAACTATACTGAACTGTCTGCTATGTGCTATATGAGTATTCCTACACTGAACTGTCTGCTATGTGCTATATGAGTATTCCTATACTGAACTGTCTGCTATATGCTATATGAGTATTTCTATACTCAACTGTCTGCTATATGCTATATGAGTATTTCTATACTCAACTGTCTGCTATATGCTATATGAGTATTCCTATACTGAACTGTCTGCTATATGCTATATGAGTATTCCTATACTGAACTGTCTGCTATATGCTATATGAGTATTCCTATACTGAACTGTCTGCTATGTGCTATATGAGTATTTCTATACTGAACTGTCTGCTATATGCTATATGAGTATTCCTATACTGAACTGTCTGCTATATGCTATATGAGTATTCCTATACTGAACTGTCTGCTATGTGCTATATGAGTATTCCTATACTGAACTGTCTGCTATGTGCTATATGAGTATTCCTATACTGAACTGCTGGGTGGATACGCAAGGCCAAAGAGGCCCACCCGTCTACCCTCTTTGACAAGGCAACAGAGTTGAAAGAAACATCCCGTTGCAACTCTGGCGAAAGCTATTCACTCCTTCAACCATCTCCGAGGGTAGCGAGGGTAGGATGTCCTGCCACTCTCATCCCTGCCCTTTCTCTACCAAATCTGTTCATGCAATCATTTCCCAGACGGGCCAAGCTGCTCCCCAGTAAGAAGAGCTACCTATTACTGTCATTTCATTTGCTTTTCTTCCCCAATTGCCTTCAACGGCGAGTTTTTCTCTCTCAATTCGCTGCAGCTAAAAACTGTCCACTACACGGCGTAAAAGACTGGCTGAACAATGATTACGGCTGATCAGACCTTAGGCTATGTGTCTGGCAGCGCAACAGAAGTGGAAATGTGCAGCAAGTATTGTGACAAAAACAGTGGAGTAGCAATACCTCCTATCAATGAATGAGCCTGCTGGACAAGGGAATTCCCCAGATATGTCAACAAGGAGTGAGTGCCAATGCGCAATCGCTGAAGGAGCTATTGTTTGTGCAAAGGATAAGATAACATAATAGGTATTGATTAGTTCTTCCAGTGACAAACTGGGTAATGGGGTCAGCTGGCTCTAATCTGATGGTACTTCCTGTTAGCTGTCTGCTCAGTACTGTCACTCCATGTCACCACAGACCACTTACACACATAGTTCCATGCGTACAAGCAGCTAGTTCTAGACAAGTAGTCAGTTAGTTCTATACAAGTAGTCAGTTAGTTCTACACAAGTAGTTAGTTAGTTCTATACAAGTAGTTAGTTAGTTCTACACAAGTAGTCAGTTAGTTCTATACAATTAGTCAGTTAGTTCTAGACAAGTAGTCAGTTAGTTCTATACAAGTAGTTAGTTAGTTCTATACAAGTAGTCAGTTAGTTCTATACAAGCAGTCAGTTAGTTCTATACAAGTAGTCAGTTAGTTCTATACTAGTAGTCAGTTAGTTCTATACAAGTAGTTAGTTAGTTCTATACAAGTAGTCAGTTAGTTCAATAAAAGTAGTCAGTTAGTTCTATACAAGTAGTCAGTTAGTTCTATACAAGTAGTTAGTTAGTTCGATACAAGTAGTTAGTTAGTTCTATACAAGTAGTTAGTTAGTTCGATACAAGTAGTTAGTTAGTTCTATACTAGTAGTTAGTTAGTTCTATACAAGTAGTCAGTTAGTTCAATAAAAGTAGTCAGTTAGTTCTATACAAGTAGTCAGTTAGTTCGATACAAGTAGTTAGTTAGTTCGATACAAGTAGTTAGTTAGTTCTATACTAGTAGTTAGTTAGTTCTATACAAGTAGTCAGTTAGTTCAATAAAAGTAGTCAGTTAGTTCTATACAAGTAGTCAGTTAGTTTTATACAAGTAGTTAGTTAGTTCGATACAAGTAGTTAGTTAGTTCTATACAAGTAGTCAGTTAGTTCAATAAAAGTAGTCAGTTAGTTCTATACAAGTAGTCAGTTAGTTCTATACAAGTAGTCAGTTAGTTCTATACAAGTAGTCAGTTAGTTCTATACAAGTAGTCAGTTAGTTCTATACAAGTAGTCAGTTAGTTCTATACAAGTAGTCAGTTAGTTCTATACAAGTAGTCAGTTAGTTCTATACAAGTAGTTAGTTAGTTCGATACAAGTAGTTAGTTAGTTCTATACAAGTAGTTAGTTAGTTCTATACAAGTAGTTAGTTAGTTCGATACAAGTAGTTAGTTAGCTCTATACAAGTAGTTAGTTAGTTCGATACAAGTAGTTAGTTAGTTCTATACAAGTAGTTAGTTAGTTCGATACAAGTAGTTAGTTAGTTCTATACAAGTAGTTAGTTAGTTCGATACAAGTAGTTAGTTAGTTCTATACAAGTAGTTAGTTAGTTCGATACAAGTAGTTAGTTAGTTCTATACAAGTAGTTAGTTAGTTCGATACAAGTAGTTAGTTAGTTCTATACAAGTAGTTAGTTAGTTCTATACAAGTAGTTAGTTAGTTCTATACAAGTAGTCAGTTAGTTCTATACAAGTAGTCTGTTAGTTCTATACAAGTAGTCAGTTAGTTCTATACAAGTAGTCAGTTAGTTCTATACAAGTAGTCAGTTAGTTCTATACAAGTAGTCAGTTAGTTCAATAAAAGTAGTCAGTTAGTTCTATACAAGTAGTCAGTTAGTTCTATACAAGTAGTCAGCTAGTTTTATATTAGTAGTTAGTTAGTTCTATACAAGTAGTTAGTTAGTTCTATACAAGTAGTCAGTTAGATCTATACAAGTAGTCTGTTAGTTCTATACAAGTAGTTAGTTAGTTCTATACTAGTAGTCAGGTAGCACATTCCCCTCTCAGTGGTAGGTTAGACACTGTAGAACAGCACAAGCACACACTGTATGTACCGCAGGTATAACAGAATACAATAAATAATGTATTCACTCACCCCTTGTATACCAGAAGGAATGTTGTAATGTATTGTAATACAACCAAATCCTTCATGTCCAGGTAAAGAGCTCGTAGATGTGCTGGTTGTCATGGTACCACCAGGAGGTTGTTTACCTTCAGGGGTCCTAAAAGGCACCCTGCAGGTAGGACATAAATGTGACTTTGATGTACTCACTACTTGGTCTAGACAACCTTTGCAGAACTGATGAGAACAAGCTAATGTGTGAAGGTTGACTAGGGTGTCCATACAGATTGGACAATCAGGAGAGAAAGGCATTGTTGCGGCCATGGCAAGAGGCAGTAAGCTTGTTAATGTCCCAGCTGTTGTTGATATGGAGAAATCAGCGAATCATATGAAAGAAAGCAAACACCGCAAACCACAGGGCAATGGGGAATCCCCTGAATGATGTAATCATTACTTTACTGAGGGGAAACCCTTTAACAGAGCCATACAGTCAGAAACAGATCGATGCATTCATTGAGTGAAGGCAAACAACTCTGTTGATAAACTAACTTATTGAGCCTAACTTCATGAGCGGGCACAAAACGAACAATACATCACATGTGCAGATTTTTGAAGAGTTATGACAATGGTCCATTCATCTATACTTTGTTTCAGCTGTGCCATAAAAATTCACTTTCTGTTGTTGGGACAATTATTTCAAATTTCACCTATCAGCACACTAACAAAAAAAATGGTTTTGCAATTTTATACCCAATCATAAAGTTGATATAAAAATAAATGTAATTATGTTACTTTTATCATCCGTTTCTGTAATGGCAGACATTATCTACTAGCAGACATTATCTACTAGCAGACATTATCTACTAGCAGACATTATCTACTGGCAAACATTATCTACTAGTAGACAGTATCTACTAGCAGACATTATCTACTGGCAGACATTATCTACTAGCAGACAGTATCTACTAGCAGACATTATCAAAAAACTGTGCTAATACATATTTGTATCACTTATTAGCTTCAGCTCAATTATCTATATCAATGATTAATACTTGTTATCATTATCATTCAGAGCAGCTTTACAAAACGGGTGATTCTTGCCATGATAAGAAAAGATCTCGATCCTCTTTGGATTAACAATAGATTAACGTTGGATTAACAATGGATTAACGTTGGATTAACAATGGCTGAAGAGTTGTCTTCTCATAACTGTAGAAGATCGAAAAGACCCCAAAGATTGGTCAAACTTTTGTCATGGAAATAGGCTCATTGCCAGCTAGAGTGTACCAAATGCTACTCTACCAAACGACCTTCAAAACTGATCATCCACGTTGTTGCTTGTTTAAGTTCAAATGTTGGCAAGCAGTCAAAAGAATTAACCAATAAGACACCTTAGGCGTGCTTTCGGATACCCTATGCATAGGGCAGTCGTTGAATACTCGTTGAGGGCTCAACGATGACTGTCGTTTAACGGAAGTTGTTTGAGCATAAACCATAGACATATTTATTTTCATCAACGTCTGTGAAAACTGTATAGCTGGAGCGAGCCCACTTTAGTTTCTTTACAAACAAAAAAGAATTACGATGATTTTATCGTCTGATGTATTTTCTATGTACATTATAATGCATTGTCACGACTTGAAACGGGGAGGAACAGTGATTGATAAAAGTTGACTCGTTAAAACTGTTGGCTAGGTGGAGTCAAGGTCAGTCAACGACGCTACCTTCCTCGCTTGTCACTTCCATCGTTGAGTCCAAATTGCCCATTGCCGCCATGTTTTTTCTGCCCTCAACGACGGGGTTTCCGAATGGTCTCGTTTAATCCCATCGTTAAGCCCTACGCGTAGGGTATCCGAAAGCACCCTAGATATCAGCAATCAACCAGTAGAGGCGGCCATGTACAAATATGAATTGTTGGCAAGGCCTGCAGTTTGGTGGAGGCTTGTGTCTCAACGTATGTCTGGTATTTAATCCACTCCGTAAGTCACTAATCTGTTTCTACTAAATAGTAACTAGAGGGCTTTTCTAAAAGAACTCTCTTGGATGAGGCAGGTCTGCCATAAGATGTACACACCACTGTGTTACTACAGCCAGTTACTGTATATCAACACTGGTACACACCACTGTATTACCACAGCCAGCTACTGTATATCAACACTGGTACACACCACTGTATTACCACAGCCAGCTACTGTATATCAACACTGGTACACACCACTGTATTACCACAACCAGCTACTGTATATCAACACTGGTACACACCACTGTATTACTACAGCCAGCTACTGTATATCAACACTGGTACACACCACTGTATTACCACAGCCAGCTACTGTATATCAACACTGGTACGCACCACTGTATTACCACAGCCAGCTACTGTATATCAACACTGGTACACACCACTGTATTACCACAGCCAGCTACTGTATATCAACACTGGTACACACCACTGTATTACCACAGCCAGCTACTGTATATCAACACTGGTACACACCACTGTATTACCACAGCCAGCTACTGTATATCAACACTGGTACACACCACTGTATTACCACAGCCAGCTACTGTATATCAACACTGGTACACACCACTGTATTACCACAACCAGCTACTGTATATCAACACTGGTACACACCACTGTATTACCACAGCCAGCTACTGTATATCAACACTGGTACACACCACTGTATTACCACAGCCAGCTACTGTATATCAACACTGGTACACACCACTGTATTACCACAGCCAGCTACTGTATATCAACACTGGTACACACCATTGTATTACCACAGCCAGCTACTGTATATCAACACTGGTACACACCATTGTATTACCACAGCCAGCTACTGTATATCAACACTGGTACACCATTGTATTACCACAGCCAGCTACTGTATATCAACACTGGTACACCATTGTATTACCACAGCCAGCTACTGTATATCAACACTGGTACACACCACTGTATTACTACAGCCAGCTACTGTATATCAACACTGGTACACCATTGTATTACCACAGCCAGCTACTGTATATCAACACTGGTACACCATTGTATTACCACAGCCAGCTACTGTATATCAACACTGGTACACACCACTGTATTACCACAGCCAGCTACTGTATATCAACACTGGTACACACCACTGTATTACTACAGCCAGCTACTGTATATCAACACTGGTACACACCATTGTATTACCACAGCCAGCTACTGTATATCAACACTGGTACACCATTGTATTACCACAGCCAGCTACTGTATATCAACACTGGTACACCATTGTATTACCACAGCCAGCTACTGTATATCAACACTGGTACACACCATTGTATTACCACAGCCAGCTACTGTATATCAACACTGGTACACCATTGTATTACCACAGCCAGCTACTGTATATCAACACTGGTACACACCACTGTATTACTACAGCCAGCTACTGTATATCAACACTGGTACACACCACTGTATTACCACAGCCAGCTACTGTATATCAACACTGGTACACACCACTGTATTACTACAGCCAGCTACTGTATATCAACACTGGTACACCACTGTATTACTACAGCCAGCTACTGTATATCAACACTGGTACACACCACTGTATTACCACAGCCAGCTACTGTATATCAACACTGGTACGCACCACTGTATTACTACAGCCAGCTACTGTATATCAACACTGGTACACACCACTGTATTACCACAGCCAGCTACTGTATATCAACACTGGTACACACCACTGTATTACCACAGCCAGCTACTGTATATCAACACTGGTACACACCACTGTATTACCACAGCCAGCTACTGTATATCAACACTGGTACGCACAACTGTATTACCACAGCCAGCTACTGTATATCAACACTGGTACACACCACTGTATTACTACAGCCAGCTACTGTATATCAACACTGGTACACACCATTGTATTACCACAGCCAGCTACTGTATATCAACACTGGTACACCACTGTATTACTACAGCCAGCTACTGTATATCAACACTGGTACACACCACTGTATTACCACAGCCAGCTACTGTATATCAACACTGGTACACACCACTGTATTACCACAGCCAGCTACTGTATATCAACACTGGTACACACCACTGTATTACCACAACCAGCTACTGTATATCAACACTGGTACACCACTGTATTACTACAGCCAGCTACTGTATATCAACACTGGTACACACCACTGTATTACCACAGCCAGCTACTGTATATCAACACTGGTACACCACTGTATTACTACAGCCAGCTACTGTATATCAACACTGGTACACACCACTGTATTACCACAGCCAGCTACTGTATATCAACACTGGTACGCACCACTGTATTACTACAGCCAGCTACTGTATATCAACACTGGTACACACCACTGTATTACCACAGCCAGCTACTGTATATCAACACTGGTACACACCACTGTATTACCACAGCCAGCTACTGTATATCAACACTGGTACACACCACTGTATTACCACAGCCAGCTACTGTATATCAACACTGGTACGCACCACTGTATTACCACAGCCAGCTACTGTATATCAACACTGGTACACACCACTGTATTACTACAGCCAGCTACTGTATATCAACACTGGTACACACCATTGTATTACCACAGCCAGCTACTGTATATCAACACTGGTACACCACTGTATTACTACAGCCAGCTACTGTATATCAACACTGGTACACACCACTGTATTACCACAGCCAGCTACTGTATATCAACACTGGTACACACCACTGTATTACTACAGACAGCTACTGTATATCAACACTGGTACACACCACTGTATTACCACAGCCAGCTACTGTATATCAACACTGGTACACACCACTGTATTACCACAGCCAGCTACTGTATATCAACACTGGTACACACCACTGTATTACCACAGCCAGCTACTGTATATCAACACTGGTACACACCACTGTATTACCACAGCCAGCTACTGTATATCAACACTGGTACACACCACTGTATTACCACAGCCAGCTACTGTATATCAACACTGGTACGCACCACTGTATTACCACAACTGTATTACCACAACCAGCTACTGTATATCAACACTGGCCACCAAAAATGAAATGTCTCATCTTCAGGTATAGTATACCCAAAATATTTTTGATAATTCATCAATTGTGGGAAAGAATGATTGCTGTCTTTTCAAGTGGCAAAACTCACTAAAAACAATAATTAACATATCTAACACAAGACTTTCAAGTCAAAACTATTTAACTGCTTTTATATGACGTAAAGTTACTAGGGACATTATTCCTTCGGTAAACTTCTCTTCTCTAAATAACGGCCATTCGATTATTGTGTTCTGTTTTTGTGTTTCCTTTCCTCGTGGCTTTTTATGAAAAGTATTTTGAAGAAAAATGATTTTGTAGCTAATAAAGAATGTATACATATATATTGCAGAGAATTTCTGGGTTTTCTCCAGCTATTTGCAACCTTGTGCTGATGAGAAGGTTGCACAGTAAAATCTCCGAACACAGTGATGGGCTGCTGCCATTGGCTGGCGCATAAGCCTGGGACTACATTATGGTGATGAGTGACAAATTTAAATCTTTCATATTGCTGCAGACAGGCGATTTCAGTAAACTAGCAGACAAATCGCCCAATGTAAACGCAGATTTAGGAAACAAATATATAGACTTACAAATGGGCCTGTCTTCAGTGAGCCAATCAAAGACTATTTTTTCAACTGCATTTATCTGACAGCCCTGAAATTACCACGGTGGAGACATTGTATACCCATCACAGCTAAAGAATGTCAACCCACCATCATCACTACACTAGCTGCTAAAATGGAGATACAGTTAAACTCATCAGACATAGCTTCCACGTATAGGACTAAGAAAGAAAATATCTACATTAAATTCACATCTGAGCGTACCAGAGATGCACTCTATAATGGTAGAAAAGAACTACAGAAGAAAGGCATCACCACCAAATCAATTGGACTTGATTCTGATGACAAGATCTACATCAATGAAGTGCTAGACGACAAACAACGTGATCTGTTCTACAAGCCAGACTCAAGCGTAAATCACTCAGCTACAGATTCATATGGACATATCATGGTGTGGTATACATGAAAAAAGATCCTACAGGTGACATGATCAAGATTGGCTCCACTGCCGACCTTGACAGTTTAGCCGAATAGTTTAGTCAATTATTTACAGTGAACTCCGTCCTTGAGTTAACCTTTTATCATGTCAGACGAGATAGACATAGACAGCTTTATCAATCAGAAATCTCTCGTCCCCATTCACCAAGCCAAAGAATTTGTTTATGACGATCAATTTAGTATACTGCATGTCAATGTTAGAAGCCTACCAGATAAATTTGAGGAAGTATTGTTGATGCTCACCAAACTTGATATAAAATTTTCCTGTATAGTAATTTCTGAAACCTGGCTATTTGAAAATGATTTTTTAGACCAATATTTTATTGAAGGTTACAATCTATTTTGCAGTTCACGGAAATCTCACATGCCTAGAGGAGGCGGTGTTTGTATTTTTGTCAATCAGATGCTCGACGCTGGAGTGGTGACGGTTCAGCTAGGCGGGAGTGAGGCACTGGTCGCGGGGCTGTTTCGTGGGAGCCGCAGGGTGTTCTCTGTCCTCTGCGTTTATCGGAGTCCATCGGGTAAGTTGCCAGCGTTTCTTGGGGATTTGGCTCAGGTCTTACAGACCCTCCCAGCCGGATCACTAGTGGTCAGGGATATGAACATTGATCTAAATCCTTCTAATAAATCTTTTGTTGAATCAAGCACTAGGAAATACCTTAATATTCTGGATAACTATGAGTTCATAAATACTATTAGTAGTCCAACTAGATTTGGGGAGCATAAAAACAGTATTATCGATCATCTGTTAACAAATCGCCTAAACGGGATGATTAAAACGTGTACCGTTGATTACATGCTGGCTGACCATCAGGTTTGCTTAGGCTCATTAAAAATCAGTGCCAATTCAGACAAAGCCGCAGTGAGTAAAGTTTACACCATCACAAATTATGATATGCTTAGAGAAACGGTAGAAAGCGAGGATTGGCATAAATTAATTGATGACACAAGCGCATCTAACTCCATGGAAAACTTCATCTCGACCTTAGGTAGAATGGTCAAATCCTCTAGCATTGATGTTAAAGCCAAAATCATTAAACATAATTTTAAACAGCCTTGGATGACAAAGACATTGTTCTCTATCATTAGAAAGCTAACTAAGCTACATAAATTAAGCAAGCAACAGCCATTTAACGTTGCTTTGAGATGTAAATACCACAAATTCAGTAATTATGTAAGTAGTACTATTAAAAGCGCTAGAAAATTATACTATTCTGAGAAGTTCAATGCATGTAAAGACAATATCAATGAAAAATGGAAACTTATTAAAAGCCAAATAAACAAGAATAAAACTGACGATATCCCTAAACTGATAAAATTAGGTGATAAGGAAATTACAAAGCCTGTAGAAATTTTCCAGGTTTTCAATAAATCTTTCATAGATGTCGGTGATCAACTAGCTTGCAAGCTTCCGCCAGCCGGGACCAACTATAAAGACTATTTTACTGAAGTACCTCAAAATAACTATTTTAAATTCTATGAAATTGATGCCTGTGAAACATTTTCAATAATTTCAAGTCTCCAAATTAAGAAGTCTACAGGTCACGATTTGATCAGTACCAGGGTGATTAAAGAAAATTGTAATACACTTCTTCCAGTGCTTACTGAACTTATAAATCTGATCATTAAATTTTTTGATTTTCCAGACTGTATAAAAATTGCTCGTGTCTTACCCATTTTCAAAAAAGGGAGTAAGCATGATCTATCCAATTATCGCCCTATATCCATACTAAGTGTGATCTCAAAAATTGTGGAAAGGATTCTATGTAAACAGATACGAGACCACATGGAATTTGGCAACCTGCTCACCGAACACGAGTTTGGTTTCAGGTCCAACAAAAACACAACATTAGCTGTAAATGAATTTTTAGAAACTATCTACCAACATCTAGACCAAAGTAACGCAATTCAAACAATTTTTTTAGACTTTTCAAAAGCGTTTGACACTGTAAATCACCAAATCCTCTTAAACAAATTACCATTCTACAATTTTAACGAACCATCTGTTAATTTAGTTCAGTCATACTTGTCAAATAGGAAACAATATGTTAAGACCCAGAATGAAACTTCGGCCATGCAAACTATCAAAATAGGGGTACCCCAGGGGAGTGTTTTGGGGCCGCTTTTATTTTCAATCTTTATAAATGACATAGTGAAAGTTTCGCCAGCCTTTAAATACGTACTATTCGTAGACAATACTATCTTGCTCAGTCCAAACGCTGAATATACAAAGGATGAGCTCTTGAGAATCGATCAATGGTGCCTAGCAAACAAATTAGTTATAAATTTTAGTAAGACAATGCAAACTATTTTTAGGAACCCGCAAAAAAAGATTGACCAGGAGACTTTCATCTTGCCAACAATAGTTATAGTTAAAGAAACCAAATTCTTAGGAATTGTGCTTGACCAGCATTGTAGTTTTGAATCGCACATAAAAAAAGTAGAGCAGAAAATTTCATTTTTACTGTTAATGTTTCGTCACCTCACAAAAATACTAGATTTAAAAACTATGATTAATTTATACTACTCATTTATTTACCTTCATCTCATCTATGGCATTGAGTTTTGGGGGCATGCTGGCGACCATCTTCTAAATAAATTGCTTATCTGTCAAAAGAAGGCATTAAGAATTATTTTAAAACAGCCGCCTGGCTCTCAAGTCTCACATAAATTTCCCGAACTTAAAATTATGCCTATTAAAATGTTATTTAAATTCCGACTCATCATCTTCTATAAAAATCACATACTAAACCAGACTGATAATCGCAATTTAATTGTGAGTGACTATAAAATTATAACGCGCAAAGCCTTATATTTTCCCATCAAATTATTAAAAACCAAAACTGAAATAGGGCAAAGATCAATGTTCCATGTCGCTGCGAACCATTTCAGTGTTCTGGCTTGGGACCTGCGGGACCTACCTAGCCGTGTCTTCCAGGGATCGTGTGGCGGCTTGCCTGTGGGACGATGGTGACCGGGGGTAGTCTGCTTTCTGTTGCGCCCGTGGGGTGGCCTTGCCATCCTTGCTTTGACGCTATACAAAGCCCGCTACCGAAAGCCCGCTACCGAAAGCCCGCTACCGAAAGCCCGCTACCGAAAGCCCGCTACCGAAAGCCCGCTACCGAAAGCCCGCTACCGAAAGCCCGCTACCGAAAGCCCGCTACCGAAAGCCCGCTACCGAAAGCCCGCTACCGAAAGCCCGCTACCGAAAGCCCGCTACCGAAAGCCCGCTACCGAAAGCCCGCTACCGAAAGCCCGCTACCGAAAGCCCGCTACCGAAAGCCCGCTACCGAAAGCCCGCTACCGAAAGCCCGCTACCGAAAGCCCGCTACCGAAAGCCCGCTACCGAAAGCCCGCTACCGAAAGCCCGCTACCGAAAGCCCGCTACCGAAAGCCCGCTACCGATAGCCCGCTACCGATAGCCCGCTACCGATAGCCCGCTACCGATAGCCCGCTACCGATAGCCCGCTACCGAAAGCCCGCTACCGAAAGCCCGCTACCGAAAGCCCGCTACCGAAAGCCCGCTACCGAAAGCCCGCTACCGAAAGCCCGCTACCGAAAGCCCGCTACCGAAAGCCCGCTACCGAAAGCCCGCTACCGAAAGCCCGCTACCGATAGCCCGCTACCGATAGCCCGCTACCGATAGCCCGCTACCGATAGCCCGCTACCGATAGCCCGCTACCGATAGCCCGCTACCGATAGCCCGCTACCGATAGCCCGCTACCGATAGCCCGCTACCGATAGCCCGCTACCGATAGCCCGCTACCGATAGCCCGCTACCGATAGCCCGCTACCGATAGCCCGCTACCGATAGCCCGCTACCGATAGCCCGCTACCGATAGCCCGCTACCGATAGCCCGCTACCGATAGCCCGCTACCGATAGCCCGCTACCGATAGCCCGCTACCGATAGCCCGCTACCGATAGCCCGCTACCGATAGCCCGCTACCGATAGCCCGCTACCGATAGCCCGCTACCGATAGCCCGCTACCGATAGCCCGCTACCGATAGCCCGCTACCGATAGCCCGCTACCGATAGCCCGCTACCGATAGCCCGCTACCGATAGCCCGCTACCGATAGCCCGCTACCGATAGCCCGCTACCGATAGCCCGCTACCGATAGCCCGCTACCGATAGCCCGCTACCGATAGCCCGCTACCGATAGCCCGCTACCGATAGCCCGCTACCGATAGCCCGCTACAGATAGCCCGCTACAGATAGCCCGCTACAGATAGCCCGCTACAGATAGCCCGCTACAGATAGCCCGCTACAGATAGCCCGCTACAGATAGCCCGCTACAGATAGCCCGCTACAGATAGCCCGCTACAGATAGCCCGCTACAGATAGCCCGCTACAGATAGCCCGCTACAGATAGCCCGCTACAGATAGCCCGCTACAGATAGCCCGCTACAGATAGCCCGCTACAGATAGCCCGCTACAGATAGCCCGCTACAGATAGCCCGCTACAGATAGCCCGCTACAGATAGCCCGCTACAGATAGCCCGCTACAGATAGCCCGCTACAGATAGCCCGCTACAGATAGCCCGCTACAGATAGCCCGCTACAGATAGCCCGCTACAGATAGCCCGCTACAGATAGCCCGCTACAGATAGCCCGCTACAGATAGCCCGCTACAGATAGCCCGCTACAGATAGCCCGCTACAGATAGCCCGCTACAGATAGCCCGCTACAGATAGCCCGCTACAGATAGCCCGCTACAGATAGCCCGCTACAGATAGCCTGTAGATGATTAGAACAGATGTATTGAAAATACCAGACAAGCTAGCACATTAGGGAAAAAATATAAAAACTTTCAAATGTGCCGACTATCTGCAGTGGGCCAATCACAGATTACTATTTCAGCTGCACCCTAACTTTATAAATAGAGTAGCAGATGTTATTACTGTCAGTAGGTGGTTAGCTGTGGGAAGTAGAGAAGCTATCTGTACATTGTATTTTCTGTCATTTAAAATTGTATAAACATATTGACTTTTACCATATTGGGTTGCTGGAGGTTGAGTCAAGATGGAGCCAAGATCAAATTGTATAAATTGGCATCCATTCACCTATGAGCAAGTATCTGTTATTAACTCTAATGACTACACATTCCGGGGAATGTGTAGTTTACAGACACCGTCTGTCTTCATAAATACGAAAGTTTTCAATTTAACTTTGTCACTCGTCACCATAATGTAGTTGCCCGCATATGCGTCAATCAATGGGAACTGATCATCACCGTGTGAGATGATTTTTATTGGTTCCTGCAGCAAAATAACCACTTACTTGGGAGTCAAATAGACGACATTGGCAAAAGCGCAGACAAAATACTCAGTGTAAATTAAATGTAGCTTAATGCGTCACCTTGTCTGGAAGTTTTGCAGCAATTCTCTCTCGGTACATCTAAGTTCCGGAGCGGTGTACTCATATTCTACTGAGGAGTTGTGTCCTCGAGGAAAGACAACCCAGGTAGAACTAGGTACAATCCAACCAATGTTTGGCAGAGGAGAGTGAGGACTTTGAATTATGCTAGACGGCTGAATCTGGGGGGCCCAGAAGAGGAGGGTTAAGGGTTAGACTGTGTGGGCTTCAACAGAGTAGGGTGGGGAAAGGGAGGGGAAGGGTGGTGTAGAGCTTAAATTTCTACATATACCGGTTAAGGAGACTTACTGGGCCATATCCATGGGGCGGGGATATCTAGGCAAAGGGGAGAGGATGACAGGGACATAGAACAAGAGGACGGGCGAGTACAATGAATAAGAGCGAAATCAAAAACATAATTGATCACGCAAGTTCACTACAATACAATACTACTGTGACTGACTCGTGAAGTACTTTTTCATAAATTGTTGTCAATTACGGAAACGAGCATCATGGGTTTTTTGATAAATTTAGCACAGTTTACCATCACAGCAAACCATAGCTTGTGTACCTGCCAAGGCTAGCTTGTGTACCCAAGCCAGTGTATCTATTAGAAATGTTATAGCAATATTATTCATCTAAGTGGTTTCTTTAGCCTGCAAGTCCTCATTGAGTCTATTTAAGTAATCAGGGACGGGTTAGGTGTGTCAAGTATGATCCCAATACGAGCAACCTCACTCGTCTCGGACTCATCATCGATATAGTTCCATGTAACCCATTCAATGTTGGAGTTGTCTTAATTCAGTCAAAGACGACAACTCCTAATAAATTAAAATTTACCTAGAGCCAGTAGGACTTCCTCTCTATTAGAAGCTAGAAATGCTTCCCTCTGTACTTGTGCAAAGGCCTTCGATGCCTGATAACTCTAAATAGGAGAAGTATGCCTCAACAATGTAGATATCAGCATTGCAGACATCAGTAGCTCCGACAGCAGTGCAGACACTAGTAGCACGGACGTCAGCAGTGTAGACATCAGCATTGAAGACATCAGCAGTGAATACAGTGGATGTCTAGGGCCTCCGTGTGAGTCTCAGCATTCACTCTGCAGTGTGGAAGAAAGCTAAAATGTCTGAATCTGACAGCGGCAAGAGTCGTCAATATCGGAGAAGTTTTTGTTGCTTTAGTTTAAGGCAGACCAGTCTGTACAACCCAATGCACAGATCTCTGACAGCTCAACCAGCCATTTGTCAGCAACCTGTGGTTGGAGGAGTGCAAATCGGTAATCGCTGCTGGCATACTTCAAGGGCTTTTCACACGATGTGCTCGGATTATCCAACACCAACCACATGGTTGTTGGATAATGTAATGCCATCAAATCCGAGAGCAGCGCAGTGAAAAGCCCTTGAACTATTGCCGACACATAGCTGGTGCTTTGCTGACAAGCACTAGTAGAACTGTGTAAGATTCATGGTACACATTGTATGAGACAGATGGTATATGGTGTACAACATATGGTATACAACACATGGTATACAACACATGGTATACGGTACATGGTATACAATCCATGGTATACAATACATGGTATACAATACATGGTATACAATACATGATATGCAATACATGGTATACAACACATGATATGCAATACATGGTATACAATACATGGTATACAATACATGGTATACAATACATGGTATACAACACATGATATGCAATACATGGTATACAATACATGGTATACAATACATGGTATACAACACATGGTATACAATACATGGTATACGGTACATGGTATACAATACATGGTATACAACACATGGTATACGGTACATGGTATACAATACATGGTACATAGTGTAATCAACAAAGCTATATTTAGAAGCTGCAGCAGCCTAATCACATAAACCAGCGACGAATCTATTTAAAGCATAATCAAGTAAAATGGCCGATTGAGAGGTGGGGGACAGACTATCAACTAATCATATATGTTTGTTAATAAATGTGGCAATCTACCATCACAGCAAACCATAGCTTGTCTACCTGCCAAGGCTAGCTTGTGTACCCTAGCCTAGCTAGTGTATCTATTTGAAATGTTATAGCAATATTATTCATCTACTCAGTGATTCCCTTAGCCTGCAAGTCCTCAATGAGTCTATTCAAATAATCAGGGTCGGGGTAGCCATAGTTAGAAGGCCCCCCACTCATGCTGGTCTTGTGATGAATATCATTCCACACAACACAGTTATCACGTCCAGTAGTCACCGACTGACCAATGGTAAAGACCATCCTCTGGTTGAACGCCTTTCTTAGCAGCCTTTCTGCCTTACGTCCCTGTGTATTGTTGGGTAGGTAGGCTGTTCTACTTGTACCAGTAAATCGCTCACCAGGATTTGGGTGCTCGGGCTAGCAAACAACAAAATGCACATTAAAAAAATACGTATGTGGGACGAGGATACATAAAGAAATTACGGTAAATAATATAGCATATAGTATGTAACAAATAATTCATATTAAGTGTATTGGCAGGCTGGATCGATGAACATCTGCTATTATTTATATTATGAACAACATCTGTGGACGGCAAACGTATCAATCCAGGAGTTTTTTTTTTTATTATTAGACAATAATAAAAAATTGTATCCTGCAATCCAGATCAGTTTCTGAAGACATAAAAATCCCAAGTGCATTGTAACGAGGTAATTATTTTCTCATTTGTAAGCACTTCATCAACGGCGCTTACCATGTCATTATTCCAATATGGTACTGATAGCATGGTGTGTTATATGTATCAGTTAGTGATAGCGAGTCAAAGTAGAAACATTTCAGCACCTGTCTGGTTGGTGGCTTTTATGTAAAAACAACTCAATCTTGATTAACTATAATAATAACAATTATTTTTTATTATTTTAACAAAATGGCTCTGCTCTTTATTATGATATCACTTTATTTATAATCTGTTGTTACTATTATTGTACATGATAACCGTAATGTAATTAACAATAAACAATATATATAATTAACAATACTACAAATAATATAATTGGAATAACCTGCTTTGAAATATCCATCACCTACACAGCTAATAGTTAATTTATGTTATCGGTCGGCAGTGTTTGAGCCCTTGAATATGCTTCACAAATCAATTTTGCAATCTACTGAAAATATTGCTACCGACCAATTTGCATTAAATAAATTGTGAGAAATAATATTTATTTAATTTATTGTATAGATCGATCCTGCTTATGGATACACCTATACAGTAAATGAGATATATTATATAATATACAAAGTATAAATGCATTATAGTATATGATATACAATATGTATAAATGAGATATAGTATACACTACTCACCCCTTGTACACCTGATATAACATACATGTAGATGTACACACTCACCCCCTGTACACCTGATATAACATACATGTAGATGTACACACTCTCCCCTTGTACACCTGATATAACATACATGTAGATGTACACACTCACCCCCTGTACACCTGAAGGAATGGTATAGGTGATGACAATAGTCCCATAGGTAGGATATCCAGGTAGATGTGTGTAAGTTTGAGTGGTGGTTGTCATAATTCCACCTTTGGGTTGTTTTCCTTCAGCAGTTCTGAATGGAGTTCTGCAGGTGGGACACAGATGTGATTTGGTGGTTGTTTCCATCTGATCCAGGCAAGCCCTACAGAACTTGTGGGAGCATGGCAGGGCTATAGGATCCTTGATGTCATCCATACAAATAGGGCATTCGCTGTCACGTGGGGTGGATGAACCAGCGGCAGCACTTGTTCCATGTATATTGGCAGCACTTCCTGTGGAACCTTTGGCAGCATTTCTTGTGGCGGCACTTCCTGTGGAACCTTTCACAGCACGTTCTGTGGAACCTTTGGCAGCACTTTCTATGGAGCCTGTGGCAGCATTTCCTGTGGCGGCACTTCCTGTGGAACTGGTGACAGGACTTTTTGTGGGAGCAGAAGACGAGGCAGCAGATGGGTAAGAAGACAACTGTGTGGGTCGCATTTGTTGCTCTACATTCTCATCAGCATACATTCCACCAGTGACAAGGTATGAAACACCAGAGACCAAATCCTGGGCCATTCCTATTAAACCCCTTGAAGCTTCTCTGTTCTCTAAATCTACAGAACTTGGGGTTTGACTTGTAGAAGCTCCTGCATTCTTTGTTCCTTTCTTTCCGCCATGGTGAGGACGTGGTTCTCTCCCTTCAGACAGTCTTAGATCATTTAGTTCTACCTCTGCGTCATATGTTGGGTTGGTACGTCCTCCTCTTCCACCAGACGAGCTCCCTCTCTACACAATACAATAAGAGAATAGAAGAGCTCCCTCTCTACACAATACAATAAGAGAATAGAAGAGCTCCCTCTCTACACAATACAATAAGAGAATAGAAGAGCTCCCCCTCTACACAATACAATAAGAGAATAGAAGAGCTCCCTCTCTACACAATACAATAAGAGAATAGAAGAGCTCCCTCTCTACACAATACAATAAGAGAATAGAAGAGCTCCCTCTCTACACAATACAATAAGAGAATAGAAGAGCTCCCTCCCTACACAATACAATAAGAGAATAGAAGAGCTCCCTCTCTACACAATACAATAAGAGAATAGAAGAGCTCCCTCTCTACACAATACAATAAGAGAATAGAAGAGCTCCCTCCCTACACAATACAATAAGAGAATAGAAGAGCTCCCTCACTACACAATACAATAAGAGAATAGAAGAGCTCTCTACACAATACAATAAGAGAATAGAAGAGCTCTCTACACAATACAATAAGAGAATAGAAGAGCTCCCTCTCTACACAATACAATAAGAGAATAGAAGAGCTCCCTCTCTACACAATACAATAAGAGAATAGAAGAGCTCCCTCCCTACACAATACAATAAGAGAATAGAAGAGCTCCCTCCCTACACAATACAATAAGAGAATAGAAGAGCTCCCTCTCTACACAATACAATAAGAGAATAGAAGAGCTCCCTCTCAACACAATACAATAAGAGAATAGAAGAGCTCCCTCTCTACACAATACAATAAGAGAATAGAAGAGCTCCCTCTCTACACAATACAATAAGAGAATAGAAGAGTTCCCTCTCTACACAATACAATAAGAGAATAGAAGAGCTCCCTCTCAACACAATACAATAAGAGAATAGAAGAGCTCCCTCTCTACACAATACAATAAGAGAATAGAAGAGCTCTCTACACAATACAATAAGAGAATAGAAGAGCTCCCCCTCTACACAATACAATAAGAGAATAGAAGAGCTCCCTACACAATACAATAAGAGAATAGAAGAGCTCTCTCTCTACACAATACAATAAGAGAATAAAAGAGCTCCCTCTCTACACAATACAATAAGAGAATAGAAGAGCTCCCTCTCTACACAATACAATAAGAGAATAGAAGAGCTCCCTCTCTACACAATACAATAAGAGAATAGAAGAGCTCCCCCTCTACACAATACAATAAGAGAATAGAAGAACTCCCTCTCTACACAATACAATAAGAGAATAGAAGAGCTCCCTCTCTACACAATACAATAAGAGAATAGAAGAGCTCCCTCTCTACACAATACAATAAGAGAATAGAAGAGCTCCCTCTCTACACAATACAATAAGAGAATAGAAGAGCTCCCTCTCTACACAATACAATAAGAGAATAGAAGAGCTCCCTCTCTACACAATACAATAAGAGAATAGAAGAGCTCCCTCTCTACACAATACAATAAGAGAATAGAAGAGCTCCCTCTCTACACAATACAATAAGAGAATAGAAGAGCTCCCTCTCTACACAATACAATAAGAGAATAGAAGAGCTCCCTCTCTACACAATACAATAAGAGAATAGAAGAGCTCCCTCTCTACACAATACAATAAGAGAATAGAAGAGCTCCCTCTCTACACAATACAATAAGAGAAGAGAAGAGTTCCCTCTCTACACAATACAATAAGAGAATAGAAGAGCTCCCTCTCTACACAATACAATAAGAGAATAGAAGAGCTCCCTCTCTACACAATGCAATAAGAGAATAGAAGCACACGACTAGAGGACGGACTGCAGTGACCACAGATAGCAAAGAACTTCTCCCCTCTATGTACCAGTGCTAAACTATTGCGTCGTAGTTCACTTCATTCCACTTTATCGAGCAGATATTTCGAGCACAAACCACAGCGTGAGTTCATTGAAAAGAAAGCACAAATGTTTTGTGTCTTGATCGCAAATCTCCCAATAGGGTTGCAGTAGTGCTCCGGAAATAGTTTTCTTGCATTTATTAATGGGAGAGTGACGGCGTGATACCCAATATGGAATAAGAACTGTCCTTTCTTTGTAGTGTATAGATAGTATGTCTTAAATAGATATGACCAAGTATTGCTGCATAATCACAAATCATTTACTTTCCAAAGATTTTAAAAAAAAATCATTATTTTTCTCAATTTGCTTAAAAAAAGCCAGTGATTTAGATTCGGCTATCATCATTGTAGAGGAAAAATAATGCCAAATATTACTTTAATTGTTTTTTTTTATTGCGGATCAATCTTAAAGTATTGTGGAAAAATTTAGTATGCTCTCTCAACCATGAACCTACACACCCTCACCCACACCCTCACCCCTCTCGGATGTCTATTTATTTCCACACACCCCCTGTACACACACCCCTTTCCCGCACACCCTGTACACACACCCCTTTCCCGCACCCATTGTACATACACCCCTTTCCCGCACCCCCTGTACATACACTTCTCCCAACCCAACCCCCAGTCTCCTCCATTTCACCTGCAACAAGGGTTGATATGCTCACAATCACCTACCCAATGTGGCCAGAAACTCAGGTCCCTAAAGACAGCTCTCCCCTCCCCTCCCCATCCCCTTGTTTAAGGATAAAAACTACATAAATGAACAAACAACGGAACCAGAGTGATGGACAACGAATATTCAACATTATTTCCAACCAGTTTGGACCAAAAGAAAGCCCTTTCTTTCCCTTAAACAGCTACCCAAGCCACCCCGAGTTAAATAACATCTACCCAGAGCTGCAGTGAGCTGTAAACATCTTACAGCTTGTAAACAGAAGAGAGCAGCTTCCTACAAGACTGAAATGCAATACCGATACAAATGAAGGATGCACAATGATATAAGGGGACAGATGAAGAAAAGCAGCCAAGGTCACACTACAGAAGATGATGCAATACCCACAGGAAGAGGCGGAGCCCAGAGACCAAGTCAAAGACCAATATTTAGAATGGCGTGTTATTGTGTTTCATTGATTGGTTAATATTTTAATATTGATATTTGTGATTGGTTATGCCTTTATTTGGTAAGGTAGCATCCGAGGGAATTCTTATAAAGGCCAGACCAACTTGTACGGTCTGGCAGAGCAACAATTAGCCTCAGTTAGGATTGGACTCTTACCTGTTTCGTATCTTGCAGATAATAAACCATTGTATCACTAGCACTACAACTCATGTGTTGAGCCTGTTGGCTAACCCTTGGAGGAGTGTGTTTGGAGACATTGGAGGAGGAGGATACTGAGTGTGATCTCAGTGGCAGACTCTGCAACAGCTGGCAGCTGTGAGTCTGGAGCAGGAGTTGGAGAGTTTGAGGCGAACTTGCTTGATAACAGCTATTATAGCATTAGCTGTTATCGTTATTGCTGGGAGTTGGGAGCATGGATGAAATATACCAGGATTGCCAGCTACGGCCGTTCAATATAACTTTGACCACGATTCAAGTGATGCCGTCTATGGGAGTCGCCATGACTAGTGACTTTTACGCACTATCCGGTACATATATTGTGGCTTTTGAATGCAGTGCCGAGTTGTCTTCTCATTAAAAAGACAACTACGCCAATCCACGGGAAAAGTGACGTATTTCCGGTACGTTCAAATAATTTGAGTGTTTAAAAAAATGCGGTGGCTGCTATAAAAAGATTTTAACATAACTTGCGGCCCCTTACTATAGCGTACGTCACGACTCCCTTGTAAAAATTGTTTTGCTAACCCATTGTTTCATCAACACAAATCTCCACACAATAACAATACCTGGGAGGCCTACTTCTATGCAAGCAAAGCAAACAATTCAAAAAAAAGTTATAACTCTATCACAATAATTATTACAAGCTACTACATTACTATTTACTTTTATTTACCATTTCTATTAATAATTAACATAAATTATAATAATTTGACTAGAACAAATAAATAATTATTTATATTAATAAAAGTATGAAATGAATAATTATAGCAATGACAAACAAAGATTAATCATATGAACAGGAATAATATCTAAATAATAACAATAACATTAACAGGAATTCACCATAATTTTTTTATATTATTATATTTCAGTAAATGTAAATACATACTATTATCATTTACAACTATTAGATATGAAACTTTGAGGTCTCAGCATTTCTGCAATAAAAGAGCTCGATTTCGGCAAAGTTTATTACCAGAATTTGAAACTACTCGGATTTGAATGGCCAGCACTATAGGGTGACCAATCGCTGCCCTCAATAACAGATTTTGCACTCGCTGAACAGCAAGAAACCTGCCCATTCCGGCACAGACATTAAATGATTTGCAGCGATTCAAAAATGCCTACCTTCTATAGCCGCACATGAATATAGGCTCAACGTATGCATCTCCCTATATAAAGCTAGTCTCTTTCTCCACGCCAGCAGCGCAGAATGTTAATATTTTGTACTTTGTAGAGTTTCCATTCCAAACTAGTGATTTTAAAGAATGCAAAGAAAGCGGAGCAGCACATGCCAGCTCTAGGAGTCTTACATTATTGTAATCAACAAAATCAGCAAGCCATGGATACAACGAAAATAGCCGGGTTGCATCCATGAATGACAATTAGATCTATGCATTTGAGTGTATTCTGTTCTATGCTTTGGTCAGATCAAGGTTAATAAGTAGTTTACATCAGGGGGCGGAGCTTGGAAATCAGGGGGCGTATTTTTGGATTTCAAACCAAATGGCTTAGAGAGATAACATATGTTATTGTCTGTACAATATATACTGTACAATATATACTGTACAATATATACTGTACGACATAGACTGTACAATAGAGACTGTACAATATAGACTGTACAATATATACTGTACAATATATACTGTACAATATATACTGTACGACATAGACTGTACAATAGAGACTGTACAATATAGACTGTACAATATATACTGTACAATATATACTGTACAATATATACTGTACGACATAGACTGTACAATAGAGACTGTACAATATAGACTGTACAATATATACTGTACAATATAGACTGTACAACATAGACTGTACAATATATACTGTACAATATATACTGTACAATATATACTGAACAATATATACTGTACAATATAGTCTGTACAATATAGATTGTACAATACAGACTACAAAATTATTGCCTAACCTGACTTGGTGTCACCTGCTGCCTGCTGCCAAAACCACCAGTATAGGCAGCAGTAGCACCAGCAGCTCCTGATGAAATACTTCTCATTACTTCATGTATCTGAATTACCATTCCTAAATCATCCACCACAAAGAGAACCTGTTTTATCTCATGTAGAGGGTTTTGTGATGAATATTCTGCTAGAGCAGTCCAATAGCACTCAGCGCAGGTTTGAATAGGCACCCCCATGTTCCCTGTAATGTGAAAGAAAGAAACTTGCATACAAGATAACATGTAAAAAACAAGTGTTATAGATCACCTCAATGGAGCGGTACTAACCACTGCATACAGAGACCTTACCAGCCGAACATTTACTTGAACTACATTAGAGTCAGAGAAAATTATAGCTACCAATAGAGACTTGGCGAAAGGATTAAGTTATGGGATAAAATAGGCAAACACCTTCAGAGAGTTGATGTGGGTGGATGTTACTTTGATTATTTGGTTTGGGGTAGAGAGTTTATGCCCCAACAGACTACAGTAACAGCTATTTCAATTGGCCAACCTACGATAGTGTGAAGCTTAATAAACTATACACTGGCATGTCAGAGGGAGAGGGGAAGGTGGAGGGAGAGAAGAAGGTGGAGGGAGAGAAGGTGGAGGGAGAGAGGAAGGTGGAGGGAGAAAGGAAGGTGGAGGGAGAGAGGAAGATGGAGGGAGAGAGGAAGATGGAGGGAGAGAGGAAGGTGGAGGGAGAGAGGAAGATGGAGGGAGAGAGGAAGATGGAGGGAGAGAGGAAGGTGGAGGGAGAGAGGAAGGTGGAGGGAGAGAGGAAGATGGAGGGAGAGAGGAAGATGGAGGGAGAGAGGAAGGTGGAAGGAGAGAGGAAGGTGGAGGGAGAGAGGAAGATGGAAGGAGAGAGGAAGGTGGAGGGAGAGAGGAAGGTGGAGGGAGAGAGGAAGGTGGAGGGAGAGAGGAAGGTGGAGGGAGAGAGGAAGGTGGAGGGAGAGAGGAAGGTTGAGGGAGAGAAGATGTGGAGGGACAGAGATGGAGCATTTCGCCTGAGGAATGACAGATTAATTTTTAGGATAGATTGCACTACACTGTAACAGCTAACAAACAAAACCATCTATGCCGAGTTTAAATCTATATGTACCTATGTATGTAGAGGTGAAAAGTGTCTGTTTGTTTTTAACTGTATGAAAGGTATGGTATGTGTAAGGTATCTATGCCTATTCCATTACCCTGAGAGAGTGGAAAACTTCTGTGCAGACACTCTATTGGATCGCCTATATGTAAGGTAAGGGTTTAAAATTGCCATTAGCTCTCCACTTTTCTGTCTCTAATGTTTTTTCCATCAATGTGAAATAAGATAATTCACAAAAAACTCCATTTTGCTGATACCAGTTTGTTTTGTTCGAGAATGAATAATGATTTGTTGGTTTATGACTAGTTATCTTCTCCAGTGTCCTTCCCAGCCTCTCGTTTCTGTCAGTTAGTTGTCAGCAGCAGTTAATACAATACCAGATTATACATAACATGAAGCTCAATGAAACATGCCAGCACTTCGCCTCTGTAAGGACAGCAATATGCCAGTATACAGTTTTACTGTTTCTCCTATCAGAGTGAGGTGGAGGGGAGAGGTGGAGGGTGTAGAGTGGGACAGGGTTGGAACGGGGGTCGAACAGGACGGGGTGAGCGAGGTAAAGTGTGAGGAGTAGAGCGGGGTAAGATAGAGCAGGGTGGGAGAAGGGAGAGGTGCGGTAAAGGGGCAGAGGTTTGAAGTGGAGCAACAAGGAGGAGAGTGAGAGAGGCAGGAATGGTAATACTGCTAGTGTGAATATGTATATTACTTATGACAATATATTACTGACCAGAGCAGATAGCTGGTAGAGCTACAGTTCTACACTTCCGTGTTTCAGCCTCCTTCAGTGCATTTCTAATCGTTCTAACTAAGGAAGTTCTGATATCTTTTCCTTTCTGAGGAAGAGGGGCTATTGCATGTATTATGTAATGAACTCCGTTGATAGCCATCCTACCGTCAGCCCTACAACACAATGTTAGACAGTTAGACACTTCTCATGCACATGAAGTTACAAGCTGTAGTTGAAGAAGGTGCAAGTGCAATGAAGCCGATTAAAGCGTACTTTATATCTACTGTGCTGTAATAGAGTTATACGTAGCATTGCTATAATAGAGTTATACGTAGCATTGCTATAATAGAGTTACACATAGCATTACTTTAATAGAGTTATACATAGCATTGCTGTAATAGAGTTATACATAGCATTGCTGTAATAGAGTTATACATAGCATTGCTGTAATAGAGTTATACGTAGCATTGCTATAATAGAGTTATACGTAGCATCGCTATAATAGAGTTATACATAGCATTGCTATAATAGAGTTACACGTAGCATTGCTATAATAGAGTTACACGTAGCATTGCATATTTGCCTACAATATAAAAGAGATGAATCTGTTTTGTGTAAAGCCATGTTTACACAAAGCGATATTTTTAAGTTTGCCTATTTGCCAGACAAAACGCCACGCAAGTTTTATGGAAGCCTAATTGGTGCACCAACCTTGAGTGTCGGGTTCAACAATTAAGTTGCAATGATTTTATAGCCTCATAACGCAGTTCAACCAATTGTGTGGTTTGATATAGCGTATCCAATATTTTGTTCATTTGAGCTTGGTAAACAATGCTAAACAATGATTGTTATAAGATTTTAAGATTATTATTATATAGTTAATTATTACCACCGTTGTTAATAAATTCTTATTATATTTCATAAAAACTGAGTTTCATATAACTAGTAATAATTAATTTAATACCCGGAGTAGTTATTATTATTACTTTGGGCACAAAAATGAAATAAAATAATGTTTGAACATTGAGACAAAGTTTGTGTATTTTATTTTTCAACTTAAAATATTGTATTCTTTGTCATGTGAATTTTTTTCAATGCGTAGAGAACTACCTGGTATAACTTCATTAATTGTTAAATCACTACTCACCAACCCAATGCATGAGCGATTAACAGTAGTTATGATGATGATTATGATGAAAGCTGCAACTGCGACCACCGATTAAATCGCAGTTGCAGTCGCTATACTGTAAACCAAGCTTCAGAGTTGACATGAGCAGGCACTCAGTGCAATATTGTATATGCACAGAAGCTAGATATATAAATTTGACTTCTTTTACCTTTTTAGTCTAAATCAAATACTGCAGAGGGTTATATATTGTAATAGATTTGTGTCCTCTGTTACTAACATAACGGCATCCACTTCTAAGAGACGCTAACAACTTCACGGGGTCCACAACCCAGACACACTACACCACGGTTTACTACAGTAAATACTTTATTATCCAATTCTGTTTATAGCAATACCTAATGATACTTAAGTACAATCCACAAAACTTCTGCCTTCTCTCATATGCAGCAGCTCCTTATATAGGAGAAGGCAGGAAATCTCACCCCCTTATTAGGAGTGAACCGATGACAAACAAAAATAAAAATATACACGAATATAAATAGATAATATAAATCGCAATAACACAGTGAACCAATGGGAGGAGCAAACACATGGCAAAGTGGCTCTGGGCTCCTTTCCCGCTCTTTTAGTGGTGGTGAAAATCTTCCACTCCTTATATGGTATCCCTACTTCCTAGCTTCTGTTTCCATCACTTGTACTGTTCCAGTATTCAAATAATGAAGGGCTTTCTGCTCCTAAGGCCCCAGGCTACTGTTATCAGCCATCTTTAATACTGGCCCAGGGTAATAATCCTGGATACCCGGGGTACTAACCCGGGGTAGGCTCTGATATGTTCTATAGGCTGGGTACAGCATCTATACTGGCCCGGTATAGCCGGTATTCTTAAATCTGAGGAAATAGGTGTATGGGACGGGTCTACTTCAAGACCATTACTACAGGTAGGGGGAGGGACACAGGTGGTTTCTAGGGTGGGGGGGGGGGAGCGGACAGAGGGGGAGGGGGCGGACAGAGGGGCGGGGACAGCTAACATGTACAAATCTCCCACAATATGTAGAAAATGAAAGAAGTTCTGCATCGTAAACTGAATTCAGCCGTCAACCATATGGTTTTGCTGCCTTTCTCCAGGTCTTTTTTTGCCTTCCCAAGGTCTTTCCTTTGCCTTCCCAAGGTCTTTCCTTAGCCTTCCCAAGGTCTTTCCTTCACCTTTCCCCAGGTCTTTCGTCTGCTTTTCTCCAGGTCTTTCTTTCACCTTTTCCAGGCCTCGTCTCCAACATCTCTTGGCTCTCACACCCCATACCTCCACTTTTGTTTATTCTTTCCTCCCTCTTTAAACAATTTCAGTACAAAATAAATTTTTACACCCTCAATTCTTACTATCAACTCCCTCTAAACCTGTAATGCTCTTCCTTTGCATGAAACATTTCATCTTATTATTGTTACTGATTATACCATCGCTGAGTTGATATGAAATAAAACATTTCAACTCCTAAGAATAAAACAAGCATACCAGTCCTCATACTCTAACCAGGGCTCTACATAGCTCGACAATTTTAATAGTATGTTATGTTTTGTGAAATCAAAGTTTTTTACCACATTTTTGTGCAAGTAAAATGACTTTTTAATAAATAAGAGCATTCAAATTGAGCATATTGAATTTTTCTCTCTAGTAAAAATATAAAACTAGAAATTATTTTACAAGTTCATCTATAGCCCATTCTAAATGAGAAGCTGTCATTTTGTTTCTTACATAACTGTCACTCATATCGCCGTTCTAATGGGTTTCTGGTTTAATGCAACATCAATGATATGTTTATTAATGCTGTGGTTTAAATAAACACCTGGATAACTCTATCCGCCACCATTTGATAACTATATGCTCCTTATAAGGTATATAGATAGCAAATGTCAAAATGTGCAGTTTGTGGAGTGTTATGGGTATGCAGTAACAGAGCAATAAAACAAAACAATTGACTTGCTCATAAAACAAATAGGATACTAGATATCCATTGTAATCATTTTCACTCCTCCAACTTTATTACAGCTCGCATTTTACCTTGTTAGTTTTATGGTATTCGCAAGCAATAACCAATCAAAACAGGACAAAACAAAAACTACACATTTGTTGCTAATGTGCTGGTTGTATATTTGTGTTACTGACAGTTGTTATTTATTTGGTTGCACTCATTTATTATTTTATTTGTAGACGTTCACAAATGCCATGACTGTACCTTAGATATTATATATCATTAACCTTACAAACTTCACCAACTCTAACGCTGTTCTAACATACACCAAAGGCTCAAACACACTGGAAGCTATGGTGGCTCAGAACGTTTTCTGTTTTGCGTTTTAAAACGTCTGAACGCTTTCCAAACCGTTTGAACGAATTTGAAATAGTCTGAACTTTTGCGAAACTTCTGAACGCTTTGTGAAATCGTTCGTGAGCTTTGAAAATTTGAGCCGATTTGCTGGTTCGCTCTATTGATCATAGATCTACAGTCCATTTATGATTGATAATACTTTTCCCAAAAACCGAACAATTGAATTTTCTTTAAATAACTGTTTTTATTTTTTAAATTATTAATTTTATTTATTTATTAAATATTATTTGTTTTGAATTATTTTAAATAATAAATACAACCTAATTATAAAGATAAAAACCAATTTTAGAGATTATATCCAACAACAGTTTTATACAGTTAACTAATTTGCTTTATATCTATTGATCTACGTCTGTGTTGATAAAGTTGCATAGAGGCTATAAATAAAATGATGACGATCGCTTTTGAGTCGAAAGCCATGTGCTTTGCAAACTTTTTCAACCATTTCAAAATAGTTCAGGCTATTTTAAAACAGTTCAGACCATTTCAAAATAGTTCATACGGCTTGTAAATAGTTCATACTCTTTCTAAAGCGTTCATACGGTTTGTAATTTTCTAAATCATCTGGATCATTTCTAAGCCGCCTAAATTATTTGCCAGACAACTATACGGTTTGCAGAATTCACGACTGGAAATAAAGTTTTATAGCATGAATCCCGCAACTGCTGAGGCCGACGATCAATTTATTATAACCAGCAGGCACGTTTTTAAACATAGTTTCTTGGGCTATTTTACGACAATTACCCAATTATTTTCAATGTAAAAGATGCTTTGCAACCGTCTGGACTATTTCAAATCCGTTCATACGTTTTAAAAACGAAACCGTCTAACGTAATGAGCCACCATAGGAAGCAGCAAGCGCAAAATTTGCTAGCAAATCCGCTGCTTGTAAAAAAATATATAGAGACTCAAGAGATCAAACATGTTTGATATTTCGCTGCAGCAAACATGCTGATTGGTCAGTAACTGCCATGATAGCGAACTACTTTTTTCATTTTTACATTTTTAAATAGTAGAGAAGATGTCGTAGCTGTGCCAACGCAATAATAATAAAGATTATCAAACATAAAAAAATAAACGACGATTATTAAACTACTACTCGTACTTCAATTCATAATGTGTTATATCGAAGTGCTAATAAATGAAGTTCGCCAAAGACCTTGCATTTATGATTTATAACACACATATTACCAAATAAATGGATGCAGTGTTTAGTTCATAAAACGAAAGTCATCTACACTTTGGGAGTAGATAACTCCAACTAAAATCGCTAACGGCGTTCACCAGTGTGCATTAACGCCGCAGCGCCAGGCGGCTTCGTTGGTGGTCAAATTGCCGCACCGCGCAGATTTCGCTTCCAGTGTGTTTGAGCCTTAACACTCTATAACCAATTGATCACATAACAACCATAATTCATAAACATGGTGCCCTGAGTGAGGAACTAGAGGTATAGGACAACCTGTAGAATAAGATAAAAAATCGCCTTTTTAGCTTGCTACGAATTTACAACTCTACCAACACCAAGATGAGTATCAGGGTCAACTTTTTGGCCCCAAAGCCGATCCAGGAAGTCAGATCTGTTCAATCAGTGGACACGATTTAAAGAGAAACTTAAAATTTTCTTTACGGCTGTGAAGAAGGCAGAGGCAGATGATAAGATCAAGGTGGCAATAATTTTGAGGTGTATTGGGCCAAGAGGAAATGATATTGTCAAATCCTTCTAGTTTACAGGTTATGAGGACTAATTAAAAGGTTTGATGCTTTTTGCAACAGAGGTAGGTACCAACAAGATAGTGAAAAAAAAATGTCAACTCAGAAGAAAGCTGTTTGACGATGCTGGAGGAGATTGTGGACTCCGGTGAGAACAAGCTATAAAGAAATATAGAATTACTGAGAATTCAAGGAATGATATGGCAGCAATTCAATCAAAAGAGCCTATACAGATTTTTTCATCTAACGGAAAGCACAGTAAACCATCAATGTGGCATAAGAATAAAGACAATTCAAAGTCTACTCAAGATGTAAAGCCACCAGCAATGACCTCATGTGGAAACTGGCCAATCTCATCATCGTAGAAAGTTACCTGCTTATGGAAAACAGTGCCATACTTGCAAAAAAAAGTACAACCACTGGAAATAACAATGTTGTTCCAAGCGGCAGGTCAATGTAGTAGCTGAAGAAAGTGATGAATGTGAAGATACTCTTCTATGCATTCAAGTAGTGAAGAAGTATAAGAAGCTGCTTACCTCTATTGCTAAAAAAGCTGGGAACAAACACAAACAACTTGTGCTCCAGATAGATACAGTAGCATCCTGTAACATCCTCAACTATTCAGACTACCCAGATAACTCACACACACGCGAGCGAACGCACGCACACACACAGCTGAAGCAGCTTTAAGGGACAACTAGAGCTTTAGGTGGCTGTGAGACTAAAGTAGCAGACCACAAACTCTAATTTCTGGTACACAAGACTCGCAACCTCGGTTTTCCTTCTCTTGATTCCTGCTTAGCAATAGAGCTGATTTCAGTCAAAAATGAGTGGGTAAATCCTGTCGGCAAGTCTAAGCTGGAAGATATTCTTGAGAGCTATACAGACATTTTCAAAGACATCGTACGCCTGCCAGGGGAATACCGCATTGAAATTAAGAACGATGCCATACAGAAGCAGTGTCATGATAGAAAATCCCATTTTCAATGTTTGGTGACGTAAAAACAAAGCTGGAGTCCTACACATACAAAGGAATCTTGGCTAGAGTTGGTTACCTGACGGAGCAGATTAGCAACAGTTTCTGTTAGAAAACAAAATGGTACATTGAGAGTGAGCATTGATCTTACTAATCTGAACAAAGTCATACAAAAGAATCATTTCACTATGCCTCCACTGGATGAGATTGAGCGAACTTCACAGAGCTAGAGTATTTTTATAATGTGATGCTCGGATGGGTTACCCCAAGTGAATCTAGGGGCCTAATCGAGTGAAGTCAACACATTCTGTACACCATTTGGCAAGATGAAATGCCTCAGAATTCCCATTGGTCCTTTTCCCAGCCTAGAGAATTTCCAGCGTCATGTGTCTGATGCACTTGATGGTTTGAGTGGAGTGACAGTTGTTGCATCTTGATGTACAGGAAGGGAGCAGCACATGAAGAAGCCAGTCAAGATTCAACCAAAAACTCCAGTTTCTGGTTGTGAATCTAAAGCTCAACAGAGATTAATGCAAGTTTCTCATTAATTCGCAGCCTTATATTGGGCATGTCATATCACAGGAATGAGTTAAACCAGATACTAACAAGATCACAGCCATCAAGGAAATGCCAGCTCCTACTGACAGTGATGGAGTGCAGCAATTCTTGGGTCATGTAAATTATCTATCCAAAGTTGTTTCACATTGCTCGGTAGAGCGTGAACCATTTAGCTGACTCATCAGTACGATCAACAATGACTTTGACTGGAGCAATGATCAGCAGAGGGCATTCAATGAAACTAAAAGGCCAATTTCTGAATCAACTATGCTGAAATACCTTCAAATGAATCGGCGGTGATAGGACAAACAGCTGCCAGTGGTGAAGGGCTGGGGGCAGTATTGATTCAAGAAAATAACCCAGTGTTTTATGTATCCAGGAGTCCGACTGCCAACGAGAAAATGTATGAAACAGTAGAGCTCAAATTCCTGGCGGTAGTCTTGGGAAAGCAAAAGTTTCAACGGTAGATCTTTGAAAATTCCAATGTTATAATTTATACAGATCATGGACCACTTGAATCAAAGTTCCAGAAGCGTCTAGACAAAGCCCCAAAGAGGTTACAGTCCATGCTGTTAGCTCTACAGCATTATCTGGAAAAGATTGCCTACAGACTTGGTTCAGAACAGATAACAGAGGATATACTATCAAAAGCCTCTGAGGGAAAGGCAGTTGGAGAACCTTACGAACAAATATTCACTGTTATCGAACCAGCCGTAAACTTTTGTGTCAAACATAAGCGCAGCAAGCATGAAGAAAGATCTCCCAGTATCTGAGGGGCTGGAATAAACCCGGAGCTGGCACAGCAAATTGTATCAATTAATTGGCCAAAAAAGCGCACCGATGTACCCTCTTGGCTCGACCATATTTTTACTCTTACGGATGAATTGGCTGTACCTGATGGAATCCTGTACAAAGGCTCTAGACTCATTGTTCCAGCTAATTCCTATCTAGCCATACTCAACAAGTTGCACACCAGTCACCAAGAGACAGCTGCAACTATAAAGAAAGCGAGGAATGCTGCGTTTTGGCCACAAATGTCGGATGATACTCAATTAAAGACAGAAAGTCTCTCGCATGTGCACTTAATGCTCCTACCCAACCCCATGAAACACCACAGCCTGAATATCCCAGGTGAGGCACGGAGCAAGACAGGCATGGATATTCTGACCTACAAAAATAAGGAGTATCTGATGCTAACCAACTACTTTTCTTCGAATGTGGGCTGTTGTTAAACATGCAGTCTAGAACTGTCATCAAAGCATACAAGAAAACTTTTTCAAGATATGGCATACCTCACCAAATCCAGTCATAGGAGAGAGAGGGGGAGAGAGAAGGGGAGGGGGAGGGAGAGGGGGGGGAGGGGGAGGGAGAGGGGGGGGAGAGGGGGGGAAGGGAGAGAGAGGGAGGGGGAGAGAGGGAGGGATAGAGAGAGGGAGTGAGAGTGGGATGGGGAGAGAGAGAGGGGGAGAGAGGGGGGAGAGTGAGGGAGAGAGGGGGGAGGGAGGGGGAGGGAGAGAGAAATGGAAAGAGAGGGAGAGGGGAGAGGGAGGGATAGAGAGGGGGAGTGAGAGTGGGATGGGGAGAGAGAGAAGGGGGATAGAGTGAGGGGAGGGAGAGGGGGGAGGGAGAGAGGGAGGGAGGGGGTAGAGAGAGAGAGAATGAGGAGAGAGTGAAGAGGGAGAGAGAGGGGAGGGAGAGAGGGAGGGGGTTTGAGGGGGAGGGAGGGGCTAGAGAGAGCGAAGGGGAGAGAGTGAGGGGGAGGGAGAGAGAGGGGAGGGAGAGAGGGAGGGGTTTGAGGGGGAGGGAGGGGCTAGAGAGAGCGGGGGAGAGAGTGAGGGGGAGGGAGAGAGGGAGGAAGAGAGAGAGGGGGAGGGAGGGGCTAGAGAGAGCAAAGGGGGAGAGAGTGAGGAGGAGGGAGAGAGGGAGGAATAGAGAGGGGGAGTGAGAGTGGGAGGGGGAGTGCTAGAGGTGGGGGGAGAGGGGGTAGAGAGAGAAGGGGGAGAGAATGAGCGGGAGGGAGAGAGGGGCAGGGAGGGAGAGAGGGAGGGGAGGAAGAGGGAGAGAGGGAGGGGAGGAAGGGGGAGAGAGAGAGGGGAGGGAGAGGAAGGGAGAGGGGAGGGAGGGAGAGAGGGGGAGGGAGGGAGAGAGGGGGAGGGAGGGAGAGAGGGGGAGGGAGGGAGAGAGGGGCAGGGAGGGAGAGAGGGGCAGGGAGGGAGAGAGGGGGAGGGAGGGAGAGGGGGGGGGGGAGTGAGAGGGGAGGAAAGGAGAGAGAGGGGAGGGAGGAGGGGGAGATAGAGAGCGGGAGTGAGGGGAAGAGTAAGGGAGATAAATGGAGGGTAGGGCAGGGGTGGAACAGGGCAGAGGTAGAGATAGATGAGAAAAGGACCAAGGCGGGCTAAGTAAAGCAGAATGGAAAAGCAGGATAAAAATAGCGTAAGCCGTCATAATAATATTTGAATACGACAGGTAATACTGTTTGTAAAATGCAAAACATATGAGAAACGCATCGCTTTGTCTAAAAGGTACAGGCGAAGTGACAATGTAGCACCCTCTGAAAGCGCATTATCAAGTTGATACGATTCCCAAGAAAACGTATTATTTTATCAACTAACTAAACATGAGTAATTTGACGTGTGGCACACAACAGCCTCTGTAATTGAAAGTGCTAACACCTTAGAATATTGATGCTTGAGAGAGACTCCGCTAACAATTGACAACTGCAATAACTCTTTGGGATCTACTATGTTGGGCGAATGCTTTCTCGTGCAGTTTTTCAATTTAAACATGTAAGTGATAAGTGTAAAGCTCGCCGGGACAGCAAATTTTGGTCATAAAAGCTGATGAAAACACAATTTTATGAACATTTACACATTTTTAAGTCATTTTTTATATCCTAAATCAAGTACTTCGCAAACATTCACAATCTCCGATGAGTAGCATATTGTCATACTTGCCCTCCACAACCCACTCCCTTTCCACCAACAAATTTTTTGTAGTTCCTCCCTAATCTCTACCCTACTTGCCCACCTCCGCCATGACAAGAACTTCTAAGTTCTTAACAACCTTTCCCATCTTCACAAACCTTGTTTCCTTTGTCGTGACTCTCCCAACAACAAACTTCACCTTAAGCCACAACCTCTAATGAGACACAAGCCCTACTTCATTTCACAAACTCACGTAAAACTCGTATAATTCAATGTTGAAGGGCAAAGGAAAATACCTCCAATAATGGAGAGTATTGAATTTCTCAAACATACCTCAAGAGCTGTAAGCATAGATATAATAATAATAAATGATCTGAAAAATTATATGGGTACTTCTAGACATTTTTTACACTTGACCTACATCGTAAATTAATCTTAATAATAATAACAACGAAGTATCATTAACTAATAATAACTAATATAGTGATAGTAATAATTATAGCGGATGATAATGAATGATTAAGCTTGCTTTTTCTATTTTTTAAAATTATAATCAGTTGGCGTAATGTATTATTATCAAGTAATGATTGTTGCTTTGTGGAAATACTACGTTTAGACTTGGTAAGATTCGTAACTGTTATTGCCGGTTGTTAGCCTTGGATCTTTGTTACATTTCAAGATTGAGGAATTTTCAACTATTAAAAACTCAAGTGTTGAAGTTTTTTGCTTGAACGTTGTAATAAGCACGTTTTAAAAATGTGTCAAGTTTTATAGCCTACAATCTACAGTTATCAAAAATTTTGCTGTTTAACGCAATAAAAAAAAACTTCTTGCAAACACCCTGCTTTATTTAAGGCTTTTCTCAAAACTTGTGTGACAATTGGTTTTAAGAATGGAAAAGCTTTTTTTATTTTTTTTATTTTCGAATCAGAGATAGCAATATTGCCCCCGGAACCCCTTTCCCAATCTAACCATCCATTGACACATAGCAAGATTACTAGTAATTATTTAACTACTACCCAGTGTAAAAAACACACGGGGTCCATAAACCGGGTAATTTACTTCCCCCTCCTCTAGGCTTGTGAGACTTTGACAAAATCAAAGGACATAATCCCACCCCCACTATTAACAACTGCCCCAATAGAAAATGGTCATTTATGAGAGGTTTTACTGACAATTATCATCCAAAATAGCCCACAGGTGGTACCCTGGATAGCAGAAATACCGGGTCCCAATGCCATTGAGCTATAGCTATAGCAGTGTTCAGTAAAACATTTCATTAAACATTCATAGAATTCCGGAGAAAAAGAAAATAGAACTCCCTGTTACAGTGAACATGATGCATAGCAAAGAGCAGAGAAGATTATAGCGCAGGTGCAAAGACTAAAAACCACAAGCTAAAGCTTAACCTTTGAACTATAGACATTAGCTCCACCCTCTTACCATGTGCGCCTGTTATGTTGACGAAACACTGTATTGTGATTGCTTGCTTTATGTTTATGCATTATGTTTTTGGCTATTATTTATTGTGGATAAAAGGCCAGACAGTAGGCATTTTCAAATCGAGAACGTTCATGCCAAGACGGGCGAATTTTTCGTTTTTCGGTGAGAACAAAACCTGATTTTAGGAACACTATGCTGAACGGTGGTTTTACCATTCAGGGGGTTGTTCACTGTACAACGTTCTTGCTCCGAATACGTACAGTTCTGCTATAATAAATAGTTTTGCATAATACGAGCCCTTTTACAGCAGCTACCATTTATGCTTAGATGCAACATATATATAGATATATATTAATTATAATTATTAACTATTATTTTTATTATTATGGATGGTCATAAAAATAATTTTTGATTTATTTAAGTATTATTATTGAATTTGTTGTTGTTTATTATTATAACAATTATTTATCATTGTTATCTTCCGTTGTTAGTTAGTAAATCGATAGAAAACGAGGATGATTTTTAAATAATTAAAACTTGACATCCTCTGAGGGCGGCCATCTTTTCATTTGTTTACGGATTTTTGCGACCAGTTGACAACAAAAGAACCCAACTCCTGATATAGAAATGTGTGTTTTTGAACGTTCAGCTAACAGAAATTATGCCAGGAACGAATGTTAAAATTACATTCGGAAGCACTTTCCCGTACCAATTTTTTCAAGGCATGGAAGTTCTTGTTCCGAAAATGCCTAGTGCATGTTGTATGGCAGAGCACCTTCAAGTCACGCCCTATCTGGACTAGAACTTTCCTTCTTTTTCAGTAATAAAGCACCTTTACACTGGAACTTGGACTGATCTGTTTAGCCTGTTGGCTATAACTTGTTGTTAAGAACCATTGTAGTAGTAGTGTAAGAGTAGAAGTGGATTTGTTGGAGTTTCCAACTCTGGGTGTAATCTGGTAGCAGCTGGTGTAGAGCTGTAGATTCCAGTGTCAACAGTTGCTAGTCTGTGACAGTTAGTAGGATTCTAGGGATAGAATCATCAATAGTATAGAGCATGGCTGCCTAAACTGCAGCCCCGAGGCCAAAAGTGGCACTGGCAACTTTTGGCCGGGGCTTAAAATGCGGCTTCCTGGCCCTCAGTATATACAAAAGAAAAGCGAGAAACCTCTTGAGTCAACTGATGTCAACGACGTGACATAGTTGGTTGATTTGTTAGATTTTTCAAAAGTCACTCGTTTAGACAGGCATTCCTCACCGTCATTTTAATGACCAACAGAAGAACAAGGGTTTGTAGTTCTGAAGCTGTCAGTAAATGCTGACTGATCTCAAGCTAAATCTCAAATAATTTGTTTTTGATTCCAACTGCTGGCGCACACTAATAGTTCCTGTCAGTATTATAGGTATATATATGACTGTTTCGATATAAATATTATATGTGCATTATCTAATGTAAATACACTTTTCATCAGAACACTACCCTCCACGTACTCTGCCAATCATACAAAGCAACAAACCAAATAATAGATTGCCTATGCAGGTGAATATTTGCCTCCAGTGTGACTGCAATCCTAAAAAATGGCCCTTTCGCAAAGCAATTGGGCAGCCTTGGTATAGAGCATTCGGCTGAGTTTTGCCTGGTTTAGCACACAGAGTGGGGAATAGCAGTTATGTACGTGAAGGTGTGGCAAATTTCTTCACAAAACTGAATTATGTAAAGCAATTTTCAATGGCTGATGTTTGGGACCTTCACTGTCACTTTGAATAAACTTTGAATAAAGTTATTGATTACCACATGTAAAATTATACGAGTTTTACTGGTTGGATAGTAATTCTTGAAAACAATTAAACATTTGTGGCACTGAGCTAGCTGAGGATTACTGAATTATTTATGGCCCCTTATGGCTGATCGATGCCACCCATCAAAGCGGGGCATTTTGGTTCGATGGCCTATTCCTTTCATGGGTATATGATTCCTTCCATGGGTATATGATTCCTTACATGGGTATATGATTCCTTACATGGATATGCTATCCGTTATAGGTCAGCTGTCAGTGCAGATCATGGACATCATATTTCTGGACTATGAATAAAATCGGCTTCATATGGAATCAGTCAGCAAATATAGCAAATGAAACAATTTAAGTAAGTCGTCGGCCATATTATGTCCAAAAAAAATTTGACACAGCCTTCATAGCGATGTTTGTGTAATAACACATGAATCGTCCATTTTAAAAAATCGCTAGCCCAGAAATACTCTGTCTATGGATGGTGCAGATGGTTTTATATATTGTTATCTTGACTTAGTTGAACACACGTGTTGTATGTCTGCTCTAATACACCAGAACTCAAATACATAATCAACGTTCTACTATATCAAGGGTATCACATAAGAAAGTGTCTTACCGTTGAACAAAAGAATCTCCATCAACCAAAACCCCTCCTGTAGATATAAACTTCCTTCCTTGGGCAACAAATTTCTGTCCACAGGCGTTTGCAATGGCCTTACTCACTCCACCTGTGAGCAGAAAATATATTTTTACGCTATTACATATACATACATAGACCAATCAAATAGCTATGTACACTATCATAGACACATACATAGACCAATCAAATGCTATGTACGCTATAACATTACACACACGCATAGATCAATCAAATACAGTAACTTAGTTGTTTGAAGTGAAATATCACAGTAAACAAAATGTGTGTACGATATCTACAACTATCGAAACAATAGATGCGGAGGCAAGTGAAAAGAGAGGTATCTGTACGGTAGGAATGCTGGTGGACAAAGCAAAACAAACAGCCCCATCGATTCTGATTTACATCAGACACTAAATGACCAGAGAACCGATTCTTCGCTAAATAGAAGGTCATCACTATCTGTGAAAAATGACATATATACAACGTTTTTCTGGCTCTTGTCATTGTATCATGGTGTTACTCATTTAGTCATCTAAACCGAAATGAAATGATTAGGATGAGAACTTTATTTATAGGCTTTTACTTAGGAACATATAACATCATTGGTTTGTTTAAGACAAAATTTCCTAACAGCCGGTGTCGATCAACCATCTGTTGAGTAGGGTCTATAAGTAGAAAAGAGCAAGGTTTCCACGTTTCCTGTACAAAGGCTTCTTGAACGCCTTTCAATTTTCAGGAAAAGAACTGTTGAGCCAGATAAGTGATAGAAGAGGTATCTCGAGGAGTTGTAAAGCGAAAACAATAGTGGCTGTTCAAAGAAGTTGTACGGTTTCTTTTCAAAAATAAATTCTGAATGAAAAAAGACGCTAAGATTCAAATGGTGACTATGCTTCAAATATAAAGTATTGGCATCGGCTTCGCCAAAAACTTCATCCATCAAATCATTAATTATAGATCATCAATTTTGTCCATCTCTAGGAAGTCTCGTAATTATATCTACGATTTCGTAGTGAAATATTACTTCAGGTGCATTGTCAAAAGCTTTCTGCTAGGCACTCATGTATTTTATCAGGTGGAAGATGAGCGACAGTCTGACTAGCTTTTATTATTCATAAATTCGCCTGAGCCTTTCCAGATCTTGTTGGTCTCGCTATCTAGCCTAAGTCTCGGGCCAACATTTGAGGCATAATGTGTATTTTGTTTGGAATATGCTGTCCTTAGGCTACTGTCTATAATGGCTTTACAAGGTGACCTCATATCAAGTAAACTTCGTAACAAGTTAGAGGCTAGTAAACTCCGTAACAAGCTAGAGCTATTCATTCAATTATCATTTCACTCGTTAAGTCGTTGGGTAAAGTCTTTTATATTACTTCAATAACGCTCTCATAAAAACTGAATCCAGCAATGCCTCGAAGATAGAGCAACCAACTATCGACACTAATATGATCATAACTATTACCCCTTTACTGTTCCAAAATACCACCGCATTCTCAACAATTTCGCGTTCGATACTATCAACTGTATCTTTTTCACTCGTCCACCACATCTTCTCACAGCATTTCGCCTATCAATAATTTTGTAACACAATAAGTGTATTCGAGGCCTCTGTTCGCCGAACACATTGCAATAAGAAATAATCAGACTGGCAATGAATTTAATCAATAAATAATCATTCTGTTCGGAATAAGCGGGTCAACTAAAAGTAGCTCACTGAACAAAAAAATAAGCGAGTCTTTATTTATATTGTTTGTAGGTCGCGAATGAAACTGAACACTAAGTAAATTATAACAAGCGAGTTTGAGTTTTTTATTTTCATAAACCGGTTTTATATCCTTCAAAAACAATTCAAAACCATTGCGCGTGATCAAAACTTACTAAATTGACAGGCAGCTTTACAAACTATTCCAGTTTACAAACTATTCTAATATTATTATTTTCTTGATTATTTTGAAAATTGGGAGTTATCTTTTTTATGATTTGTTCGGTAAACTATAACGTTTCATTGAACAATTATGTAGTTCTAAACTAATGTTCCGCTGCATACGCCACGTATTGGATTAGGAACACCTATCGATTTTTGTATTCGGTTCTACAAACAGGTCGCGAATACTGTTAATACCACTTCTTTAAATCGAGTAACATAGATACAAGAAAAATACATGGCAGGTCTGTTCAAATGGAAGAACCCCAAATCAGCTAATGTCAACACATTAAATTACACTGACATTACATGGCAGGTTTGTCATTGTTTAATCCATGTTATGTTGGCAGGTCTGTTTTTACATGCAGATCTGCTATGATTGTACTATTATCAAACAACTAAACAGTACATTACTACATTATAGTAACAACTAAACAGTACATTACTACATTACAGACATTGAACAATCAGACTCTGGAATACATACGTTTGTGTGAAAGATCTGGTCCAGAAGAACTCACAACTGCATCAGTTTTCATCTTGGTGAGATCTCCTTGCATAACCGTTACTACAGTACCATTGGGTAGTGCGATATCTGGTTGTGTAACCATGGTAACAGCAGGAGCTGGGTATTTCTTCTTGTAGTCCGATATAAAGCTGTGTGAGAGAAATGGATGACAGATTACATATACATTATCCGCTAGATATATACTACATGTTATACATGTGATACATATACATTATCCATTATATATATACCACATGTTATACATCAGGAACATATACATTATCCGTTATATATATACTACATGCTATACATCTGATACATATACATTATCCATTATATATATACTGCATGTTATACATCTGGTACATATACATTATCCGTTATATATACTACATGTTATACATCTGATACATATACATTATCCGTTATATATATACTACATGTTATACATCTGGTACATATACATTATCCGTTATATATATGCTACATGTTATACATCTGATACATATACATTATCCGTTATATATATACTACATGTTATACATCTGGTACATATACATTATCCGTTATATATATACTGCATGTTATACATCTGGTACATATACATTATCCATTATATATATACTGCATGTTATACAATTGGTACATATACATTATCCGTTATATATACTACATGTTATACATCTGATACATATACATTATCCGTTATATATATACTACATGTTATACATCTGATACATATACATTATCCGTTATATATATACTACATGTTATACATCAGGTACATATACATTATCCATTATATATTGTAGTGGATTTTGGGGGCTGAAAACCCACTAGCTGAGGTCGGTAGCTTGCTGCCACCAGTTGTTATATTTCACCTGCTACAACAGCAGGGTCGGTATGCCACCGAGATAGAGTCTCAACTCTACAACCAGAACAGAGCCCTCGGCTCAAACGCATTACTCAGTGCTATCGAGTAATTAGCCATTTATTCATCCAGAATAAATACGAGTTTAGTCAAAAGGTATAAGTTGCACAAACAATACAATACACTAATACTAACCAAAGATAAATAGTAAGTGTTCTGCCTTTTATAGGCATCTCACAGGAAGTGACAGGAAGTGATCTTTGTCACAACCAATCACAAGATAATAATACTTAATCAACCAATATAAAGTCTTATAATAATAGACAGCGAATCACATGGCTAAGATAGATATGGTGCCATCAAATGTAGGAGGAGTTATAGGGTAATTGTCCAATCAACGGCTTATCCACTTCCTGTCCCACCTTTGCAGCCTTTGTATCCGCTCTTCTTCCAGTTTAGGGGTAGCTATGTCCTGGATTCGTCTTCCTGAGTCTTTTAAGATACTTTGTGGTCCTCAGGCTATGATGATTCATTTCCTGCAGACCCGGTGAGGTCGGCATTGCCCTATACAGGGTCGGTATAGTCCTATACAGGGTCGGCACTGCATTTGGATGCAGGGTAGGTCAGTTCGGTATTGACTGACATGACTGTTTCTGAGCCTAGCCATTAGTATAAGGTGCTAGGCTTGATAATAATAAGGTGCGCAGGAGTGTATGCTATGAAAATCCACAACACACCTCTCTCCATTAAAGACATTCTCTTGTCTTTAATAATCCATATTTAGAACAAGAGAATAAGTAGCTGGGAGTATCAACCGTACTCAGATTAATATATATTTGTGAAACCTTTGTCACAAAATAGAATAAAATACAGAGGTCTATGGAGTCTAAGTCCATAGAGCGGTTATACATGCAAATAGAAATATGTATGTTCACAAGAGAATACATAGTCTCTTAGAACAAATCGCCACGCAGGTTGCTGGCTTGGGTGCACAGTCGCACTACTTCCTCAGTTACTGCTCTAGCCTCTGCCTTCGCTAGTATAGTGTCTTCCGCAGTAAGGAGTTGTCCTACGATCATCCGTCGTAGTTCTTGCAGAGTTCGCCCTAGGCTAACCACATGTTCGTCGATGGCTTCCGCCAATCTGTTACTATGATGTGAGAACATCAGCGTGGGCCTGGGCACCACGGGCTCCGCTTGGAGTTCTGGCAGTTCCACGACCTTGGTCGGTGGAGCAGGCGGCGCTGTCTGGGCACACCTTTTTCCCAACTTGGGTATCTTATAAGCCTGCAGCGGCAGTGGTGTCACTGACCGAGTGTTAGAGGTACTGGTTGCCTCCTCAGGCGAGCGACCTCGCTTCACTGTTCTGCCCTGCTGCGTAGGTTGGCATTTCCGGAACTTCGCCGGTTCCTTCCACTGGACGAATTGACAAAACTTACTGTAGCTGGCCCTGTCCACTGTATAAACAATACCCGCCTTGCGGTGGTGTACAGGGTCGCCAGACGCGTCGTACTTGGCCTGGTGGGAGTAGACGGTGTCTCTACTCTCGCTTCCATAGCGACAGCGGCAGTAATGCCGTAGGTAGTGCTGCGTTATATGCACTCTGAGCTGTCTGGAGTTGCGTGCCCCAAAGTTGCACTTCGGGCACTCATAGTCAATGGCACTTCCTATTAGTGCGTTGATTTGATTTTCTGTTGCTGTAGTTACCCATCGTAACATACGCCAACGCGTCGGGTTCCTTTTCCCATCTTGGGTGTAGGAAGTTGTCAGTTCATCTTCCAATGTGAGCTTTTCTTCTGGTAGCTCTCCCTCCTCTAGGTTGGTAGGGGGGGTGACTTGCACCAGCCGTACCGCCAACTTCGGCTTGATCTGTGAGCGAGAGTCAGCAACTGCAACATCAATATGTTCATCAATACATGATTTATGAACTGAGATTGATACATCGCAGGCGGAAGCAAGGGGGACTGGTTGTGGGGTTGATGCCCTTACAACGTCCTTGAGGGTCGTTGGGTGATCGCCTTCTAGTGGAGGGTACCGGAGCCTCCGGTTCTCCTGTCTCGTTTTTGAGAGACGTTTTCTGCCACACCGGGTCGGTGTGGTAGGTACAGGCAGCACAAGGGCGTTCCCCACCCCTTTAGTACACGTAGTGCCTGCCTTCTGCGCTGTGGCATCTCCCTCTTTCTTTTGAGAGGGCCGCGAAGGGTTTCCAATGCCTTTGGCAAGTTTCCTCAACTTGCTGCTTACTGCAGGGTGACCCTGGGTCGGCATAGAGTGCTGCAGAGTCGGTATCAAAGACTGCCGAGCCGGCATAGAGTTATCTTGTCTAACAATAAACTTCTTTTTACAAGATTTCACTACCACTACCGGTTTATCGGCCAAAACTGCCTTCGCTTTTACTGGGGAAGTTAATCTGTCAGTATTACTTGACAGAGGCCCTTTGGTTTGGGGCTAAAACAATTTGGGACTGCCACAACGTAGCCCCAAAGGATCAATTCTAGAACCATTTTCGAAAACCCATTTCGCCATTTGAGATTCAAAAAACTCACCATCCTTTCTAGCAGGCGCGCTGTCTGTGACTTTCTTCTTGAGTGCTGGTTGTAGCAGGTTTGCTGTTGGCACAGCCAACAAGTCTTCCTCTGTTAGTGTAGCTGGTGACTTGTACTCAGCTAGTCCAGCCTCAAGTAACAGATGCTCATCGTCTTCCTCTAAATCCAGGAAATGTGAGCCAGCTTCCGTCATTTTGTTGAGTGGGAGTGATACTTCAGGTGATCTGCTGTGGTCACTGTCGTTTGAAAGAATGAGCAATTTGTTTTTGCTAAACTTTCTCTCATCTGTGTGACTCATTCTGTTTGAGGTCACCGGAAGTGCAACTGGAGTGCAGGTACTAGGAGCAATTTTTGCTGCCTCCTGGTGGCTGTCAGGCTTGCTGCACAGATGAAGCTTACAGGTATTAAGAGCGAGGGCTCGTGGAGGTTCCTCTGACACCAAACACGACCTTTTTAGTGTGAGCGGTTTGGCAGATACAGCCATTTGAAAGTCTTTCCCAAACTTCCCATCTACCGCATCACAGGTGACCTCTCCTCTCCTTCCTGTGGCTTGCTTAAAATAGCATCCTGCCTCGCTTGCTATTGCTTCCTGTTGATCGCAGGGCTTTCTCAACTGCTCTTGACTGTTGGGGATTCCCTTAGCCGCAAGGGGTGTAGCCGACAGGGGCGCGGGGGTAAATTTTACCGTTTTGCCCATAGCTTCCTCAGTTATTGTCGGATTCGGCTGAAATTTGTTGGAGAGGTACTCCTTCCCTCTCTCCAGAGTATGGGTAGGCGTCCTTGCAGTTCGTCCTGCTAGGAGCGTTTTTGTAGGGGGAAATCCATCCCTACAAAGGGGGAACAGAGCGTTTTTATCCCCAAAACGGCTGGCTTTTGCTGAACCTGCGTCTAGCAATCTAACACTGTCTTTCAACAGCTGTCCATGCTTATCTGTGCATGGAAGTTCATGGCCATCAATAATGATGGTAGAGTCTGCAAACCGCATCATGCACTCATGTGCGGTGAGGAACGGCATTCCCACAATAGCGTCCTCATGTATATCACTGATGACAAAATTGACATCTGTCCGTAAGCGACGGAGCTGTAGTGACACTTGTATAGTTCCATAGAATTGGATTTTTGAGCTATCTGCCATTAGACCGTGTGGCTCACTATCTTGTAGAGTGTCCTGTACCCACTGTGGTAGTCTACAGAACGCATGCCGTGACAAGAGGTTAGTGGTGCACCCCGTATCTACAAGAATGGACATCAAACGTCCATCCATCTTGCCGGACAGAAAATAACTGGCCGTGTACGGGCGCTTCAGATTAGTTCTGGCAATCTCTGTTGCCTGTCTTGGTGGAGGTTCATTTGCAGGGGCGTAGCTCGCCTGCTGACCTCGAGTAGGGGGTTTACGGCTGGCCCTGTTGCAGCTAGACGCCGTTTGGTCTACTGCGGCCGGTATCCGTTTCCCTTTTTCAGTGGCTGGCCAGCTTTCGCTGCCCAAGGTTTGTGTGTACAGTCTCTCTGTACGTGTCCAACCTCACCGCAACCCCAACAGCGCAGTGTGGGCGTGGCTTCTAGTAGTTGAGTGGTAGCCTGGGAGTTGTCTTTTCTCAGCGATTTAATCTCTTTTGCTAGTGCTTGTATGGTCTCCATAACCAACTGGAGAGGGTTCTGCTCAGGGCTACTGACTTGCTGAACAGGTGAGCTAGGTGGAGCTGGAGTGGAGGGTGGCAGAGGGGCAACGCCTCCGTACTCATCCTCTGAGTCCGTCTCGTCTCCTACCGCTCGCACACGAGTATAGAGCTCATCGTGTGCGGTCTTTATTTGCAGATACTCATTGCCTGCTCTCACCGCCTCTGCCAGATCTGCTGGCTGTATAACCAACAGGTGCCTTTGCAGGTAGGCATTACCAATTGTGGAGCTAAAAGTGTCCAGTGTTATGCGTCGCACCGCTCTAGGTGGGAGGTCTTCGTATGCCAAACGAATCAGACGCTCCACCTCGTAAGCGTGCTATTGCAGCGAGGTCTTGTAGGACCTACGAAGGTTAGTCAGCTTTGACATCGCCTCCCTGGGAGTAACACCAAAGCGTGCTCGTAACGCTGTGAATATCCCTTCGACGTGTGGAGGCTTTCCACACTCTAGTGCACTGCCCCTCAAAGATGCACGCAGGTGCAGCATGGCAGTTTGTTTCGTCCACTCATTTACTTCGGCCACCTCAGTGAAGCGTGCGATAAACTACTTAATGTCGCCTCCACCTTTGTATCTAGGTGCCTTGAACTTAGAATGTGTATTAGCATTGCCTGGTCGCATGACAACTTGCAAAGCTTCAGTCAGACGATCAATAGCGTTCAACTCAGGGTTGACAGCAGGAGCTCTTCCCGCACTACGTGCTCTATTGGCCGCCATTGTTTCGACTAGAGGAAAGATCAACTCGATAGTCTACAAGTGGGGTTGAAAAACAGGTTGCTGCGCCGGTCTTAGCGGTCGCAGGGTTAGTAGTGAACGATGCAGGGCCTGTATAGATAATATACAGGGTCGGTATAGACAGTGCAGGGTCGGTAGTGACTGAAGCAGGGTCGGTACCAAGAGTATGCAGGGTCGGTCTGTCAAGAAATTGTCCGGGTAGTCTCAAAAAATGATGTGTGTGAATTCGCAAGACGGGGTCTAGGCTCGACGCCGATTGCTGTGGCAGAACTGTTGCAGGCGGAAGAGAGTCAACGCCTTTCGCAAAGTTATATTGCTCACGTGGTAGGGGAGCACTGCTGCAGTCCGAAGAAGTCAACGACTTTCGCAGGAGTGTCCGTTTCGTCCTGTACAGTGAATACAGGATCGGGATTGCTGGTTCTGTTTAGAGCAGAGCCAGGGTAAGTGTAGCTGAGTAGAGTGTGCAGTAGATCCCACTGCTGCCACCAATGTAGTGGATTTTGGGGCCTGAGAACCCACTAGCTGAGGTCGGTAGCTTGCTGCCACCAGTTGTTATATTTCACCTGCTACAACAGCATGGTCGGTATGCCACCGAGATAGAGTCTCAACTCTACAACCAGAACAGAGCCCTCGGCTCAAACACATTACTCAGTGCTATCGAGTAATTAGCCATTTATTCATCCAGAATAAATACGAGTTGAGTCAAAAGGTATAAGTTGCACAAACAATACAATACACTAATACTAACCAAAGATAAATAGTAAGTGTTCTGCCTTTTATAGGCATCTCACAGGAAGTGACAGGAAGTGATCTTTGTCACAACCAATCACAAGATAATAATACTTAATCAACCAATATAAAGTCTTATAATAATAGACAGCGAATCACATGGCTAAGATAGATATGGTGCCATCAAATGTAGGAGGGGTTATAGGGTTATTGTCCAATCAACGGCTTATCCACTTCCTGTCCCGCCTTTGCAGCCTTTGTATCCGCTCCTCTTCCAGTTTAGGGGTAGTTATGTCCTGGATTCGTCTTCCTGAGTCTTTTAAGATACTTTGTGGTCTTCAGGCTATGATGATTCATTTCTTGCAGACCCGGTGAGGTCGGCATTGCCCTATACAGGGTCGGTATAGTCCTATACAGGGTCGGCACTGCATTGCGATGCAGGGTAGGTCAGTTCGGTATTGACTGACATGACTGTTTCTGAGCCTAGCCATTAGTATAAGGTGCTAGGCTTGATAATAATAAGGTGCGCAGGAGTGTATGCTATGAAAATCCACAAAAATATATACTGCATGTTATACATCAGGTACATATACATTATCCATTATATATATATACTACATGTTATACATCTGGTACATATACATTATCCGTTATATATATACTACATGTTATACATCAGGTACATATACATTATCCATTATATATATCCTACAAGTTATACATCTGGTACATACACATTATCCGTTATATATACATACTGCATGTTATACATCAGGTATATATACATTATCCGTTATATACATATACTGCATGTTATACATCAGGTACATATACATTATCCGTTGGATATATACTACATGTTATACATCTGGTACATATACATTATCCGTTCTATATATACTACATGTTATACATCTGGTACATATACATTATCCGTTATATATATACTGCATGTTATACATCAGGTACATATACATTATCCGTTATATATATACTATATGTTATACATCTGGTACATATACATTATCCATTATATATATACTACATGTTATACATCTGGTACATATACAGTATCCGTTATATATATACTACATGTTATACATCAGGTACATATACATTATCCATTATATACTGCATGTTATACATCTGGTACATATACATTATCCGTTATATATATACTACATGTTATACATCAGGTACATATACATTATCCATTATATACTGCATGTTATACATCTGGTAAATATACATTATCCGTTATAGATATACTACATGCTATACATCAGGTACATATACATTATCTGTTATATGAATACTACATGTTATACATCTGGTACATATACATTATCCGTTATATATATACTACATGTTATACATCAGGTACATATACATTATCCATTATATATATACTACATGTTATACATCAGGTACATATACATTATCCATTAGATATATACTGCATGTTATACATCAGGTACATATACATTATCCGTTATATATATATACTACATGTTATACATCAGGTACATATACATTATCCGTTATATATATATACTACATGTTATACATCAGGTACATATACGTTTTCCGTTATATATATATACTACATGTTATACATCTGGTACATATACAATATCCATTATATATATATACTACATGTTATACACCAGGTACATATACATTATCCGTTATATATATATACTACATGTTATACATCAGGTACATATACATTATCCGTTATATATATATACTACATGTTATACATCAGGTACATATACATTATCCATTATATATATATACTACATGTTATACATCTGGTACATATACATTATCCGTTATATATATACTGCATGTTATACATCTGGTACATATACATTATCCATTATATATATATACTACATGTTATACATCTGGTACATATACAATATCCATTATATATATATACTACATGTTATACATCAGGTACATATACATTATCCGTTATATATATACTACATGTTATACATCTGGTACATATACATTATCCATTATATATATACCACATGTTATACATCAGGTACATATACATTATCCATTATATATATATACTACATGTTATACATCTGGTACATATACATTATCCGTTATATATATACTGCATGTTATACATCTGGTACATATACATTATCCATTATATATATATACTACATGTTATACATCTGGTACATATACAATATCCATTATATATATATACTACATGTTATACATCAGGTACATATACATTATCCGTTATATATATACTACATGTTATACATCTGGTACATATACATTATCCATTATATATATACCACATGTTATACATCAGGTACATATACATTATCCATTATATATATATACTGCATGTTATACATCAGGTACATATACATTATCCATTATATATATATACTACATGTTATACATCAGGTACGTATACATTATCCATTATATATATATACTACATGTTATACATCATGTACGTATACATTATCCATTATATATATATACTACATGTTATACATCAGGTACATATACATTATCCGTTATATATATACTACATGTTATACATCAGGTACATATACATTATCCATTATATATATACTGCATGTTATACATCTGGTACATATAAATTATCCATTATATATATATACTACATGTTAAACATCTGGTAGATATACATTATCCATTATATATATATACTACATGTTATACATCTGGTACATATACATTATCCGTTATATATATATACTGCATGTTATACATCTGGTACATATACATTATCCATTATATATATATACTACATGTTATACATCTGGTACATATACATTATCCATTATATATATACTACATGTTATACATCTGGTACATATACATTATCCATTATATATATATACTACATGTTATACATCTGGTACATATACATTATCCATTATATATATATACTACATGTTATACATCTGGTACATATACATTATCCGTTATATATATATACTGCATGTTATACATCAGGTACATATACATTATCCGTTATATATATACTGCATGTTATACATCTGGTACATATACATTATCCGTTATATATATATTGCATGTTATACATCTGGTACATATACATTATCCATTATATATATACTACATGTTATACATCTGGTACATATACATTATCCGTTATATATATACTACATGTTATACATCAGGTACATATACATTATCCATTGTATACTGCATGTTATACATCTGGTACATATACATTATCCGTTATATATATACTACATGTTATACATCAGGTACATATACATTATCCATTATATATATACTACATGTTATACATCTGGTACATATACATTATCCGTTATATATATACTGCATGTTATACATCTGGTACATATACATTATGCATTATATATATACTACATGTTATACATCTGGTACATATTGTAATGGATTCCGGTCTGTTTCCACGGACATCCACTAGTCTCGAGTATTCTACCTCTCTCCAGAGGGGACACTGTACTGACCGACAGTGACAACTGTATAGGGCAACCGAATTACCCGGTAAGGCAAGAGCCCATGGCTCAGACAAACAGTACCGAGTAGTGTTTGCTATAGTGGCTTTATTACAAAGCAGTCCTGAGGGTAATTATTCCTCTAGGTGGTTAGCAATATAAGAATACATGCTATGGCTCATTGTAATGAATGCACTGATTATCAGTAGGAGCTCTCCTTTTATAGGAGAGCTAAGGAACACAAAACATATAAGAGACAATGCACAGGAAGTAATGCAACCAATGACATCAATTATATAAATACTTAACCAATCACAATGCAATGCAAGATAATACAAGGAGGTGCCAAGTGGCTAAATGCGGAGTATTTTCTCCTAACTGTCCAATGACGGCTCCTACAGGGTCCCCAGGCTGTATATAGAATTAGGTCCACTAAGTTGGTACTTTAGGGGTAGACACTTCCTGTTTACGACCTTGACTAAGTTCCTGGACATCTTTACAGATCCTCGTCTAAGGCGGCCATCTTGTGCCGGCCCAGTACAGCTGTACCGGGTCGGTAGAGGTCACTACCGACCCTGCAGGGGTCAATACCGGCCCTGCTTACCATGCTACCGGCACAGTATGACTTCCTACCCAACAGCTATTAACCAAATGCTGTGGGCAGAAGCCTAGCGCATTGCTTCACAAGGTTCCTAGTGTAAACTACCCGTTTACCACTAGAGTGCACTGAAATCTACCACATACCTCTCTCCATTAAAGTCATAGCCTGGCTTTAATAACAAAATATCAAGAGCAGATATGTGTGGGGGTAACACCCGTACCCAGATTATATATTTGATTATATATAAAGTCAGGTACTATGCCATGAGATGACATAGCACCTCTCTCCAGAGAAGGTCGCCCTTGCAGGTGACCTCCCATAACTCAACTCCTCCTGGATCATAGGGGAAGCTAGTAATCAGCTCCTTTTCTTCCTCAACGGGAGGGCTTGATGCTTGTACCAATCGTATGGTAAGCATGGGCGTCACGTTCATTTGTGAGCGCGCGTCTACAGCAACATGTGCATTACCAGTTTTATGCAACATGTCCATGGGCTGCCTATAGTGCAGCGGGGCCTGCTGTACCATAGCGTCATGTATGGGTGCGAGCAGTGGCCCTGGAAGTTCTAGTGCTAGCAGAACCTTCCTTATCTCAACTTTAGGAGACCGCCGTTCCTTTTCTAAGGAAAGCCAGCGCCTTCTCTCCTCTTCCCACTGTACCGTGGGGGTGCAAGCAACATCCCGTGCCGGGGTGTGGTGCACTGTGCTGTGTGGCACTAAGGTTGGTGGTGAAGACGTCGTGGGACGTTCACCCTTAGCTGCCACCACAGGCTTTCTCTTTCGGTAAGCTCTACAAGGGTAACTACTGCCTTGTAACTTCTCAGTCTTCCCTGACTGAATCTCTGGAGGACCCCGGGCCGGTAGGGAGTCATCCCGGGCCGGCAGGCAGGCAGCATCAAGCGGTGGGCACTTGATCTCCCGCTCTTTCTTATCTACTGCCCTTATGAGGGTGTCAGCAGTCCCGACTTGTGGGAGAGCGCATACTCTACTGTCACCAGCGCATGGTGAGTCTAGAGGTACAGGTTTAGCATAGCTAGGTGGGCTGCCACTCCGTAGCGCTAACGGATCTCGTGGCATGCAGTTCTCAAATAACCATTTTGAAAATGCTGCATTTAATTGCTCACCCTCTTTCTCTTTCTCTGCTAGCTTCACCTTCTCTATCTTGGTACACAGCTCTGCCGTTGGTATCGCTTCCAGTACTTCTGTGTCTGCACAGTTGGCTGATGGACAATTATCAAGGCCTGCCTCCTGCAGCAAATCTGCCTTTTGGTCCTCAAGCTCTATGCATTGATCAGCCGCCATGGCTAGTTGGAGGATGGTCCTGTCACTGTCACTGCTAGGTACGAGTGGCTGGTCTGTGCTGCAGAGTTGTTTACAACTTTGTCTCACTCTGCCCGGCTTAACAGGAAGGGTTCGAGTCCTGGGAGGTTTTGGCCACTTCTCCAACATCTTTAGACGGTCAGCTACAGTGATTCTGTTCACTGGAGGTTGTCGGGGAGCTCCTCGGGGTAGTCTACTTTTCTTTGTAGGGGTTGGATGGTTGGAGGGTGGCTGCCTCTTTCCAGCGGTGGGGGTCTCCTCTCTCCATCGCATGGGTGTAGCCAACGGGGGGGAAGACACTGTTTTGCCTATAGCTCCTACAGTTGTCCGATCCGGCTCAAATCTTCTGCCATCTACCTGTGGCGGGGGGTTCTTCACAGCCTGATACATTCCACCTGTAGTTCTCTCTACAGCGGGTGGTTGTGTGGGGACGTCCTCTTCTTCAGGGGTGTAAGGGGTGTTCTCCGTCAGCTCTGCCTGTGTTAGACGGACACTATCATCAAGTGGCCGCCCGTGCTTGTCTGTGCAAGGCAACACATGTCCGTCAATGATGACATGGGAGTCTGGAAACCTTAGGGCACACTCGTGTAAGGTGAGAAACGGCATGCCAATTATGGCATCTTCATTGATGTCACTAATGACGAAGTTTGCGCTCGTTCTCAGTTTACGAAGCTGCAAGCTTACTTGCAGGGTACCGTAAAAGGGAATCCTCGACCCGTCAGCCATGAGTCCATGTGCCTCGCTGCGTTGCAGCGTGTCTTTCACTGACTGTGGCAATTGCTGGTACAGATGTCTCGACAGCAAGTTGGTTGTGCAGCCTGTGTCAATCAACAGGGAGGCTGGTCTACCGGCTAACCTTCCAGCCAGGAAGTAGCTGGCTTGGTAAGGTCGCTCCAGCGGTGGCGCTGCCATTTGTGTTCTCCTGGGGGGTTGTCCACTCTTCTTCAGAGTTCCAGGACTGTAAGGGGGTTGACGAGCAATCCGGCTACTGTCAGTCTGTGTTCTCCTGGGGGGTTGTCCACTCTTCTGCAGAGTTACAGGACTAATGGGGGCTTGTCGAGCTGTCCGGCTGTCCTCAGCGGGCGTCTGTGCTCTCTTGGGGGGTTGTCCACTCTTCTTCAGAGTTCCAGGACTGTATGGGGTGTCAGGAGTTGTCCAGCTGCAGTCAGCGGGTATTGATGCTCTCTTGGGGGGTTGTCCACTCTTCTTCAGAGTTCCAGGACTGTACGGGGCATCAGGAGTTGCTTGGCTTGTCCAGCTGTGGTTGGTTGCTGTCGGTTGTATCTTGGGAGGTTGTCCACCCTTCTTCAGAGTTCCAGGACTATAAGGGGTTGTGGGTGTGGTCCGGCTTGCCCAGCTGCAGTCAGCTGCCGGTGGCGCTACTGCGGGCGCCGGCCGTTTCCCGTCTGTCTGGGGTTGTTTGCGAAGTGAGCTGCGCGCTGAGTTCGGGGGCAGGTACTCATCATGTGACCTGGTTGTCCGCAACCCCAGCAGCGTGTTGCCGGCTCTGCCTCCAACTGTGGAGGGGGAGCTGCTTGTCTGGCCGCTCTCAGCGACCGTAGCTCTTCTGTTAGTAGCTTTAGGCTGTCCATGACTGTTGTCATAGAATCCGGTATGGCAGGTTTAGGGGTGTGGTGTGTCTGCTGTACGGCAGTAGCGGTGGAGACACGTTGAGACGGGCCCTTGGCAACCGTCCTCATCCATTCCTCTTCCTCCTCGTCGGCATCCTCTTCCAACATCCGTACATGAGCCTGGCGCTCCTCAAACGGTGTCTTTATCTGCATATACTCGTTGCCAGCCCTGACTGCTTCGGCTACGTCAATGGGTTGCATGGCCAACAAGTGTCTCTGCAGGTAAGCATTTCCAACCGTGGTGCTGAAGATGTCCAGCATCATCCTCTGCATGGGTCGGTGAGGTAGATCTGCATACGCAACGCGCACTAGGCGCTCTACTTCACTTGCATGCTCTTGGAGCGACGTCTTGTGTTGGCGGCGTAGGCTGGTCAGCCGGGACATAGCTTCCCTTGGTGTTAGCCCAAAACGTGCTCGTAGTGCAGCAAAGATACCCTGCAGTTGTGGAGGCTTTCCACAGTCCAATGCTTTACCTCGTAATGCATCCCTTAGGTATAACATGGCCGTGTTCTCTGGCCACTCATTCATTTCGGCTACCTCAATGAATCGGCTGATGAAGTACTCGACGTCTCCTTCGCCGTCGAACTTCGGAGCCTTCAGTCTAGCTGGTGCCGTGTCTTGGTTGGGCCTCATCATAGCCGTCAATGCTTCGGTCAATCTATCAATGGCTGTAGCTTCTGGGTTGCCAGCGGGTGCTCGACCAGCGCTGCGTGCTCTCTGGGTGGCCATTCTTTGCAGATAGAGGAGTGATCTCAACTCAAATCTAAGAAATGGTCAGTACAACTGGATCCCGGGCCGGTATAGGTTAGATCCGGGTCGGTAGCTGTGTTTCCAGTGGCTCTAGCAGATCTAGGGGTTGGTCCAATGGATACTGTGGCAGTATCTGGCACTCCGTCGCTTGTAACAACCGTTACGAAACTTCTTGTACTGCTGCAGGGCGGAGCGAAGCTCTACGGGCCTACAGGCAGTAGTGTAGGGACACTGTAAATGGATACAGTGCCGGGGTCACTGTTACCAGCTGAGTAGCACTCCAAGCTGAATAACCTCTGGTAGCTGAGTCTGTATAGCTGATACACGACTCTCTCTTCTTTTCGCACAGTGCCGGTATCTCTATGTCCAGGTCGGAGCGAACTCTACGAGCCTGTAGAAGATACGGTAGCGTCTGTACTGGACTGCTGCAAACGGAGCAAGCTCTACGGTTGATGCAGACAGTCTTTAGTAGTGGATACTGTGCCGGGATAGCTGCTGCAGTTCGGAGCGCACTCAAACGAACCTGCAGAGAAATCCGGTAGTATCTTGTGTCAATTGCTTCTTCAGATCTACTACTTCGGTAGATCACTTCTCCTCCTCTCTCCAGATCTACACCCGGTAGATCACTTCTCCTTCCTCAGTGGTAGCTGGCCTGCAGTGCATTCGCAGGGCCAGAGGGTAGCGTGAAAGAGCACAGCGTGGGAAGGTACCGTTTATCCCACCGCTGCCACCAATGTAATGGATTCCGGTCTGTTTCCACGGACATCCACTAGTCTCGAGTATTCTACCTCTCTCCAGAGGGGACACTGTACTGACCGACAGTGACAACTGTATAGGGCAACCGAATTACCCGGTAAGGCAAGAGCCCATGGCTCAGACAAACAGTACCGAGTAGTGTTTGCTATAGTGGCTTTATTACAAAGCAGTCCTGAGGGTAATTATTCCTCTAGGTGGTTAGCAATATAAGAATACATGCTATGGCTCATTGTAATGAATGCACTGATTATCAGTAGGAGCTCTCCTTTTATAGGAGAGCTAAGGAACACAAAACATATAAGAGACAATGCACAGGAAGTAATGCAACCAATGACATCAATTATATAAATACTTAACCAATCACAATGCAATGCAAGATAATACAAGGAGGTGCCAAGTGGCTAAGGGCGGAGTCTTTTCTCCTAACTGTCCAATGACGGCTCCTACAGGGTCCCCAGGCTGTATATAGAATTAGGTCCACTAAGTTGGTACTTTAGGGGTAGACACTTCCTGTTTACGACCTTGACTAAGTTCCTGGACATCTTTACAGATCCTCGTCTAAGGCGGCCATCTTGTGCCGGCCCAGTACAGCTGTACCGGGTCGGTAGAGGTCACTACCGACCCTGCAGGGGTCAATACCGGCCCTGCTTACCATGCTACCGGCACAGTATGACTTCCTACCCAACAGCTATTAACCAAATGCTGTGGGCAGAAGCCTAGCGCATTGCTTCACAAGGTTCCTAGTGTAAACTACCCGTTTACCACTAGAGTGCACTGAAATCTACCACAATATACATTATCCGTTATATATATACTGCATGTTATACATCTGGTACATATACATTATCCATCATATATATATTACATGTTATACATCAGGTACATATACATTATCCATTATATATATACTGCATGTTATACATCTGGTACATATACATTATCCGTTATATATATACTGCATGTTATACATCAGGTACATATACATTATCCATTATATATATACTACATGTTATACATCTGGTACATATACATTATCCGTTATATATATACTACATGTTATACATCAGGTACATATACATTATCCATTGTATACTGCATGTTATACATCTGGTACATATACATTATTCGTTATATATATACTGCATGTTATACATCTGGTACATATACATTATCCGTTATATATATACTGCATGTTATACATCTGGTACATATACATTATTCGTTATATATATACTACATGTTATACATCAGGTACATATACATTATCCGTTATATATATACTGCATGTTATACATCTGGTACATATACATTATCCGTTATATATATACTGCATGTTATACATCTGGTACATATACATTATTCGTTATATATATACTACATGTTATACATCAGGTACATATACATTATCCGTTATATATATACTGCATGTTATACATCTGGTACATATACATTATCCATTATATATATATACTACATGTTATACATCAGGTACATATACATTATCCGTTATATATATATATACTACATGTTATACATCTGGTACATATACATTATCCATTATATATATACTACATGTTATACATCAGGTACATATACATTATCCGTTATATATATACTGCATGTTATACATCTGGTACATATACATTATCCATTATAAATATATACTACATGTTATACATCTGGTACATATACATTATCCGTTATATATATATATACTACATGTTATACATCTGGTACATATACATTATCCGTTATATATATATATACTACATGTTATGCATCAGGTACATATACATTATCCATTATATATATACTGCATGTTATACGTCTGGTACATATACATTATCCGTTATATATATAGATACTGCATGTTATACATCTGGTACATATACATTATCCGTTATATATATATTGCATGTTATACATCAGGTACATATACATTATCCGTTATATATATATTGCATGTTATACATCAGGTACATATACATTATCCATTATATATATATTGCATGTTATACATCAGGTACATATACATTATCCGTTATATATATACTACATGTTATACATCTGGTACATATACATTATCCGTTATATATATATACTGCATGTTATACATCAGGTACATATACATTATCCGTTATATATATACTACATGTTATACATCAGGTACATATACATTATCCATTATATATATATACTACATGTTATACATCTGGTACATATACATTATCCATTATATATATACTACATGTTATACATCTGGTACATATACATTATTCGTTATATATATACTGCATGTTATACATCTGGTACATATACATTATCCGTTATATATATACTGCATGTTATACATCTGGTACATATACATTATCCATTATATATATACTACATGTTATACATCAGGTACATATACATTATCCATTATATATATACTACATGTTATACATCAGGTACATATACATTATCCATTATATATATACTACATGTTATACATCTGGTACATATACATTATCCGTTATATATATACTGCATGTTATACATCAGGTACATATACATTATCCATTGTATACTGCATGTTATACATCTGGTACATATACATTATCCGTTATATATATACTACATGTTATACATCAGGTACATATACATTATCCATTGTATACTGCATGTTATACATCTGGTACATATACATTATCCGTTCTATATATACTACATGTTATACATCTGGTACATATACATTATCCGTTATATATATATACTACATGTTATACATCTGGTACATAAACATTATCCATTATATATATATACTACATGTTATACATCTGGTACATATACATTATCCATTATATATATACTACATGTTATACATCAGGTACATATACATTATCCGTTATATATATACTGCATGTTATACATCTGGTACATATACATTATCCATTATCCATTATAAATATATACTACATGTTATACATCTGGTACATATACATTATCCGTTATATATATATATATACTACATGTTATACATCAGGTACATATACATTATCCGTTATATATATAAATACTACATGTTATGCATCAGGTACATATACATTATCCATTATATATATACTGCATGTTATACGTCTGGTACATATACATTATCCGTTATATATATAGATACTGCATGTTATACATCTGGTACATATACATTATCCGTTATATATATATTGCATGTTATACATCAGGTACATATACATTATCCGTTATATATATATTGCATGTTATACATCAGGTACATATACATTATCCATTATATATATATTGCATGTTATACATCAGGTACATATACATTATCCGTTATATATATACTACATGTTATACATCTGGTACATATACATTATCCGTTATATATATATACTGCATGTTATACATCAGGTACATATACATTATCCGTTATATATATACTACATGTTATACATCAGGTACATATACATTATCCATTATATATATATACTACATGTTATACATCTGGTACATATACATTATCCATTATATATATATACTGCATGTTATACATCTGGTACATATACATTATCCGTTATATATATACTGCATGTTATACATCTGGTACATATACATTATCCGTTATATATATACTACATGTTATACATCTGGTACATATACATTATCCGTTATATATATATATACTGCATGTTATACATCAGGTACATATACATTATCCGTTATATATATACTACATGTTATACATCAGGTACATATACATTATCCATTATATATATATACTACATGTTATACATCTGGTACATATACATTATCCATTATATATATATACTGCATGTTATACATCTGGTACATATACATTATCCGTTATATATATAGATACTGCATGTTATACATCTGGTACATATACATTATCCGTTATATATATATACTACATGTTATACATCTGGTACATATACATTATCCATTATATATATATACTGCATGTTATACATCAGATACATATACATTATCCGTTATATATATATACTACATGTTATACATCTGGTACATATACATTATCCATTATATATATATACTGCATGTTATACATCAGGTACATATACATTATCCATTATATATATACTGCATGTTATACGTCTGGTACATATACATTATCCGTTATATATATAGATACTGCATGTTATACATCTGGTACATATACATTATCCGTTATATATATACTACATGTTATACATCAGGTACATATACATTATCCATTATATATATATACTACATGTTATACATCTGGTACATATACATTATCCATTATATATATATACTGCATGTTATACATCTGGTACATATACATTATCCGTTATATATATAGATACTGCATGTTATACATCTGGTACATATACATTATCCGTTATATATATATACTACATGTTATACATCTGGTACATATACATTATCCGTTATATATATACTACATGTTATACATCTGGTACATATACATTATCCGTTCTATATATACTACATGTTATACATCTGGTACATATACATTATCCATTATATATATATACTACATGTTATACATCTGGTACATATACATTATCCGTTATATATATACTACATGTTATACATCTGGTACATATACATTATCCGTTATATATATACTACATGTTATACATCTGGTACATATACATTATCCATTATATATATACTACATGTTATACATCAGGTACATATACATTATCCATTATATATATATACTGCATGTTATACATCTGGGACATATACATTATCCGTTATATATACATTGCATGTTATGCATCTGGTACATATACTTTATCCATTATATATATATATTACATGTTATACATCAGGTACATATACATTATCCATTATATATATACTACATGTTATACATCTGGTACATATACATTATCCGTTATATATATACTGCATGTTATACATCTGGTACATATACATTATCCGTTATATATATATACTACATGTTATGCATCTGGTACATATACATTATCCGTTATATATATATTGCATGTTATACATCTGGTACATATACATTATCCGTTATATATATACTACATGTTATGCATCTGGTACATATACATTATCCGTTATATATATATATACTACATGTTATACATCAGGTACATATACATTATCCGTTATATATATATATACTACATGTTATGCATCTGGTACATATACATTGTCCATTATATATATACTACATGTTATACATCAGGTACATATGCATTATCCGTTATATATATATACTACATGTTATACATCTGGTACATATACATTATCCATTATATACTGCATGTTATACATCAGGTACATATACATTATCCATTATATATATACTGCATGTTATACATCAGGTACATATACATTATCCATTATATATATACTACATGTTATACATCAGGTACATATACATTATCCATTATATATATACTGCATGTTATACATCTGGTACATATAGTATAATGACAAATCACCTCTCCACAATGCTCAAATCTCTGTCCATATTAGCGAGACTACCAATGATACGTATGTCCTCAGCAGTAACAAGCCTAGCAATAAATCCTTGTTTGGGATCTCTGAATTGATTAACGAGAGCTTTATCTAGCTTTTCCTTGTCACCATCATACAACAGCTACATATATACAACAACTACATATATACAACAGCTACATATATACAACAACTACATATATACAACAGCTACATATATACAACAACTACATATATACAACAACTACATATATACAACAACTACATATATACAACAACTACATATATACAACAACTACATATATACAACAACTACATATATACAACAACTACATATATACAACAACTACATATATACAACAACTACATATATACAACAACTACATATATACAACAACTACATATATACAACAATTACATATATAAAACAACTACATATATACAACAACTACATATATAAAACAACTACATATATACAACAACTACATATATACAACAACTACATATATACAACTACATATATACAGTATAAATGACAGGCAGGTAGATAGATAGGAATTACTAGACAGAACACTAACTTTAGTTGAGTGAGAGTGGACACTTCTATTGATCTCATAGAACATATCATTTAGTGCATCCATCATCTTGGCAGCTTCACCAGGTTTGTGTGAGCTTATTTGGATACGTATAAGCCTGCTGTCCGTTGGGTGAGACACCTCTTGTACTTGTCCGCCGTACTTCTCTGTATAAATTTACACATTATCAGAGATGGCGATCAGAGAGACAATGACAGCTGTATTTATCTGATAGCATTAGGTGGGGTGGGACAAAGTAGAACTACAAACATCCATGCACTATTCAACAATCCAGCACAACTCTATCCTTTATTGTTCACTTACCCAAAACCTCCCTTTTGTAGTCTCCCTCCCTAATGATCTTCACGAACTCATAATAAATTTGGTCAAAATCTTCCTCGACTTTCAGCGTTGTGATTTTCTCTCCCTTGATAGTCACATCTGCTGTATCACCGTCTCTAGCTTGTCGCTTGCCAACAGCTGCCTTTGAAATTTCTTTCTCAGTTGAGAGAACAGGCGATGATTCAGAGTCGGTGCTTTCTAGATTTTTCACAGCAGCTGAATTAGGAGGAGACTGAGTAGTTCTGCTGGAGGCTAGCGGAGTATTAGGAGCAGAGGCGATACCAGTCACAGATGATGCAGGCAAATCTTCTATAGCAGCAGCAACTCTATTTTTTTCCAGGAGTGACGAATCCTGCCTTTCTTTAGTTGATTTTGGCTGAAGACCTTCAGCTGGTTCACAGTCTTGATTTTCTTGGTATTCGGTCAAGCCGGGCTCAGAATCTCTTCTCTCTTTCGCTGGGCTGGGTTCTTGTTCTTGAATCACATCAGGCTCAGAATTTCCTTGCTTTTCAGCTGGTTCAGTCCCAAGATCTCTCTTGCCAGCTGGTTCAGGCTCTTGCAGTTCTTTTTTCTGAGACAAATCAGGGTCAAAGTCTCCTTCCTTTTCAGCTGACTCAGCCTCAAGACATTTTCTTGCAGCTGGTTCAGGCTCTCGCCTTTCTCGTTTATCAGTCACATCAGGCTCAGAATCTCCTCTCTCTTTAGCCTGTTTAGCCTTAGGATTTCTTGCAGCTGGTTCAGGCGCTCGCCTTTCTCGTTTATCAGTCACATCAGGCTCAGAATCTCCTCTCTCTTTAGCCGGTTTAGCCTTAGGATTTCTTGCAGCTGGTTCAGGCTCTCGCCTTTCTCGTTTATCAGTCACATCAGGCTCAGAATCTCCTCTCTCTTTAGCCGATTTAGCCTTAGGATTTCTTACAGCTGGTTCAGGCTCTTGCCTTTCTTGTTCATCAGTCACATCAGACTCAGAATCTCCTCTCTCTTTAGCCGATTTAGCCTTAGGATTTCTTACAGCTGGTTCAGGCTCTTGCCTTCCCTGTACCTCAATCACATCAGGCTCAGAATCTCCTTTCTTTTCAACTGGTTCAGTCTCAAGGTGCCTTCTTTCAGCTGGTTCATGCTCTTGCAGTTCTTGTTCCTCAGTCAAATCAGAATCTCCTCTCTCTCGAGTTGACTCAGGCTCCAGACTTGCTTCTTTTTCAGCCAGTTTCACAGAGGCTTCTTTGGTGCCAGAGCTTAATACAAATGCATCAGGCAAAGAAGGCACCACTCGCCGGTTCGATCGATTAAAAGCATTAAATTGTTTGCTCTTTGTCAAGTTATCAGCCTCTTCCTGGCTCTTCTTTGGGTCTTTCTCACTAGCACTCTTGTCAGTGGGAGAGGATCTTGATTCAGTTGTAGACTGACCACCACTTCCTGTAGTTACAGATGAAGTAAAACTGCTGTATTTTTCCTCAATCGGACTTATATCTATGTCGTCTGTAGTGCCATGAGATGTCGAGCAAGCAGGAAAACTTGAGATTGAGTCAACTGCTGGAGCAGAAAAATTTGGATTTGCAGGAGTGGATATGGTGTGACTAGTAGAAGTATCTTGACCTCCAACGTAATCATTGGAACTTCGATCATCTTCGAAAGTAGAAGCAGTTGGCTCTTTGATAGAAGGAATATTGGGTTTTGTTGAAGGTTGGCAGTTGAAGGAAACAGATGTGCTCACTTCATAAGATACGGCAGAAGCTTCAGTCACTCGGGGATCAGCTAAACTTGGATTGTCTTGATCATCTGGGACAGTGGGAGAAGTTGGCTCAAGTGCTGAAAGACTGCTGCTGTGATTATGTAAGTCAGCACCCAGTGAGTTGGGCTCAGCTAAGACTGGTTGGGACGCACCAAACTCTAGAGCAGTCAAGACGTTTGTGGTGTGCGCTGCCAAAATATCCACTGTAGCGGTAGGAGGTTGGACTGATCTAGATGTATTTAAAACTGTAGTTGGCAACTCAGATGTTTCACAGACTGTGTGCTGCTGTACCAAGGCAACTGATGGTTCAACAACCAAACTCTGCGAGAAAGCTCCTAACGGGGAGGGCTTCTTGCTGCTGTCAATCTCACCGTCCAATCTGTGCAAAGACTCCTCTACTAGCTTGATTTGGAAATAAAATCCCTCGAGAAGTAACCTATGAAACATCAAGTAAAACACCTAAACGTAGAATTGAACATTTGGTACAATGCTAGCACTAACATATACCTTCAATACTACTTGTGTACAATCAATTGTATGTACAGATCTCTACCTGTGTGCTACTAGTGTGTAGGTACCTGTATCTTATTTGTGTGAACATAACTATACATTACTTGTGTGTACATACCTTTACGTTAAAGGTGTGAACATACCTGTGCTTTACCAGTGCGTACATACCTGTACGTTACTAGTGCATACATACCTGTACATTACTTATGTGTACATACCTGTACGTTACTTGTATGCACACAGAGTTGTAAGTACATACAATATGATTACTAGCACTATACCTGTTCTGTGAATCTTCACAAGTAACCTTAATTCCAGTTTCCTGTTCCAACCTAGATATTATCTTGTCCAATGTAAACTGTGACAACAACTTCTCTAAGAGCAATGGTGAAACAGACGTCTCAACAAGCCCAAAACACTGTAACACAAAACACTACAGTGTAATATTTGGAGTAGGTAGGTTGCAATGAGAAATGTGTGGGTACTTGATAATTGTAAATTGTAACATAACATGTTCCTACCTGTGGTTCAGAAAACTCTACTACATCAGTGATGGGGTGCTGTTTTTTATTGGCCAATGTCTGCACAACGTCTGTAACATTATATATACATTATTGGCACTAATACAATATTATATATACATTATTGGTACTAATACAGTATTATATATACATTATTGGTACTAATACAATATTATATATACATTATTGGTACTAATACAATATTATATATACATTATTGGTACTAATACAATATTATATATACATTATTGGTACTAATACAATATTATATTTACATTATTGGTACTAATACAGTATTATATATACATTATTGGTACTAATACAATATTATATATACATTATTGGTACTAATACAATATATATACATTATTGGTACTAATACAATATTATATATACATTATTGGTACTAATACAATATTATATATACATTATTGGTACTAATACAATATTATATTTACATTATTGGTACTAATACAGTATTATATATACATTATTGGTACTAATACAATATTATATATACATTATTGGTACTAATACAATATATATACATTATTGGTACTAATACAATATTATATATACATTATTGGTACTAATACAATATTATATATACATTATTGGTACTAATACAATATTATATTTACATTATTGGTACTAATACAATATATATACATTATTGGTACTAATACAATATTATATATACATTATTGGTACTAATACAATATTATATATACATTATTGGTACTAATACAATATTATATATACATTATTGGTACTAATACAATATTATATATACATTATTGGTACTAATACAATATATATACATTATTGGTACCAATACAATATTATATATACATTATTGGTACTAATACAATATTATATATACATTATTGGTACTAATATAGTATTATATATACATTATTGGTACTAATACAGTATTATATATACATTATTGGTACTAATACAGTATTATATATACATTATTGGTACTAATACAATATTATATATACATTATTGGTACTAATACAATATTATATATACATTATTGGTACTAATACAATATTATATATACATTATTGGTACTAATACAATATTATATATACATTATTGGTACTAATACAATATATATACATTATTGGTACTAATACAATATTATATATACATTATTGGTACTAATACAGTATTATATATACATTATTGGTACTAATACAATATTATATATACATTATTGGTACTAATACAATATTATATATACATTATTGATACTAATACAATATTATATATACATTATTGGTACTAATACAATATTATATATACATTATTGGTACTAATACAATATTATATATACATTATTGGTACTAATACAATATTATATATACATTATTGGTACTAATACAGTATTATATATACATTATTGGTACTAATACAATATTATATATACATTATTGGTACTAATACAATATTATATATACATTATTGGTACTAATACAATATTATATATACATTATTGGTACTAATACAATATTATATATACATTATTGGTACTAATACAATATTATATATACATTATTGGTACTAATACAATATTATATATACATTATTGGTACTAATACAATATTATATATACATTATTGGTACTAATACAATATATATACATTATTGGTACTAATACAATATATATACATTATTGGTACTAATACAATATTATATATACATTATTGATACTAATACAATATTATATATACATTATTAGTACTAATACAATATTATATATACATTATTGGTACTAATACAATATTATATATACATTATTGGTACTAATACAATATTATATATACATTATTGGTACTAATACAATATTATATATACATTATTGGTACTAATACAATATTATATATACATTATTGGTACTAATACAATATTATATATACATTATTGGTACTAATACAATATATATACATTATTGGTACTAATACAATATATATACATTATTGGTACTAATACAATATTATATATACATTATTGATACTAATACAATATTATATATACATTATTAGTACTAATACAATATTATATATACATTATTGGTACTAATACAATATTATATATACATTATTGGTACTAATACAATATTATATATACATTATTGGTACTAATACAATATTATATATACATTATTGGTACTAATACAATATTATATATACATTATTGGTACTAATACAATATATATACATTATTGGTACTAATACAATATATATACATTATTGGTACTAATACAATATTATATATACATTATTGATACTAATACAATATTATATATACATTATTAGTACTAATACAATATTATATATACATTATTGGTACTAATACAATATTATATATACATTATTGGTACTAATACAATATTATATATACATTATTGGTACTAATACAATATTATATATACATTATTGGTACTAATACAATATTATATATACATTATTGGTACTAATACAATATATATACATTATTGGTACTAATACAATATTATATATACATTATTGGTACTAATACAGTATTATATATACATTATTGGTACTAATACAATATTATATATACATTATTGGTACTAATACAATATTATATATACATTATTGATACTAATACAATATTATATATACATTATTGGTACTAATACAATATTATATATACATTATTGATACTAATACAATATTATATATACATTATTAGTACTAATACAATATTATATATACATTATTGGTACTAATACAATATTATATATACATTATTGGTACTAATACAATATTATATATACATTATTGGTACTAATACAGTATTATATATACATTATTGGTACTAATACAATATTATATATACATTATTGGTACTAATACAATATTATATATACATTATTGGTACTAATACAATATTATATATACATTATTGGTACTAATACAATATCATATATACATTATTGGTACTAATACAATATTATATATACATTATTGGTACTAATACAATATTATATATACATTATTGGTACTAATACAATATTATATATACATTATTGGTACTAATACAATATTATATATACATTATTGGTACTAATACAATATTATATATACATTATTGATACTAATACAATATTATATATACATTATTGGTACTAATACAATATTATATATACATTATTGATACTAATACAATATTATATATACATTATTAGTACTAATACAATATTATATATACATTATTGGTACTAATACAATATTATATATACATTATTGGTACTAATACAATATTATATATACATTATTGGTACTAATACAATATTATATATACATTATTAGTACTAATACAATATTATATATACATTATTGGTACTAATACAATATTATATATACATTATTGATACTAATACAATATTATATATACATTATTAGTACTAATACAATATTATATATACATTATTGGTACTAATACAATATTATATATACATTATTGGTACTAATACAGTATTATATATACATTATTGGTACTAATACAATATTATATATACATTATTGGTACTAATACAATATTATATATACATTATTGGTACTAATACAATATTATATATACATTATTGGTACTAATACAATATTATATATACATTATTGGTACTAATACAACATTATATATACATTATTGGTACTAATACAATATTATATATACATTATTAGTACTAATACAATATTATATATACATTATTGGTACTAATACAGTATTATATGAAGTTCTTCCCCTCTATTAAATGGCTACAATTAGTGGCTGCTGATTTTATCCATCAGCACTACAGAAGCAAAAGACTTTCTTAAAGCCGGAACATTTTAATGAGTTTCTTAAACTGTATGTTGCAGCAGCCAACTTTATTCATCGGTCAAGTTTTAAGCTCATGAACCACAGCTTAAACTGCGGTATTCTTGGAGGCAACTTATGTAAAGGTTTCTGTCCAATCAGTGACATTAGAGGTTTATGATCAGCTCTAACAATAAGTTCCTCAAGGCCTAATAGGTGTTTTGAGACCTTTCAACCAGCCCAAGTCTTTACAAGCATCTCTTCATGATGACAGTCTAATAATCTTTAGCGACGCCAAGGATCGTCTTGCTGATGCCAGTTCATGCTCACAACTTCATCCTGAATTTTTTCATCACCTATCCCAATTTTTTATCAGATACAGCTATAGGCACTATTGTCTTCTTATTTTTATCAAAGCTTCAAAAACTCTGATTTTAGAATGCCTACTGTTGTAAATCGCTCTAACTGTAAATTGCAACCCCACAACAGATATCTCTCAACGGTTTGCTCAGTTTTGCCATTTGCAGACTAAATTAGGCAAATCGATTCATCGAGTCGGGAAAACGCTGAATGTCTCTTTTCTCACTAGGGGCTGGAAGCACCGAAACCCCTTTGATTTACTCATTGCTGGCATGTATACAATCTGCATCGAGCCTGCGGCCCTCAGTCACCACGGTTGTTCTAACTAGTAATTGCTTTTATTCACGACCATGCATGAGTCATTAATATCAAGGAGGGCCGCATTCAATTTTGAATCTGGTTCTTTTGTGCCTTTGCTGAATATTGAAATAGCATTCAAATCTGTCACAGAACCCTCTAGTCCTTCTCGTATTCGCAGCATTTTACCTTAAATTACTTCTTGAAAAAAACCTAACCCATAAAGAATCTTTTGAGCACAAACCTTAAAATGTTTGAAAGATAGAGTAATTTCTAGCAACTCATTTAATAATATGATTTGCCAGAATCCTGCTGTAAGTGATTAGTAGCAAAAATACTGCCTTGAAAACACTCAATATGCCACCTCCTACTGCAACAATAGGCAAGATTTTAAAGCCGACATATCTGTTGACTTACATGGTGCCAATGCGCATATTAACTATATTCGTGCTGATAGAGATAACCACGATCATCAAGCAATAGTCAATGCGTTTCGGAATTTCTTTTTTTCTTCTTCCACCAACAGGCCTTTTTTAAGGCTCTTGAAACATCGACATTATATGGTTTATTTACAAGTTTGATAACATATCCCACATCCTTTACATTGGTTTCAATGCTTGTAGTTACCTGAGCTGTTAATGCTTGTAGTTACCTGAGCTGTTAATGCTTGTAGTTACCTGAGCTGTTAATGCTTTTTTAATTGCTTCACCAACTCGTACTACTCCAAGGAGAAGATTACAAACCTCGTTCGCAGCATCTTTTGCTTCGTTTACTTTCTCAATGAGGTAGTACATTAAAGCAAAATTTCCAAATTTTTACCACAGATCACAGGTTTTGTTACTAGCTGAACAAATATATTGTGGGTGTGGAGGCGTATAACTACAGCGTGAGCACTCAACCGGCTCAATCTTGTTGGCTTGATATGCCTTTTGACAGCCCGGTACCTGGTCCTACTGGTGGCATCTACTTGTCCTGCTTCTCTCTAGGCATACCTGAGTACAGATTGAGCTTGCTTAGCATCTCGTATTGCCATCCAGATATAATTGCTAGATGGGTTTTCCGGGTTGCTAGCCCAGGAAGCCTCACGGCACTCTCTCTGGGTATGTCTCTAGTTTTGGCATTTCCAACGCTTCGAATTCTTGTCTGGGGCTCTGGTGGACATGTTGTTTGGCTGGGCAGTCTTGAGGGTGGTCGCTTGCTTGGTCAACTCACTTGGTACCTTGGCCCAGGTTTATAGGTGGGCCTTCACCCTATAAATTGTTTTGTCTACCTCTACCTGTCAGCACCCATTTCCCTCATCAACAGCCTCCAAACTTCAGACTTTTGGTCCGGTTGCGTAGGTGGGCTGTGACAGCATGTGCTCATTTCCTGCGTTCACCACTGCCTCCAGCAAGGGCAGCTGAAAGGCCAGGAGTTGCCTTAGGAGGTACGCAACTCTCAACGTGTTCTGAAAGGGATACAAGGAGTATTCATTTCTCTGTCCGTGAAAAGTCATTGGTGGCTTCCACAAGAGTCTCTACTGCCAGTCACAGCATGCTCCCTTAGAAAATGTTTGGGGCATTTGCAGTACCCTGACAGTATGGCCCTGGCTTCTCTGCGGTTGAGCACAAAACTTGCTTTGCTGCACTTCATATTGCCCGGAGACTGTTTCCTTGTCGACACTGTTGAGCCTGTCTCCTCGTCTACACTGTTCAGCCTTCCCATGCAAAGACTGCCTCAGGTGCATGATAGTCGTCGCCGGCACCCAATTGTTGGCATTTGACACATATTTGAAGTGCTAAAAGAAATAATGGACATCCTAGTGGCATCGTATGCTGAGGTAACTTTAATCACTTTGTTTTCATTTCGTAACTTCCTCCAATTGTCGCCAAGCTGCCCAATGATCCTAATAGTAGAATCTCTGTCAATGCCCATGGTTTGCCTGTTGGCCATGGATCTTCTGCCTTGCTCTGTAGCTGCTTTAGTTTTTTTGTAGGGGAATCGCGGATCCCACGATTATCGCCAATGTGAATGAAACCTAATCTAACCCTAAAGGTATTTCACGGCTAGCCACTTGCCCTATTTGTAGGTAGACAGTTGTTTCCAGCAGCAGAGACTTTTTGACTAACTGCGAAAGAGGCCAAGTTAAACGTCTGAAGATTGGTATTGTCTGCCTGATAGTTGATATTGGTGGGCTGGTGTCTGACAAAGTATCTGTAAAAGGGGTCTTCCACCTTTAACACAGCCCTTGCTAAGTCAGACCTTCAGGTTATCTAAAGTAGATTGTCTTGTGAAGTATTGTGCTATAGCCTGTTCTGTGATTCAGTGAAGCGGTAAGAGATTGCAGGCTTCCAAGCCTTTATTCCCAAGTAAGTATGCTTCACCTTTCTAAACTGACAGAAGGGGGCCCAGAAAACTTGTATTCATGTATAGAACAATTTTTCCCTTAAAGCGGGTCTAAAAGGTTGTAGCAGCGAACATGTGTATAATAAAAACTGGGGCTTACAAGACTGTTTGATACAAATAAAAGGTGAACAGAGAAATAGAAATAACGCTAATAATTTGTATTGTAATTGCTAGCTTACAAATGTTGTTAAACCGTTGTGGCTATTTATCATTTTAGAATAGTCCCAAAACCCGTGTTAGTTATTTAGAGGCAGGCAATTGTACAAGTTATTTCGTTAATAACAACTATTCTATCCTACTAAAAACCATTGAAATTCATGATTATTAAATTATTTCTGCACAACAGCATTAATATGATTGTAGCATATGATGGTAAGTAGTAAAAATAATTATTGAAAGATGAACTGCAATCATGCAAAATTATTACATGATCGTGGTAAATGAACCAACTTTCTCTGATGACACCATTATTTTTATAATTGTCCTGTTAATTATTCATAAAACTAATCCAACTTCAATAAAATAGTAACCAAAACAGATTCAGTGGCAGCTGTGCCAAAAATATGACAACACACTAATTTTTCGGAGTGCTCATAAATGCGTAGACCAGCTAGTGATGACTATGATTTAGTGAGTCAACATATTATTAATTATTATATAAGCGAACAATATATAAATAATCATACTCATAAGGATCCACTGCCATCATCATTATTTATTTATGAACTATTAGTATTTACATAAATTATATAATATATATGTACACTGTATATATAATATATACATGTATATACATACATATATTATTTCAATAAAATCTAAAAGCTTGGGTTAAAACATATTTTATTAACATCACTTTCATACCTGTCCTAGTGAGAGGCAATCAAAAGATAAAAAATGTTAGCAATGTTATATATACATGCGTAATCATATAACTATATGGCGGTTTGCTTCAAGTAAGTGGAATTGAGCTGAATGTCTACAAGTGGCTACTACTTTGTTTCTTTTGTTTAAAAAAAAACCCTGGCTGGCATACAATGCAAAACTTTTCCCAGGAGCAGAGATTGCATTTGTTTGTAGCATTATTGTAGTTGTTAGCATATTTCAGTATTTTCCAGGTCATACTGTAGTTGATTTTATTGTCTTTTAGGGTCTATATATGTTAGCTCAACTCAGTGCTGTTCTATTTCTCTGTGCCTGAATGAGGTAGTATGGTTATTATATGAGTTTAAACTTTCCTCCCATTAAACCAACATATGTATCTGTTCTTTTGCCTCAGGAAACAGTCGCCTGATATATTGCTGATAGCATCATCCCTGCGATGGGCAGCTCCTGGGATTGCAGCAGTTGCAGGCCCCTGGGTTGTCAAATATATATAAATATACATAGAGATGTATATTTATATGTGGCTGAAAAACTCACATATGAAACTAGTAGTAATAAATTATGTTTCAACTCAAACTTTTAGGTTTTATTGAGATGATATATATATGTGCGAGTTCGCGAGCGTGTGTGTGATAATAGAAAAATAATCAATAATGGCAGCAACTATAACTGTTCCAGTTACTATATGAACATATATTCGCAGTTGAAAATACGGGGGGACCAGGTTCATTTAGTTTCACTCAGTGCTCATATTTGCACATATAATATAAATATTATATGGATTGTGTGGTTTTACCTATCATCGGTCACTATAACCACATTTTATCAACAGTGATCCATTATCCGTCCATAGAATGAATTGTATATATTAGATAGGCAGCAATCAGTGGTGCAACCACCAATGAAATCCTCACAATCATAGACCAAGGTCACAATGCAGTGGAAGAAACTGTTGGATCCCCCCATGTCTTAAAATTTTCATTTTTAGTATTTTACCTTATACTACTTTCATTGAAAAAATTATTGTAGCTGCAACCGAAATGACTAAGCATTAGGGAGTGATGTCACAAATAATGCTACTTGCCGCATAGCAGCAATCGTAATCGTTTTTGTTGCAATTTACAAAGACAGTTATAAAAAATAATGCTGTCATCAAGCAACTCAAGTTCATTTACTCCAGAAAAAAATAATAATATGATGAAAATTTCATTATTTGGTTAATATAATCAGTAAACCATTAGGAATAACTGTTGTATTGTTCCCTTTATTTATAATCACCATTAGGAATAACGATTCATGTTATCTATTTTAATTATTATTATTATTATTAATAGCGAAAAATCACATATCATAATTACATTATCATTTCATTGTTCATATTTAATAAAATTGTAATTTAACTTTATTATCATTATCACAGATGATGCTGTTATGTAATTCTCAACTGATTACCCTTGATAGTTACTCTCAAAGTATACATTCATAACGTAAATGTGGAAAATGTTTTTTTACACTGAGGAACCATGGGAAATAAACCAACTGAAACTTTGATAGCTTAAATGCAACAAATTCGAATTTTTCTGTAGCTAAAGTTTAAACCATTAGGTATGAAATCGAGTTTTGTGGTAACAAATGATCATCAATTTCGGAAAACCTGTTTAAAAAAAACTGCTCTTTTGAATGTTAGAGAATAGGTGGGAGAAAGCGATCACAGAATGAGGTGACCATGGGAGAAAGTGATCATGTGAGGAGGTTGCTACAGTGTGAAGCAACCATGGAAAATTGCTACTACAAGAGAAGGCTACCACAAGAAGAGCCTGTCATAGGAGGAGGCTGCCACAGATAAATCTGCCAGGGGAGATGCTTTCACTAACAAAGCTTAGCATAAGGGAGCCTATTATGGGACGAAGCAACCATTGGGAAAGGTTGGGAGATCATGGGAGATGTTGTTGTGGAAAGCACAACAAGTGTGCTTGAACATTATATTCATTTGCTGTTGCTTACGATAGATAGGCCACGCCAGCGGGTACTGTACATGTACCGAGTCGCACTTCGAGTTACAAGATGGCGACCAAAAACTCTCATAGCTGACATTCCGATTATCACTTATTGGATGCAACTTGCTAGGAAATCATTACTAGAATATTTCATATACACCTTATGATATTTATTATTACTGCTTATACATATTTTTAGGCACTTTTTATCACATGTTATATTTGAGGGCCCAGGCCCGGTTGGTTTAGAATAAACTGTTTTAAAATGAATCAACTTGCCTAAGTATATTATTCACCACCTAGCAATAGTAATAGTAATACAGGCAGAGGTTCAATCAACCACAGCCCGCTACCAGTCAGTTTAACTAATAACTTGTACTATCAACAGACTTACCCGCTAAACCAGTGTGTATGCAGTAACTAGTATGAGACATAGATTTTATAACTGCCACGTAGTAGAGTGGGTGCAGAGGCCTATTTAGCTACAAGTTCAGCGCAACTAACATGTGAACTTGCCTGGCTAAACTAATGTATGCGCAGTAACTACTATTGCTATCACGTAATAGAGTGGGTAGAGTGAGAGGCTCATAGTTAAAGTTGAGAAATGCAAAATTATTTCAAGTATAGCGCACAACTTCATTCACTTCCAACTCTGGCACAAATGAAAAATTTACAGGCTTCTATAGTAGTAGCAGACAAAATTCTGTCTCTGATTGGATAAGTTTTTAATAAATCAACTATATTCATTTTATACAACAATTTACCGTAAAATATTTGTACCAGAACTGATTAAATACGGTGATAATATTTTTCGAATGTTCACTAAAAAAATTTACAACTATTAGTAATAATAACTAAAATAATAACATTTAAATGATAATTAATTACAATGGTATATTATATAATGTTACAAGTGTTCATCTAATTAATTCATGGATCATAAAGCGTGCACTAACAATAGATTTTTCACAAACCCGCTCGCTTTATTACTATATATGTGCTGACTTGGTAAGGCAGCAGTATTATTGAACAACCACTACTGGCAGCAAGATGTTCTTTTGCTACGAGTTCAACTTTTCTTGTAGAGGTCTGCGCGAGCTGGCTAAACATGAAAGGATACACAGACAAAGAAGTCGTTGCACAGCCTGTGATGTGTGATACCACTCCGGAACTATCTCCACACAGACTGAGCCACCACCAAAAAAGCACAGGCTTACCAATCAGTCTTGCTCTCGGCGGCGTCCGCCCTACTTTGCAGAGAAGGATCGCCAGTGGCCTTCTCCAAGCAATGGGTGCGCCGCCCATCTTGGCACCCAGCTCCACCATTCTCACGAGTTAGCCTAACACCAGCCGTGTCATCCAAGATCGTGTCTGCGACATCTCCAGATGATAACATCGATCTTGCTGACACATGCGATATTTCTTTCTAAGCGGAATGCTCACACTCACAACGGCCCTATTCAGGGCCACCAACTGTTACTGAAGGGTTAAATTGTTTTTGGCCAAGGTTGGCATCAACATTCCATAGTAGATTTACTTCACTATGTATAAATACAAGCTTCTTGGCCTCTTTACTTCAGCGTAGTAGGAAGAAACCAAGCAAAAAGAACTTATCAAGAATAAAGACTAGAAGCTTCTCACACTTCCCCTTCACTTGACTGCTAGAACATAAGTATAGCAGCCAATAATTACTGCCGACTTACTCTGACTGGCACTGGACACACTTAGTAGAGACAGGCAGTAACAGCAAGCAGACTAGTAACCCAAGAAACATCCAACCAGTGTCTACCCTACAGACAGGTCAGAGTCTGACTCTCAGACACTGACTTTATCTGTTTCACAATATTGACAACAGCCATTTCATTCATGAAATATGTTATGGAGGTCTTTTGAGTTTTTACTTCTAACGATGCACTTGAAATAATGAATCGCCAAGAACTTAATACCACCTATTTAATTATTAATTCATGACAAAAATAAAATAACTCTTAATAAATTAATAACTTCCTGCAAAGCACCTAAGTTCTTAGAAAAAATTAACTAATCATACTAACAATATCATAATAATTTTTGTTTTATTACTATTATTATACTATAAAAATTATTCATTTATTAATTTGATCGATCATGATAATAATATTCAACCAATTAGAGAATATAATAAATGATGATGATGATGTTGTTTCCTGTTTTTTTTTTCTTCGTTTCATGATTATTGTTACTATTGTTGTTACTGTACTCCTCATTGCTGTGTTAGGAAATGATTACGAACATTATCAATCTACTACTATGACGACTGGTCGTGTTTTATTATTATTTTAAATAAAAAGTTAGTTATTACTGTTGATGTTTATTATAATGATGATAATAATAATAGTGATAAATAAATAATAATAATTATTATTATTATTGAATATTGCGATGAAGAGCAATGAACACCTGTCTTACCTGGTGGGCAACATTGAGGATCAGCGTCAAAGATTACTAAAGCCTTATCTTGATCTCTTTTCCATGGATAAACGATTGTAGAAACGTCGCCTCCGCCGTTTTTTTCCTTTTGGCAGTAACTCTCAATAAATCGATCAGGTGATTGGCCGCCCTTTGAACAGCTTTTGTGCTGGAAGGTGATCACAGCAGCTATTAGATTTGAGGCAGCCATTTGGTGGGACATGAGATGTCTAGGAATTTATCGCATACATCACTGCTACTACTAGTACTTTTGCTATTAGTATATGAAACTCTTTGCAATAGTAATAGGAAATTTACGGCGGTGATCCAAAGTTGGTAGAGTAAGGTGGGAGAAGATTGATGCTCGTCTATCCAGTTTCGTTGTCGCGGATATGAAAATTGGTAGCCTGTGATCACACTTTATTTCTTACACACACGACTTTCACAACGTTTTGGAAAGTTAGCTATGCAACATGAGGCTCTTCTTCTGAAACCAAAAATGGGAAATCCCCGATTCCCACCCACTATTCGGCAAGCCGCGATCAATTATGGTTCAAGTAAATTTAAAAATTCCATGGTAAGCACAAACTTGAATGGCATTAGATGTAACAAAGATCACTTAATTATGATTTAGCATTCTGCAAAACCATACTTTGCGTAGTAAAGACAAAATAACAAGTTTGGTGACTATCGCATGAATATGTGTTTGTTATCGCGAACGCTCTATGCTATTGCGGCGAAGCGCTGGGTGATAAATATTTCGTGATTCTACTGGCCTAGACATAGGCCCCGATCATGGATGAAGTATTACTTCACCCATGACCCTGATGCAAAAAAATATCTCGGCACACAAGCTAGGTTTAAGCATGTGCTATCGAACTATTTTCATGGCTGCCAAAAGTTGCGTCATTGAGCATTTCGTTTTCTAAACTAAAATTTGGCAAGCGAATACCTTCCTTCATAACAACAGTTGTTGACCATGTTTTATTAATAATTAATTATCATCACTGCTTTTCTGATTATTATCATCATCGTGTACTAGTAGTTGATGTTTGTGACTCAAGCATATAATTGACAACAATCTAAGTTGTCCACTCTCAACTAGACATGTGTTGACAAAGTAGATTTTGGTTCATCAACATATTGTTAATAGCCACTTGTGTGTCTGATAGCTAGCTACTTAAGCTTATTATGTATCAGTGCCAGTTGTAATCGTTCACTTGTAAGTGCTAGACCTGTCACTCTCTCGCTCTCTCTCGCTCACAGACTGTATCCTAGGACATCCAGTTGCTTTTCCTGGCTTAAATTGTGACACCAATGTTAATGAAATAAAGTGATGCTCACCCACTCTCTCCCTAAGTCATCGCCACTAAGGCAATGACAAAACATGGTGCCTCGAGTGAGGAGTGAAAGAAATCACCAGACAGACCACATACTCTCATGAACTGAAGATACAAATCATGCATCATCTCTACATGGCTGACTCAACTAACTTCCTTGTTCCTCAACCACTAAAAGATGGAACAGAATTGTCTACACAATGGGCCCGATTTAAAGAAGAATTTGCTTACTACCTCATCTCGACTGAGAAATCTACCAAAGAAGACACAATCAAAGTAGCCATTTTACTACGATGTGTTGGACCAAGAGGTGTCGACATTTTCAATAGTTTCAAATTCGCAGATGGAAAGTCAAAAGAAGTCTACGCAGATGTAATCGAGAAATTTGATCAGTTCTGTACCTAGCAATCAAACAAAATCACCAAAAGACATCAATTACTCTCAACTAAGCAAAGATGTATGTCAATCGATGAATACATCACGTCATTACACAGAATAGCCAGGGATTGCAGCTTGGGCGATATGTACAACGACTTCATGATGCAAGCTCTTCTGTTGGGTGTCCACGATGAACGCTTGAGAAGAAGACTCTGTAAACAATCAGAGGAGATCACTTTAGAAAACGCCATCAAGATGTGTAAAAGTTCGGAGAATTCACAAGCGGACCCGGCAGCTATCAAAACTGAAGGAGAGCTTGTTCACTCAGTAGATCACAAGCGCAACCAAGGACATAAACCCAACAAACCCACTCACTATCACAACGAGCATGGTTCAAACCTACCATCCAAGTCCAACTGTGGTAACTGTGGAACCTCACACCCACCTCGCCAGTGTCCTGCATACGGCAAGTAATGCCTAAAGTGTAAGAAATTCAACCACTTCCGAGTTGTTTGCAAGTCCAAGAGGGGCCGTCAGGTTCATCAGCTGTCCGAGGAGACAGAGGTAGCAGAAAGCAGTGACTCTGCTGAATCTCTGATGTGTATACAAGTCGTAAAGAACGGCAAGAAGCTTACCTCGACCATAGAAACCAACACTGCCACTGGAAAAAAGGTAATTAAATATCAACTGGACACGGGTGCCACTGGCAATGTTTTCAATGAGAAAGACTACAAGGCCCTTGGACAGCCACCTATCAGCAAAAAAAAACTTCCTACCCTGCATCTTGGGAAAATGTGATGTCACCATGAGCGGACAACACTTCAAATTCTATATGATGAATAGTAACAGTACGAGCCTGCTGTCCCTGGATGCCTGTCTTGATCTAGGGATACTATCAGTGAACAACGAATGGGTAAATGTCATCAGACAAACAGAAGACACAGAAATCAATGAGCTACTTGCACAACACGCAGATGTCTTTGAAGGCGTAGGCTGTCTGCCAGGTGAATACCACATTGAGGTAGATGAAGATATCTCCCCAGCCCAATGTCACAACAGGAAAGTCGCTCTTTCTATGAAAAAATATCTCAAACTGAAGCTTCAGTCCCTGTCCGACAACAAGATCATCTCCAAAGTGGAACACCCTACTCCCTGGATCAGCAATACACTGGCAAGGAGAAAACCTAATGGAAAGCTGCGAGTATGTATTGATCCAGCCAATCTCAACAAAGCCATCAGAAGAAACCACTTTCCCATGCCTACCTTAGAAGATGTCCTACCAGAACTCCATGGAGCCAAAGTCTTCTCCTTATGCGATACTAAAGATAGCTTTTTACAAGTAAAATTAGATCAAGTGTCCAGTGAGTTAACCACATTTTGGACTCTCTTTGGTAAATACAGGTGGCTCAGGATGCCTTTTGGGTTGTCCTCCAGCCCTGAGGAATTCCAACAAAGGTTATCAGATGCCCTTTCAAGATTAGATGATGTGATGATTGTTGCTGATGATATACTGGTCTACAGAAAGAGAGAGTCTATGGAATTGGCCACACAAGACCACAACAACAAACTAAAGAATCTACTCGAGCGAGCATAACAGGTGAACCTCAAGCTAAATAAAGAGAAGTGCAGGTTCTTGCTCAGTGAGCTGACATACATTGGACATATAATCTCAAGGGAGGGTGTTAAGAAAGATCCAAAAAAACCAGTGCAATCCAACAGATGCCCACACCGAAAAATGGAGAGGCAGTCGGTAGATTTCTCGGACACGTAAACTATCTTTCAAAATTCATTCCCAACTGTTCAGTGGAAACAGAGCCCCTCAAAAGGCTGATTGAAACGAAAACAAAAGACTGGGACTGGAAAGAAGACCAAGAAAGAGCCTTTCAGAAACTCAAACAGTTAGTAACAGCTGACACTGTTCTCCAGTATTTCAAAGTGAACGATCCAGTGGTCGTACAGACTGACGCATGCTCAGAAGGTATCGGTGGAGCCCTGACACAAGATGGCAAGCCAGTGGCTTTTGCTTCCAGAAGTTTAACCGACAGTGAGCGAAATTATGCTCCTATTAAGTTAGAACTATTAGCCGTTGTCTTTGCCATGAAGAAATTTGATCAAGATGTATTCGGAAATCCTAACGTAATTATCCACACAGACCATGAACCACTTGTACCGATATTCCACAAATCACTTCTAAAGGCACCAAAAAAGACTACAGGCAATGCTACTAGGACTACAGAGATACCCTGCTGAAGTTATCTACAAACCGGGGTCTCAACAGATCACTGCCGACATGCTTTCCCGTGCACCTACTGACAAAGCTGCCAAGAATGAGATTCCAGACGACCAGATTTTTCAGATACAAACATTCTTATCTGACCTGGACATTAGTGATGGAAACGGGTACTCGTTCGCCTCGAACCACGGGTTGTCCCCTCTCGAATCCGGGGCGAATCCGAATCGAATCCAACAGTTTTGAATCTTAACGAATCCATAATTCTGCCTTTCATTGATCAATTACGACTATAGTAAAAGCATATAGTTGTAATGCGCTGATCCGGTTACTTATGCGGTGTTGTGTCTATCAATGACAGTGGTCATTGCCTTAGTCATCCGATAGCCTGTAATCTGAGGAAGATCGGGATGCTGTGTATACTTCCAACAATTAGACTAGTAAACAAAATCACACAGGCACATCAATCACACGTGCTGATCAGTAGTTAGTAGTAGTAAGTAATAAAAATGTCAAAGAGAAGCTTTGTCTGGAATTATTTCTCACTGCTCACTCAATAACATGCTCAATCTAATAACTACTATCTATGACATACGCAATCAATTCACTTGACTTGACCGGTTCACTCGAACAAGAACACTGAACTTTTATTATATTATTAATTATTACTCCTTGATCATTCCAACAATAATTAATTAATAAAAGTAAATGAATGCTATTTTTTTTTATTATTATTATAGGTAAATATTTGTAGTTGTATTGATAATAAATGCTCACTGCTCACTCAACAACATGCTCAATCTAATAATTATTATCTATGACACACCAATCAATTCATTTGACTTGACCAGTTCACTCGACCAAGAACACTGAACTTTTATTATATTAGTAATTATTACTCCTTGATCATTCCAACAATAATTAATTAATAAAAGTAAATGAATGCTATTTATTATTATTATAGGTAAATATTTGTACTTGTATTGATAATACATCAGTAAAGTAATCAATTTTTATTTATTGTAGACCCTAATTAGGATGTTTTAATGTTAGCAAAATTTGAAAGAAAAATTCTGCTTGCTATTACTTGGTACTTAAACTTTGCTAAAACTGCATTGATCATCAAGTAACCTAGAGACCTGTTTGACCTTCAGTATAAACTTGTACAAGCAAGGAGTTGTCAAACGTAAATAGGATTCGGACCGAACCGCCTCGGACCGGTTCGATTTGAGTGGAAAGATTCGGAATCGGACCGAACCTGAATTTCTTTGTCCCGTTCCATCACTACTGGACATTGCCAACCCTCTCCAAGATTTTCCTGTAACAGATCAAACATACAGAGGCATCAAAGAAACAACTCAAAGAGATCCGGAGCTTCAGGCAGTAAAACTTGTCATCCTCCAAGGATGGCCCTCCACCCAAACAGCAGTACAAGACAGCCTAAAGCCATATTTTCATCTTCGGGACCAACTAACCGTTTTAGATAGTGTCATATACAAGGGACCTCAATTAGTAATTTCCATGGCCTACCGACCTAACATCCTGAAGAAACTTCACACCAGTCATCAGGGCGTAGCAGCGACCCTAAGGAGAGCTCGATCATGTGTATACTGGCCTCAGATGTCAGAAGACATTAAGAGACATGTAGATCAATGCGTCTCCTGTGCATTAGATGCTCCATTACAACAGAAGGAGACATTACTAAACCATAAGATACCAAACACGCCCTGGAGCAAAGTAGGCATGGACTTATTCACATTCAAGAACAGAGAATATTTGGTGATAGTTGACTACTTCACAGATTTCTTTGACTGCAAACACCTTAAGGGCACCACAGCTAAATCGGTGATAAAGGCTAGCAAGAAGACGTTTGCTAGATACGGCATTCCTGAGGTGGTTCAATCTGACAATGGACCACAGTTCACAGCCTCGGAGTTCATGCGATTCAGTGAAGCATGGAACCTCCGACATTCAGCAAGCTCGCCAGGTCACCAACAGTCCAATGGAAAAGCCGAAGCAACTGTCTACTGAAACGCATCATGAAGAGAGCAGAAGACCCATTCCTCGCCCTTCTTGAATACCAAAACACTCCAACAGCAGGAATGACAACCAGTCCCGCTTAGAGAATGTTGGGTAGACCAACTAGGTCAATACTTCCTACAGGTGTAACTCATGTCAACCCCTCCAGGAGCGATATGATACTGCGAGAAAAAGCAGCCAAGAAACTTATCACACAAAGAAGCTACAATAGGACAGCACGAGATCTTGATAGGTTGTCAGTCAGCACTCCTGTACTAGTCAAGCAGGTTCTAAATATGAAGAATAGGTGGAACAGAGGCAAAGTACTCGAAACTCTCTCGGACAGGTCTTACGCTATCCTTAATGAAGAAACAGGAAACATCATTTGGCGAAACAGAGTAGACCTGAGAGAGATAACTTCAGACTCCACACTGTCTGAGCAGAGTACACATACTGATGATAGTAATGAGTCTAACACAAACCAAGCGGACCACACACAGGCAGCAGTTACAGCAGCTCCAGAGGCAAACCCAGATAGCAGACAGTCAGATGCAACTAGTGAAGACACCAATCCAGAGGTTGAGACTACATCCACAGCTCCAGTACGACGTTCTGGGCGAACTAGACGATTACCAGCAAAGTTTGGGGATTACGAGATGCAGTAGCAATAGCTGGGACAGACAAAGACTTAGACTGTCAAGACTGACAACCTTCTTACATGTTATGCATAGAACTTTATCACCAGTCTACAATATTTGCAGAACTCAGAGTTGTTGGCTTCTTTAACAAAAGGGGATGTTGATGTTTGTGTCTCAAGCATATAATTGACAACAATCAAAGTTGTCCACTCTCAACTAGACATGTGTTGACAAAGTAGATTTTGGTTCATCAACATATTGTTAATAGCCACTTGTGTGTCTGATAGCTAGCTACTTAAGCTTATTATAGCCAGCTACTTAAGCTTATTATGTATCAGTGCCAATTGTAATAGTTTACTTGTAAGCGCTGGACCTGTCTCTCTCTCTCTTGCTCACAGACTGTATCCTAGGACATCCAGTTGCTTTTCCTGGCTTAAATTGTGAGACTAATGTTAATGAAATAAAGTGATGCTCACCCACTCTCCCCCTAAGTCATCGCCACTAAGGTAATGACAAAGCATACTACGTACTTCCTTATGCTTACTATTAAATAATAATAAATAGAGCAAGTTCAAAAAGATAAATAGATTAGATAGATAGATGATATTATTGTGTAGGATTTTGTGGTAATGTCACTAGTCACCCTGGTAGCACACCTGCACCACCTCCAGGTAGCAGAATTGTCTGTCTGTCCAGACAAGCTTGCTGTCAGCTCGGCCATCTCAGCGTCTGCCCTTCTGCATAATTGCTAGAAGGTAGGCCGTGATAGGCAAGAGTCTGCCAGGCAAGTCTGCCTCTAGCCTACCACTCGTCAGTCAACACTAGTGCTGCCAGACCTAGTAGGTCGTTAGAGCTGGTTGCCTTCTAGAGTAGTAAGCTGTAAGTTGCGCAGTATTCAAGTATAATAAAGCTTGAGTGAGTGTGAGCTATCTGTATTCTTAGAAAGAATTGTCTAGCTGTGCCTCGCGGTGTACACTGGTTAGTGAAAGGCATAGCAGCTGTATTTATGTAAACAGTTACATAATATTAGGGCGGTACTACAGTTGTAGCCTCGAACATGCTAACACTATACAAGAAGGTAAAAAGTTTGAGGCTATAAATAATAATGATAATAAATGGTGCTTAACACATGATACAAATGGAATCGCTATACTGTTTGCTATGTTACAGGAGCTGTGCTGTGTATTAGTAATAATAGTAGGTGTTACAGCAGCTATTACTGAAATCATCCATCAGTATCGTTATCAATAATTATCTTTATGTTAATGTTGTAGCCCACTGAGTATTGTGCAGGATTTCACTGTGGGGGTGTGAGTTGGTAGCTCGGCCTACCTGCACAACCTCCCGAACTGTGATGGCAATTGTGTCTATCGCTTCAGCAATACAACCCGCCCACAGGTCGACTAGTATCCTTGGGAGTGGTGCATTACCATCCTAGTTTACTATCTAACTGTCGGTTGCGTTAGCTATTCTAATACAAGGCAGAGGCCGAACTTTGAGGGGCGAACTAGTCAAAGCTAGGTTCGGCCAGCAGAGGTTCGGCTGATCTGTTTCAGTGCAAGGCAGAGGCCGAACTTTGAAGGCGAACTAGTCAAAGCTAGGTTCGGCCAGCAGAGGTTCAGGCTGATCTGCTTATTTATTACTACTCGAGTAATAGAGCATTCGTTGTACGTGCATGTACTTAGCGCAGTGAAGTTATCGTTAGAGAACAAAGAAACTTCTGAGAGTGTGCAAGCTGACTCTGACTTTATTGATTCAAACATCCATATTTATATACACCGTTACATAACTCACAAGTGGTAAACAAAAGGTGGCCACACCTAGCACAGCAATTGGCTAGAGTGTGCCAATAAGGTATAAGAGGTGGTCCTAGGGTAAATGCTTGAATAATCTCACATGGCAAACATATAAGTTTAAATGTTTAAAGAAAATAATAATGAATGTGCATAGAGTGACTTGCCCTAAAGCGCGGGCATAGAATTAATACATGTAGACAGTCTGGAATAAGCGTACGCATAGAACTAGGTAAGTGTATGTATAATTGTACCATAGAACGTTCGTAAAGATGGCGCCGGTCCTTCACAATATTATAAAATTCATTCATCCTGCACAGTACTATGGTTTTGACTGCAATAAATACTGATATAAAAAATCAGTAAGCAACAACCTGAACCTGAACCTGAACCTGAACCTGAACCTGAATGATTAAATCTAGGATTATAATACTCCTGGGAAAATTACTAATACTAAATGGTGATAAGCAATTAACTGTAAATTTGATCGATAATTGACAAAACCCATGGTCAGTAACAAATTAATTAACAAAATTACCAAGACCAGTGTAGTACTGGTATAAATAACTGCAAGCAACAGTACCATGAGATTAACATGAGTTGTTACTATTTTATTAGCTATTAATGTTTGGTTAATCGCTTGACTTATTTGTTCATATAGTTTTTTGTTTGCTGATGAGACATGTTGCAATTATATCAATAATATACTATTATTAGACAGTAATCATCATAATGATATTATTTTGAATTAAAACTGAATGTGTGAATAATAAATTCATAACTAGTAAATATTGTGATGGGTTTACAAGAGCAGCCGTGCGCTGATTGAGGAACCAGTAACTACTATTACTAGAAGCAGGTGACTAACCTTGGATGCTTAGCAACGAGTGGACACTCTGTTCCTACCAGATGAAGAAGGTACCAGCCGTACAAGATCGATCAAAGGAAAGCCAGGCTAAAGAAGTTCCGGGTAGCCATCTTGACTGATGTATTATTATTACCGAGGCCCTAGTAGCGCCCGCTTGTATATTATCTTTGTTATATATATTTTATGTCTGGCGCTATCGAAGTATACTTATTAATGCGCCTGCCTGTATTGAACCAATCATGTTATGTTATTTTTATACAATCATATTGTCTACATTTCAACTGCTATGTTTCTGCATAAATAGAAGGGCAGATCGCCCAGTGAGTTAGAGTTAGTGGAGGATTTGTAGTGAATGCACCCTTGTACGTTTGGGATAACGTAGTGTGTTTTTATATAGGCTTGGACTGAATTAGTAGGTTTCTACTTATCGTCAAGCTATGTACACTTCGTGGAGTTTCTCTCGTCTTAAGGTTTTTGTATATTTTCGATAATACATATATTGTTGATAAACCTGTCACTATTATGTTACTGTCATTGCTTTGCCTACAGCAATAAGTTGTCTATAACAATTCTTTGGAAAGTAGTTTGCGAACCTTACAATATACCGGATCTGTCTGCAATAATACAGATCTCATGGAGCAAAGGACAGAAAGTCTCCGTATTGACCTTATCATAGTCTGATTATAACCGTATACATTGAAGATTGCTACCCCCGTACCGGTAGCCTTGTATACCGGAACATTTGCCTTACACTTGAAAGCTCACGCTACCACTTGTTTGCTTTCAGTGATCACCATATGCTTTGCAACGGCATACTAGCTGCTCTCAACAGGTGTCGGTGAAGGCTCTGTTGTCAAACGCACACAGAAAACCTTTACAATATCACCGATGTTTTAAATACCGATAAATAACACTTTCATTATTTACTAATTCAATAACCAACTCCTACAACTGGCTGAGCACTATGGATATGTATCAGATACATTTGTACAATTATATGAAGTTGCATACATTCTTTTTTGTTCTCTGTGACAGAATAACATAATTTGGGACAAAAACTGATAGCAAACCTCCGGGTAACATAAATGAAGTTTGGTATTACTCAAGTATCAGACTATTATTGCTGTATGATGTGTACCTTGTGGTACAAATAAAGAATGGAAGTCATTTATTGAAGATCAAATTACTATTACTCTTTTATTATTTTCATGTTTTCTGACATCACTCGGGCCAAAGATGAAAAGTACTACTTACACCCGACACTTGTCCTGAACAGAATTTTAACTTTAAGATGGCAATTTATTGAAGCACTTTTAAATCTCAAAGGACTGTTTTCGCTTGTTTACACGGAATTTAATTGGCAATCAAGCCAGTTTCAATTTCCTAAATCGTTGATAAATCAATCATACGCCCTAACAGCAGACAGTGTCTTGTCTGTAGTATTAGAGAAACATTTGTCAATGATGATTTCAAGTATTAGTTGAGTAAAATTTTACATTTATCTTGGCTCATTGAGTTGATATTCTGAGGAAAGATGACCAGTCACCACATGCAACCCTCCATGTCTTCATAGCATCAGATGTTCATTACTATGCCAGGACCAGTTGCATCAATGCATATTACGTTAATGTGTTTTGCAGCTCAGTATTTTGAGCTGACGCACTTTTGTTTATTTGTTGTATGCTCAGTGAGATCACAAGTCATGAATTTTAGGTATAGAATGCTGAAATTTGGTTGATACGTGTGTTTTGCTCACCCACTAATTGATTTCTATTTTTTTAGCTAGCAATTATTTTTACTGAATTGAACTCTGACACTACAGCTACTGTAGGTTTACTAACAGTTTATTAGTAGTTCATTTTTTATGATTAATGTGAATGCTAACAGTTTTGGTAAACCTGTCAAAAACAGTGATGGTTGGGATGTTTCCTTTAGCTGCATCTACATTGGCAATTCTCTATTGAGCTGCTGGTTTATTCTTGGTTGTGACTGGCTTTGCACCTCACAATCACAATATTTCACTTCATCAATTAGCAATACAAGTATAATATGTTAAAAGCATACATAAAATGTTCACAGCTAGCCTCTCTACACCAACAGCACTAACCATGATGCTTCAAGAGTCCTCACTCCATTGTCATTAGTGAATCATTATCTAATATAATTGGTACAGGCTGGTTGGTAGTTTTTCGGATTTGTCTTCCATGACTTTGTAAGTTTACAAATAATTAACACTACATCTGATTTTTTCCTACATGGTTTTTAAAGTGCGAGAGATTCTTTTATTCGTAGCCTTATGACCGGATTTCATTTATGGGTATAGCTTTTGTGATCATATTGCGTAATAATCACCGGCTATTGTGATAATTATTTTGTGCCAGTATATACCCAGTATGTATAACCAACCATGGGTAAGTAAGAAATAAATTCCAATTACTCAATTGTAAGTTTAAAATCAATTTCATACCTAAGCACAATAATGATGCATGGCACCCTGACTACACTACAGTTTTTATTCATCGACAGACTTGAATGAAGATGAATGTTAATAAAGTCAGTGTGTAGATTTTTTACTAATTTGTGCATAATTTTTTTTAAGTGGGCGTTCATAACAATTATATAGATATAGAATTCATTATATAATCGTTGGTTTGCAGAGATTCGATTAAAAGAATGGAGTATCAAATTGTCATAATGGAGTTATCTGCTTTATACTGAACTAAGTTATCTTGAGAACATAGCTCCAACAATCCTTTCCAGTTTAAAAATGGTAATAGATTTTTATACAGTCAGTCCACGCATAGCTATTGAACAGACAACATCTCACTCAAAACACTCTTTTCTATATATTTTAGTACTATTGAATCCGCTAGCATGTAATTTATACATGTATTCTACAACCTTATCTGCTCCTACAGCTATCAAGGAGTCGGTGTACATACAAGAGTGGGAGATCGAAACAACGGTGTCTACAGACACACAGACTCAAGTATAGAATAACCTACCTTTGGTGTTGTAGTTTGTACCTACAGGAGCTAATAGCTACCTGCAGATGACACCTACTACATAGACATCCAACCAGAGACATTATTCGCTGCTAGACCTGAACCTAATTCTATACAAGACATCGTAGACATTGATCTGAGGGAATACCGCTCATAATAAGAGTACAAGGTGAGATAATAATTTCCCACATTTCCATTCAAATCACAATCATAGAAGTAAAAATAGAGGTCTACATTTGCACCATAGGCAGAGTTGTCACGCCTTGTACAATCAAAAGCGCAAGCTTGCGGCTTTTAATATTGCAAGATGTGACAACTCTGAGCAAGCAAAAGGATCATTGAGTGATCTAGGTGGAGATAAGAATAATGTATCTTTTGTACTTCTGGCTTTGCTCGTCCTACCACTCCAAAATAGTGAGAGGTTCAGCCAGCCAGCTTTTATACAAAAGTGATTATGTAACCAATCCTTTGTGTTGCAGTAGTGGGTAGCCTGAGAGAACATTGCAAAAGTTGAATTCTTGCACAGAAAGGTATAAAAAGGCATAAAGTGATTGCAAAACAGAAAGAAAATAATGCTATACAAGGCCAGCTGGCTTTACTAGCAGCTCTAAAAATGCATAGAGTGATTTATAAAATGTTCATGAATGGATCATACCGACATGTGCCTGTGTTAACCCATGTATCTCTGTATTTAGTAGATTGATATAGGATGCTATTTGAAGGAAGTCTGTAGGTGCATCGAGGTGTCTACTGGAGTTGTCCAGTCATTTGCAGCAGAACACTGACCGTGGACATGAGCATGAAGCATGGCCAAAATGCTTATATAGCATTATGTAGAATTTGACACATAGAAAGGACAATGACAAAGTACTTTTATAAAACAATAAATCATTGCTTTTTTGTAAAGTCAGTTGAGGGCGTTTCTCTCAAAATATCAAGTTTAATTTAAACCCTTTAACACCAAAAAATATGTACATGGATGCTTTTATTGTAGCCAAACTGACACACTATTTGTATACATCCAACATTACAAATATAGAATAAACTTTGTATCGTAACAAAAGTATTTAATGTTATTGAATGGTTGCACCAGTCATTGTGCATACAAGTAGCATCTAACATATGTAATTTTCCAAATATGATTTTCTCGTTCTTTTTTCATCAGTTCTTAGCCATGTTTTGTCATGTTTCCTATGGTTAACTTCAATGGTGAATCAACTACATATAGAGACAAATTAGCTGATATTGTCTCCATATGAAGAGAGGCTTGGCATTTGTTGCAGTAAAACCTATTCATATTCTGCAGAACTGGCTGCTAATATGGCAAATGTGCCCTTAAAATGTTTGGATGCATCATTTCGTTTGCCCCCAGAACTTACCAGCTCCAGCAAGCCATACCTATACTTTCAATTATCAATCCGTCCACATCTAGTCCAAGCTTTGCTCAGTGATATCATGAGCTGCCATCAGCCAGCAAGGGAGATTTATTGAGGAGTTCTCTATGATTGATGAGCTCACTCACCATACAGGTCTTTGTTCGATGTGATGTTGTAAAACATGAAGTCATCAATGCTATCAGTTATAGCCTGTATTGTTTGTCCATTTTGGATATTAATACACTCTTCACATGTTTAAAAAGATGGCCTTTTAAAAACTTGGTGAGAATTTTGCCCTCAAGATTTTGTCTAGCAAGAACCACCTTATGTGCGCTTCAACAATAGCGAGTCTATATAATTGTGTGCTTCAACAATAGCGAGTCTATATAATTGTGTGCTTCAGCAATAGTGAGTCTATATAATTGTGTGCTTCAACAATGGCGAGTCTATATAATTGTGTGCTTCAGCAACAGCGAGTCTATATAATTGTGTGCTTCAACAAGAGCGAGCCTATATAATTGTGTGCTTCAACAATAGCGAGTCTATATAATTGGAGGGCTTGCAATAGACTTGCCACCTCATCCAATCAGTTGTACACGAGGCAATGTTTTGACTGAAAATTCTTCGCTGTTAGGTGGGTGTGTTAGATGGGTGTGTAGGCTAGTGAATTGTCTCACTCTTTGGATCCACAGCAAGTATCGTTATTCACCAGCAGAAAACAAGCAGCCAAGGCATTGTGGGAACTCCACACAGCCGTAACAGTTCTCCAGCTAAAACCACCCATCTGAAGTTGAATATGGCTCCTATTCTCGTAGTCTCCTCATAGACGCTGGATAATCACTTGTTTTTGTTAAAATACACTTGCTAGCTTGTCGAGCTGAAAACACAGGATGACAAACTTTTGAGGGGGCTCTTCAGAGCCCCCTCAACAGCGTTGAAGTTTGTAGCTGGCTCTATAGAGCATGCTATAAGGAGTTGTAAGACTAAGATTTACTCAATGATTAGTGAAATTTATGTTCGATGAAAAATAGGGAACAGACGTAGACCTCCGTCATCATAATGCCAAAGTCAGTATTCATCTTATTATTCAATTATTTGTGGCTACATTCCTTATAGGTTTTGTGGCACAACCATTTAATTCTTGCCGATTACTCGATCATAATTGCGCACACAACCTATACCTCCAGGTTACTGTGATTTACAACAAGTTCTGTGAGCTATTAACTTCAGAGAATACCAAAATCTACTTGGCACCTATGGTGGTAGGTAAGGGACTTTGTGCCTGGATCTCATTCTACAACAGAACACAAATACCTGACAAGGCAACTCCGCATTGAAGTACTACCTACCCTTCAGAGTCCACACTGACCATAATGTCTGATGGTGAATCTTATCAGAGCAGGGAAAATCCTAGTCAGCAAAAGTTTGCTCCATGCAGTCGAGAGTGGTGACCAAACTACACCACCACCACACAAACATGGAGATATACAACAGAACCAAACATATATAAAGAAAACCATATTAGATACAGATAGTATCCCACATCATTCCATAGTTGCCGATGGGCAAGGCAATCGTCTTTCTAAATCGGCTCAAATTACCGGAAACAGTTTATTGACGAGCATAACAATATCCAATAAAGCATCTTTATCTTCTCAGAAAGCGAGTAACAGATAGAAAACTTTATGTTCAAAATAGAAGTGGAAACAAAATTCACAGTGGTATTATTTTCTACATTCCTTGAGAGCCTAAATAGCATATTACTTTAGAGACCGTGACCGTAGACTGAGAACTAGTAATTATTTCATCACCATAACATAATTGTCAACGAGGACAGTTTATATAAGCTGCCCTATTCAGTTGCTTTGAAGTAAGTGTCACCAATGGGCTCAAAGTTGATACCCTCTGCACTAGATTGATAGCATTTTGGTTATTGCACCACGCTGCAGTTCTCAGTTTATTGCACCACCCTGCAGTAGAAATACAAGTTCTCAGTCTATTTACAATCGCAGCAAATGAAATCTATTACCATTATGTAGAACTCATGCTACTCCTTGCACCTGTACTATTATTGACGTGATCAGTGAAACGATCGAGAACTACTTTAGGGGAATCTACGACAACCACTGTCATCCACCGCATCATCTTATTTAGATCAATGACAGACAGAAGGTGTACTGTAGTGGATTGGTACGATCACATCGTACCTTACTAACTATAACTTGCCGGTTGATTTGTATATCTACTTCCTGCTGATTGTGATTTGTTATGTTTATAATTAGGTCAATGATTTCCTGTGCCTCTGCCTATAAAAGGCACTCCTTGCATTTGTATCAGGATACTGCTTGTGACTGCACAAGTAGCAAGATACTTTGTCACTATTATACTACACTGGGTTTTTGTGGAATAATACGATGGTTATTACTCTGAAGCATTGAGTAGCGAGTCTGAGCTGTGGACTCTGTTACAGTTGTGGGGTTTGAGATACTCCTCTGTTGAAGGTGATTGATAGATAACCTCTGTTGGAGAGAGGTTTTGTTGGTGGCATTTTGGCAGGCTCCCCAAGTCCGCTGCAGTACCAGGGTGTCCTCACTCACGTGTATGCCAACGTGTAGAACTACTAAACTTCAGAGGACCTTCTTTTATACTTACAGTAATAGCATCACAACCTGGTTGTTTCATTTTTTTATATGTTGATCCGTATATTTTAATACCCATAAGGGTTATTTGCATTTTTAAATTTAGTGGACTTTTTATTTCACTCCCAGTGCATCAGTAGTGATAACAGAGGAAGCAATAAAGCATTTATCATCATATCGCATCCCCAGCATCTAGCCATTGGAGAGATATTCACATTTGGAGTTGTCTAAGAGTGTAGATAACTCCAACTGTACTAGCAAACATTTGTTTTAAGATTAAACAATAAATACAGACTATCCACTTGATGCGGACAGTCTTAGCTAAAACTCTGCTACGTGGTGTGTAACGACTCCATTGTATAGATGTGGTATGTAACAACTATATTATATAGTATGTGGTGTGTAACAACTCTATTATATAGTATGTGGTGTGTAACAACTATATTATATAGTATGTGGTATGTAACAACTATGTTATATAGTATGTGGCATGTAACAACTATGTTATATAGTATGTGGTGTGTAACAACTATGTTATATAGTATGTGGTATGTAACAACTCTGTTATATAGTATGTCGTGTGTAACAACTCTATTATATAGTATGTGGTATGTAACAACTATATTATATAGTATGTGGTGTGTAACAACTATATTATATAGTATGTGGTATGTAACAACTATGTTATATAGTATGTGGCATGTAACAACTATATTATATAGTATGTGGCATGTAACAACTATATTATATAGTATGTGGTGTGTAACAACTATATTATATAGTATGTGGTGTGTAACAACTATATTATATAGTATGTGGTATGTAACAACTCTATTATATAGTATGTGGTATGTAACAACTATATTATATAGTATGTGGTGTGTAACAACTATATTATATAGTATGTGGTATGTAACAACTATGTTATATAGTATGTGGTGTGTAACAACTATATTATATAGTATGTGGTATGTAACAACTCTATTATATAGTATGTGCTATGTAACAACTCTATTGTATAGTATGTGGTATGTAACAACTGTAGTATGTGGTATGTAACAACTATATTATATAGTATATGTTATGTAACAACTCTATTATATAGTATGTGCTATGTAACAACTCTATTGTATAGTATGTGGTATGTAACAACTGTAGTATGTGGTATGTAACAACTATATTATATAGTATGTGGTATGTAACAACTCTATTGTATAGTATGTGGTATGTAACAACTGTAGTATGTGGTATGTAACAACTCTATTATATAGTATGTGGTATGTAACAACTATGTTATATAGTATGTGCTATGTAACAACTCTATTATATAGTATGTGGTATGTAACAACTGTAGTATGTGGTATGTAACAACTATATTATATAGTATATGTTATGTAACAACTCTATTATATAGTATATGTTATGTAACAACTCTATTGTATAGTATGTGGTATGTAACAACTCTATTATATAGTATGTGGTATGTAACAACTATATTATATAGTATGTGGTATGTAACAACTCTATTATATAGTATGTGGTATGTAACAACTATGTTATATAGTATGTGCTATGTAACAACTCTATTATATAGTATGTGGTATGTAACAACTATGTTATATAGTATGTGCTATGTAACAACTCTATTATATAGTATGTGGTATGTAACAACTCTATTGTATAGTATGTGGTATGTAACAACTCTATTATATAGTATGTGGTATGTAACAACTCTATTATATAGTATGTGGTATGTAACAACTCTATTGTATAGTATGTGGTATGTAACAACTCTATTATATAGTATGTGGTATGTAACAACTCTATTATATAGTATGTGGTATGTAACAACTATATTATATAGTATGTGGTATGTAACAACTAAATTATGTAGTATGTGGTGTAACTATCATAGACTACATCAAGACCTTAGGTATACGCATGGCAAATGTTACCCCTTTATTGTTATCAAAAGGCAAACAGCTATTATATATGTCAAATGTATGAATATATAATGAATATATAAATTCATGAACATGAACAATTTTGCTTGAACTGAAAATGCTACCAAATTAGGAATTAACTTTGAAATGAAAAATCAGAGAAGTCAATGTAAACAATTCAACATGCACAGTTAGCACATAGTTAGCACAAAGTGAGCACACAGTTAGCACACAGTTGGCACACAGTTAGCACACAGTGCGCACACAGTTAGCACACAGTGAGCACACAGTGAGCACACAGTGAGCACACAGTGAGCACACAGTTAGCACACAGTGAGCACACAGTGAGCACAAAGTGAGCACACAGTTAGCACACAGTGAGCACAAAGTGAGCACACAGTTAGCACACAGTGAGCACAAAGCTGTCATCTGAGGCCCTTATCTAATCTGTTTGAAAACAGCTAGTGGTTCAACTGGTCAATCGTGTGGCATGGAGGGTGGGGTGCTAGTCACTGCGGCCCATCTCACTTTCCAACTTGTGCAAAGACTCCTTCGCTAGCTGTATTTGAAAGTAGAACCCTTTCAGACACAACCTGTAAAATATCGAACAGCATCTTCAGTTTACCATTTACCTGTTTGTACATACCTGTACATTACTTATGTGTACATACCTGTACGTTACTAGTGTGTACATACCTGTACACATTACTAGTGCGTACATACCTGTATGTTACTAGTGCGCACATACCTGTATGTTACTTGTAAGCATACCGAGTTGTAAGTACATACAATATGATTACTAGCACTATACCTGTTCTGTGAATCTTCACAAGTAACCTTAATTCCAGTTTCCTGTTCCAACCTAGATATTATCTTGTCCAATGTAAACTGTGAGAGCAACTTCTCTAAGAGCAATGGTGAAACAGACGTCTCAACAGGCCCAAAACACTGTAACACAAAACACTACAGTGTAATATTTGGATTTAGCAGGTTGTGATGAGAAATGTGTGTGTACTTGATAATTGTAAATGGTAACATAACATGTTCCTCCTACCTGTGGTTCAGAAAACTCTACTACATCAGTGATGGGGTGTTGTTTTCTCTTGGCCAATGTCTGCACAACGTCTGTAACATTATATATACATTATTGGTACTAATACAATATTATATATACATTATTGATACTAATACAATATCATATATACATTATTGGTACTAATACAATATTATATATACATTATTGGTACTAATACAATATTATATATACATTATTGGTACTAATACAATATTATATATACATTATTGGTACTAATACAATATTATATATACATTATTGGTACTAATACAATATTATATATACATTATTGGTACTAATACAATATTATATATACATTTATTGGTACTAATACAATATTATATATACATTATTGGTACTAATACAATATTATATATACATTATTGGTACTAATACAGTATTATATATACATTATTGGTACTAATACAATATTATATATACATTATTGGTACTAATACAATATTATATATACATTATTGGTACTAATACAATATTATATATACATTATTGGTACTAATACAGTATTATATATACATTATTAGTATACTATCAATCACCAACAATCACAAGTGGGGTGTAAAAGCTTATCTGGTTAGTCAATCTCATAAGAAAAGACCCATTTCCTAGAGTTTAAAACAAAGCTGCATCGCATGAGCAAGAGTAAGCTCATAATATGAGGTCAAGGTAGTAACAACATGAGGTCAAGGTAGTAACAACACGAGGTCAAGGTAGTAACAACATGAGGTCAAGGTAGTAACAACATGAGGTCAAGGTAGTAACAACATGTGCTCAAGGTAGTAACAACATGAGCTCAAGGTAGTAACAACATGTGGTCAAGGTAGTAACAGCAAGAGGTCAAGGTAGTAACAACATGAGGTCAAGGTAGTAACAACATGAGGTCAAGGCAGTAACAATATGAGGTCAAGGTAGTAACAACATGAGGTCAAGGTAGTAGCAACATGAGGTCAAGGTAGTAACAACATGAGCTCAAGGTAGTAACAACATGAGGTCAAGGTAGTAGCAACATGAGGTCAAGGTAGTAACAACATGAGCTCAAGGTAGTAACAGCATGAGGTCAAGGTAGTAACAACATGCGGTCAAGGTAGTAGCAACATGCGGTCAAGGTAGTAACAACATGGGGTCAAGGTAGTAACAGCATGAGGTCAAGGTAGTAACAGCATGAGGTCAAGGTAGTAGCAACATGCGGTCAAGGTAGTAGCAACAATGGTAGTTAGTTTATCTGCCTGCAATTTATTGTTGATGAAAAGATCTGTCGACAAAGTGCAAGTAAACTGATCCAATGAATCTGAATTGGAGCATCTCCAATTATTATGTAGACACGTACATCATAAATTTATCAAAAGCCCATTTGGGACTCGACAGACAACACGAGCTAGTCATTCCTCGATAGAAAACACTCTTTTTTGATGTCAACCCACTGAAGATACAGCAAAAAGACTATTCTTTGCGGAAGACATACTTCTACAGCAGAATACTGTAAATGTTACAATTAATTTATGCAGTTATCAAGCTTTCATTATCACTTATCTACTACGTGGATATGAAGCACAATTAATAAGTATTAATTTGGTCTAACATTTCTAATTTTGCCATGAACCCTAACAAGCTGGCGGGAGTGCAAAAATAGATTATGCCTACAAACTTGAAGCAATGCCTGGCCACACACCTGTAAAAATTGTAGAAACAAAATATGCTGAATGTCATTATTAGGCTAGCTACTACTAGCATTGTCACTTGCTGACAGTTCCTAACCAGTTTAATCTTCATCGTTTCATGTTTTTAATCTTCAATTAACAGGTTAATTGTTCTCGGGTAATAAATGTTGAGTGTGTATATACCGTTTATTAGTAATAACCAAGTACAAGTGACAAATCATGTGCATGCAACTAGACACTACTAAACTCAATGAACAACTGATGGCTATATCAAATTATACATAAACAGGAAATAGATATGCTATTTATAAACCAGCAATGAACTCAAGACATGAGTCATACAGTAATATGTAACACTCCTCCCACTTTAGTTAAGTCCCACCAATATTTGGCTCAAGTTAATACTTGGAGGAGTCATTATAATCTGGGCCTTTTCTGGTACGTTGTGGGTATCGGCATGACGGTACAGCATTGTTATTGTCAGTGGAGGTGGTGGGTATGTCGTCACTACCAGCAGAAGCACTAGGTTCAGTCAAGCCATCAAATCAGGGTTGCAGCTGGTTTATGTGTCGCTTCCAAGTCCCTTATCTGTATGTACCAAGTAAAGCATGTTGCCTAGTTTGCCTGCTACCCTTTCAGGTAACCATTCAGTGCCTGAGGTGTAGTTTCTAGCATAGATGAGAGAATTTATGCTATACTCGTCATTATCAGCTTTTTGCCTTCTGCTACTCTCAGTAGACACTTCGAATTGATTCAGCAATGTGAGAAGGTTTCTGGGTTGCTTTCCATGAAATGGTCAAAAAGGTCTGGAGAGCTGACTTTGTGACACATCCACCAACACAATTTTTCTCAATGCTTCTCCTGAGCAATTGAACAAATCATTTTGCTCCACCATTCGAAGCTGTGTGAAAAGGTAGAGAAGTCAAGTGTTTGATTCTTTGTCAAACTCTTGAGATGTAAATTGAGGTCCGTTGTCAGTCACAATAGTTTGAGGTAAGCCTTCGGTAATGAAAGTTTGTCAAAGAATCGCAACTGTACCTGATGATGTGGTCCTACCAATATCAAGCATCAACACGTATAAACATTTTGAGTGAAAATCAACACAAACAAGCCACATCATTTCTTGAAAGATCCTGCAAAATCTACATGAATCCGTTCTCAAGAGTCTTTTGTGTGATCAGCCAACTCCGGAAGGGCTTCACAAGGTTATTAGCAGTGAGTCTACATGGCTCACAAACTTTCGCTGTGTTTTCATTGTCATCATTAATTTTTGGCAATCAAGCATATCGTCAAGCAAGTTATTTTAGACGGACAACCCCCCGGTGTGATGCGTGAAGACAATCTAGAACCATGTCACGAAGCTTGTAAGATATTACCACTCTGGCACAACAGTCATGCTGAATCATGATGACATCATGATTCGACATGACAGATGACAGCATCATGGACAAACAATGAGTTTTTCATGTTCCAACAAGACCGCAGTTGTCCACAAAACTTTTGTAAGGCATTTGGCCAGGGGCCATGGACAATCAACTGTTTCACTTTGCAAAGTTCGGCCTCTAACGAGATTCGTTCTCGAAGGGCTTGTGCATCGATTGAGCATTCCTGTACTCCTCTTAAACTGTAAAAGAAACTTTCAGCTCTCTCCTGGTCATCAAAAACAGAGTCACTTTCCATTGGTAATCTAGAAAGCCCATCTGCAGTACCAGGTTTCTGTGTCGGTTTGAACTTAATTTCATAATGATAGAGCATGAGTTTCAAAGCCCATCTCTGCAGTCGTTGTGCTGTTAACACAGGAATAGCTTTTAATGGTGATGAAACATTGAGAGCAAAGGCTTGTGGTAGGTGATTAACGTAACTTTCTCATATACAGGTATTGCCTGTATTTGGTCACACCATAGATGGTTGACAATGCAATTTTTCAATTTGAGAATAATTCCGTTGATGATCATCAAGAGTTTTGGAGGCATGAGCTAATGGACGTTCAACTCCATTCTCAACTTGCGTAAGAACAGCACCAATATCCTAGTTGAAGGTATCAGTAGCAAGAACAAGAGATTTCTCAGATTTGTAATGGGAGTTTTGTGGCCTTAATTACGCTGTATTTCAGTGTTTGGAATGTTTGATGACAATTTTTTGTCCAGGTGAACTTGGTACCTTTAGTAGGAACTGATACAACGGTGTAGCTTTTTCAGCCAAGTTTGGTATGAAATTGCCATAATAGTTTCTTTTGCTCAAAAATGCTTGTAACTTCTGGATATTTCCGGCTGTGGAAGTTTTTCGACTGCTGCTATAGCAGATTTTGGTGGTGTTTTGCCATCTTTATCAATAACATGACCTAGAAATTCCACAGATTGCTTGAAGAACACACATTTCTTTTGCCGAATGCGAAACCCATAATTCCGAAGGCGATCCAGAAGTCTCTCTAGATTTCTGCACTGCTCATTTTCTGTCTGTCCAGTGATAATCAAGCCAGCTGAATAGGACGCTACACCCGGTAGGTCAGCGATCATTGTGTCCAAACACCTCTGCAATTGTGCTGGACTAGATGCAACCCCAAAACACATTAAATTGTAATGAAACAGGTCTGATGAAGTTTTGATTACAGACAGTTTCTTTGCTTCTGCATTTAGTTTAACTTTAGATAGGCATCAGCCGAGTCAATCTTGGAAAAGTACTGTCCACCGTATAGCTTTTCCATCAGAACACTCAGTTTTGGCAGAAGATGTTGATCAACCAATATTTGTTGGTTGAACTTTTTGAATCTCCGCAAATGCACACTTTTAGGTTTGGAGACAATGGCTATAACGGCTAGATATTTGCTGAAGTCTATATGCCCTAAAACACTTCTGACAAAAGCCCTTTTAGCTCATCCTGGACTGCTTGGCGCTTTGAAAAAGAAACTTCTGTTGGTTTGAAGAAAACTGGTTTGCTGTCAGAATGGAGGTAAGTTGAAACTTAGATCTCTTTGCAATTCTCAAGTACAGATTTAAATACTTCCAAATACTTGGTTGCATAGCCTCTAAGATTGCTTTCACTGAGCTAACCAGAGCTGACAAGTACTGTTTACAATATTATAGTAATCCGAAAGTACATGCTTGTCTTTGTTATAAGTACCGTTGCTTCTGTATTACTACGTGTAGCTGCAGGTATGAGTCCATGTCTCTGACACCAGTTGTGTTTGTATAGTCCGTTTATTAGTACCAACCAAGCAAAACTGACAAAACATATAGACACAATAAAAAAGAGGAGAAAAACTCTCAGTACACTACGGTTTTTTCTAGCCGCTGGTGGGTGTTTGGTAGTGGAGCGCCACACCATCCCACAAACCTCCTAGGCCCTTAGATTAAAGTAGCATTAGCGATATCTGGCAACCTGCCGGTGAGTGCACACACCTTCCAATGCAACTACTACCAACTAGTGGCCAGTCATGCAAATCCACAACAATATCTAAGTATTTTTTATTATTAGTTGGATATATTCCCGTAGGTGATGCAATGAGAAAATGCCACATTTTTTTTAAATAAATTATCTAGATAAAAAATAGTTTGGTTGTTTTCCTTACATTTGCTATGATAATAAACAACCAATAATTAACATCAATTGATGGCCCATTGATTATTATAGGGTTATTATATTATTACAGTCACTTTGAACAACTTAGTATATGATGGTTACAATATTTGATTTACCTGGGTGACAATATTCTGTGTTGAAAATAACTAAGGACTGGTTTAGGTCTCTTTTCCATGGATAAATCACTGTGGAAACATCACCTCCCCCATTCCGTCTGCGCTGGCAATATCTCTCAATAAACCTATCAGGTGAGACAGAGCAAAATTTGTGTTCTACCGTGACCAGCGCTGCTAACATACTTGGTGGAGTGTCATCATCGTAGCGGTTCGTTGACGAAGATGATATCGGTGGTGATGATGTCATGATGCTAACACTGTTAGTCTATCAGTATGAAAAAAATAAATATTACTCGAGTAGTATTGATGATTTCTCGTTGTTGAAATGGAAAATACTAGTAGTAGCAATGTTTGACGTATGCGTTGCTAGTTCAAGTTGAGTAGTGTGTAATAGTAGTTGTAGAAATTTTTCCGGGTAAGAAGTAGAATGATTACTATGTTAATTATTTTATGTGTTTGGGCTTTAGCTGCTATCGTCTTACAAAAGAAGAACAATAATAATAATAATAAAACAAACAGTTGCAAAATTAGTAGTTACAGCGGTAGTAACAACTCAGTTAGATGATCTATTAGAGTGTCCCTACTATGAAAGAATAATAACAGATTTTCGTAACTGTCGCAATAAAAGTAGTAGTAGTGACAGAAGAAGTCGGTAGTAGTAGTCACTGATGATGAATCTGATGATGATGATGATTATTATTATTATTATTATTATTCTCAGTCAGATGAATTGATCGAAAAATAGTTACCCCAACAGGAACGGACAATACAAAATATTAATGATATCACTTGACTTTCTGGTGTGCTTTAAGACTTGCAGTAGCCTAGGCAGACGCCCAATAGTTAGATAACGCCCAGAAACAATGGTAGCCTACAATTTTCAGTTACCTCAAGTAAAAAGAAACTACTCCCCACCAGACTGTGCTCCTACAAACCCTGGGCACACGCATCAACGGCGAGAGGCTGAGACAGCTCAGTCAATACGACTGTGGTATATACTAGGTCCATGGGCTTAATCGATGAAACTATGAACCATGGGCGTAAAAATACTACGTCCGTAGATGAAGCTGAAAATGGGAATTCCCAGTACACACCAAACTCTCCGGCGAGTTAAAAATAGTAGATAAAAAAGAGTTTAAACATAACAATTTTAAAGATATGGAAAGCAATCAAAGTGATAGTACTTTTCATATTTATTATTTAATTGATAAAATTGATATTTTTAAAGTTTTATTTATGTATGCAGCTTCAACCGGATGTATAGACAGTGTTTCATACCCAATATTAAACAACGGGTAAAAGACTAGAGCTCTTCTTCGTGTTTTGCACTGCGTCATTTTGTTACGATTCAATGGCGCTTGGTTTGAGAGATACCCAATATTTTTAAGCCAATACTTTATTTTGGTGTTAGTGGCCATTTCACAGCAGTGATTATCAAGTCCGTGAACCCAACAGTTGTTGACCTGCGACATAAGGAGATGTCGCGTCGACTGTACATCGGCAATCTTGATAAACAAGTTGCTGAAGAAGACATCAGAAATTTGTTTTCAGAAAAAGATTTGGCTGTGGAAAGTATACTGCTCAAAACCGGATATGCTTTTGTGGATTGTGATGACCAGTCAACTGTTGACAGTGCAATTGATAAGCTGTCAGGTACTAGCACCTTATTTGTTCATATTTTTAGCAAAGTCGTAGTAGCAGCTGCTGGTGTTTTTTATCAGAAAAGATAGAGTTAGTAAGAAGAATTGAAGCCATTGAATTTGATTGATTATTATTAATTATTATTATACAATACAGATAGATTTTCCAAATCAGGCTTGGAATTAAATCATGGTGTTGAGCGATACGTTGCAGTTACAATAGTGTTAAGTTTGTTTGTCTGTCTCACACTGATAGTTGTTGAGAAAATGAGCTTTTAAAAACACTCACTGACTCTGTGCACCAAGATTACTTTGTGTTAGTTATCCCAACGGACGATTTTATGCCTCACTGTTGTTATAGTAAAGGAAAAATCAGTGACACGTAACTGCGTGTGCGTTGAAATTGTGCGGTAGCTAGCTTCATGATAATGCATATAAAAAAAATTGTTTTCGTTTGGAAAGGACTACTATAAGATCTATTTTCATATCTGCAGATGTGAATGATCTATAACAAAATAGTACCCCAATAGGTCGGCATGAATGTAGGGCAGCAATATAACAAAGTAACATCATAAAGGCCCGTTGCGCATTGGTATATCGCCGGTTTACAATGCAATTTCAACATAATTTTTTCCGATTCCACAGCTATGTAAGCAGTGCAATGATTGGCTAAATTTGTCCAGCAAATTGTCTCCTATTCAACCAGGGGCGTTTTGAGTTAAAAATCCAACCCCCTAACAAAATATAACCGCGCGAAAAATTTTTTGTTAGGGGGTTGGAGGAATTTGTTAGGGGGTTGCCTGTTAGGGGGTTCACCATGAATGTTAGGGGGTCGAGTTTTATTTAATGTCATACTATATTATTATTTATTAGCTAATCATTATTCTGTTTTTTAATTTTTGTAGTTTATTAATGATGATAATAATTACTATTATTATTTTATTATTTAAATGTGTTTTATTATTTTGATTATTTATTATTATTGTTATTATTATCAATATATTTTTATTTATTATTTTTTTAATATTATAATAATAATAAATAATAATATAATTTGACTGACTGCTTCAAATTACTATTAACTGTTATTTATAACAATTATTATAAATAATAATAATCATCATAAATAATAATATTACAATAATAATAATAATAATTAATTAATTAATAACAATCTGCTAAATTATAATAATAATAATTATAAATAATATTAATAGTGAAGTGGGGGAAAATCCAATCATTATTAATTATAATAATAGTTACAGTAGTAGTAATAATAATTTTAACCACCAAGCCACATACAGACAGTTGTTAGTTGTTGCATAGCAGCTTTATTATTTGCGTGTTGTTTAATAATAATGTAAAGAAATATTTCTTTATGGTAGAGCTTTTATCCAAAAGCACGAATATTCATTTATTTGATTAGTCAACCATATGTTCATGAGCCAATGATGTGCCTTGTTAGTTTTTTGATAACTTTATTGTTTTATCACAAGGGTGGGTCAATGTCTATCCACAAAAAAGTAAAAGTGTGTAGTTGGGCTAGGTCTATGTTTCATGTTGTAATGCTAAGATAACTCCAAACAATCATCATAAGAAAAATCAATCCCCGCAAACCAAAACAATACCCGACAAATTTGACCCCCTAACGTTAGGGGGTTGGGAGTTGTACCCCCGACTGTTCGGGGGGTCGGGGGTACTCAATACGCCTCTGTATTCAACCCTTTTTAAATTCTGTTTCTAGCAGCCTGTGATCCTAAATTATTGAAAATTTAGTAACTTGAAAACTGAAAAAACCGTGTGAGAGAAATTTATATATTTATGCTTTGTCTTAATAATTGCTACGCTGGCATTGGTCTTGTGGATGCTACATAATGCAGTGACATTGTAAATGAAAGTGACGCACAGCTTGTTATTAGCTGCCGAGAGTAGCAGTGTTATACACTGTAACACAGTTTGTTGTATGACTGACTTGTATTGAGATCAAACAATAGCTCAATCCTGGGTAGCGGCACTTAGCTCTTATATACTTATGGTTCAAGAATATTTCAGAATATGCTGTTTATGTTTAAAAATAATCATTTGCCAGTATAATGTTCTTGAATATTACAGCAGCATCAACCAATCTGCTGATGCTTGAATCCTACATGACATGTCGTGATTGACAATTAAAATTTTAAGGCAGCATCAAGCAGTCTAGTAAGATATGAATCATATCTTACATTATGCCAAAATTAACGATCATGAACAATAAAAAACCATGTAAACAAGTAAAATCAACACAATAAACCCATAGGTAGTAGAAACTTGAGTGAATACATTACAATAATATACTGTCATGGCTTCAGAATTTTGTGACAATGAGCTTTAGTTTAAAAGATATTAAGAAAAACAGGGTTCGATGAAACCCCTACCCATAGTCTATTGTCGGAACCCCCTACGTCCTGTTGAAACCCCTACCTCTAGAGGAATTGGCTTTTCTTAGAGTCAGAGGGTGCTGAATAGTCATAACCAAAACACTAAAATTTATCTTAAACTAGCTCATAATTATTGTTTTAAAGTTATTATTTATTAACATTCTACTATGTGCAATATTTTTTCAGTCCAATACTTTGCAATTCAGATTTAAAAATTATTGCTGTTGGTTTAAAACGACGACGTCGGAAGTGCAAGGCTGATATTTTTTCACCACAAATAAATTGTAAATTACGATCATTTAAATCTGTTGATATTATTTGATTTAAAAATAATTTTCTAACTTCAATATTGCTTTGGTTTAAGGGATATTTGAAACTTTAAAATGCACTTTTAGTAAGGTATGGGTAAGGGGTTTCGTCTGGCCCAGAAAAATTCATATGCGAATGCTTGTGGTCATTTTACGTCACGATCACGACGCCTTTGTATTATCTAAAACCAGTCCATGAGACAATTATGTAATTCACTGATACAGGTGATGCCAAAGCGGCACAACTTTGATGTCTGTTGCCACTTCGCAGGGGTATTATTCTGTAATATCTTGTTTCCCTATACCCTTGCCGACCTATTGATATACTATTTATTATAGATAATTCACATATAAAGATAAAAATATCAATCTTAAAGCAACCATTTACAATTACAATCAAAAAATTTCAGATATCTTATAACGGAGTTAGCTACCGCCGAGTACTAATTTGCTGTAATATAACAACAGTAGGGCATCAATTTATTTGCAAAAGCACCTAAAACAAAATAATTTTGTTGGTTGAAGTCTATTTTTCCAGATCTATTTTCTCAACTGCTGTCACTAGGAGACAAACAAATTTAACACCCTTGTGACCTCCAGATATCAGTCTACATAATGGAATAATTTTTAATGTCCCAATACTGATGAAAAACGTCAGTGGCGTCGCCCACTTCCGGTAGGAGACGAGGTCAAAAGATCGAACGGCCGGCATATATGTTGCAGTGCTGACCCTCCGGATCTCGGCCTCAGGTGGTCCCGGGGCTCTGGTAGCGGGTCCCCCGGCATCGCGGGTGGGGCGGTAGCCTCAGGTCCTCGGCCCCCCACCCTGGGTGAGTGGGTACTGGACCCAACCGGCGAGTGTCGAAACTCGAGCCACGTTGGCGGGGCTGTAGCCTCACTCCCTCAATTTCCAAACTAAGGCGGGGTAGGTACCTGAACCACCCTGCCCCATCCGATGGGTGTCAGAACTCGGGCTACAATGCATTGGGATTGCTTCCTGGACCTGGAGTTGTCTCCTCAATACAAGGGAGCACTACTCCTGATGGAATTCCCAAACATGACCTCACCAACAGAGGTCATGCACCTCACAAACTTCCCCGAGATGTGCAACTATAAGCTATGCAATACAATACCAACTCCATCCCCATATAGATAATAACCATATTACAAACAAATCGAGCAAATACTGCGATGAGACTTGCGTCGCAGACCAAGTCCAAAGGGCTTGTATTGAAAAAGACTATATAGGCCAGTAACTATTGCTCTTATAGTAAATAGATAGAGGTAATGAGAGCACAACTCCACAACAGTTTTTTGGTTGCAATTTCCTCAGAAATAGATAGTTACAGTTGAATTCAGTCGGACGCAGCATTTTCACATCAATTAAGATGATTTTACTTGTATAATATCAGTGTTTCAGGTTGATGTTGCATTTGAATTATTTTACAGGGATTTAACTGTCAGATAAAAGTTTTTGTATACCATCATTTCTATTTTGTCCAATGATTATAAATTAGGCTCCAAAGTTTTCGTAAAAAGAATTTGTCAGAGGATGTAATATCTCTTGCATAAAATTTAACATATTTGGCAAAAGAGCAGAGTCAAGTTGCAAATTGGTTTAAAATTTTTCTGAAAAATTGAAATGTCCCAACTTATGTTAGCAGTTCTTATCCTTTGTAATGGTGTATTGCTAACAATGCATTATAATGCTCAATTTATAGCTTATGGTGCAGTGAATCAGGATTGTACAAATTTTTCTAATGTTGTTTCATTTTGTTCACACTGCCAGGTCTGAAGTTGTTTGAGAGAGAAATGACTGTGGAACCGGCCGTTAGCAAATCAAGGTGAGGATGATTTGGTGTCATAGTCGGCAGGTAGTTTCCCTTTTTGACAGTAATCCATCTAAGACACTTCTGGAAAGAACTGATAAATCTTCTGGATTACGACCGAACTTGTTTGGGTATCTACATGTTCTTCAGCTACTTTGGTTCCTTCCTACCCAATGTCCTTATTATGAAAAGTACGGTAAATGTTTTCTACGGATGAGCTCATATTTTATTTAACCATTTCTGTAGTTAGTATCTTTGACAAAAATGCGTAGTAAAGCTCAACAATGAACTACATTAAACATCGCTATGGAAGATTGAAGCTGGGTTTCACCAATTGTTACGCACTTCTTTAGTCGGAGTTGTCCTTTCTTTAGTGTCCAATAGTGCTAAATAGTCTCAACAAAATTAAGAAAAATCATCATATATTAGTTCCTACTTATTTTTATTGTATTTGAAAATAATGATTTATTTAAGATCTATATTATCTATTTTTTTTCGGTCAAATAACGTGTAATTCATTATTGTTGTTGTTGATTATAACAACGATGCCAAAAATGCAAACATGGCGGTTTTTCTTTTTCACAAATAAAATTTAAGTGATATTTATAATCTGGATATTATTTGTTTTGAAATGATTTTTCGACTGTATTATGGTTTTTTTGAAAAATTGGCCTCGTAATTTATAACGTGAATGCCAGTGGGTACATAATAGCAAACCTATCAATGTCAGCGGGTACATAATAACAAACCTATCTACAAGGAATTAAAATGCTGACTCAACTACAACCCCTCCAAAAATCTAAAAATATTTGCAAACCTAGTTTTTTATGCTCCTGAAAGTCTGTGCACAATGACTATTTCTGCGATGCTCTCCATCCATGCAAAAAGCCAAATTTTTACAACTCTGCTTTATGGCCTTGTATAACTTGTTACGTACCGAAAAAAAATTTTGGTACTAGTGATTTTTGTCACTCGAAATAGATGAATTGGACTTAATTCAGCCCAAGATCGGTGGCATAGCACCTTACCCCGCTATGACATATTTTTTTATCAATGTCTGGTGTAGGCAGTAGGTGAGCATTGCAGTATTTTAAAATTGCTGAAAAACCATCTTAAGAACTTTTGAAAAATCATTACCAGAACTGCTAGAAACAGGAAACAGGACACCCTTAGCAATGTTGTGCCTATATTCCTGGCATTGGTTTTAGTCTTGCTATAAAGTTATTCCACATCGAACCAAAGAAGGGACATATGAGAACGGGTGTATGTGTTTGTGTACCTGTCACTCCAGGTGAACGGACGTTTAAGGCTCAAACACACTGGAAGCGGCAAGCGCGAATTTCGCTAGCGAATCCGCCGCGGCATGCCGCTTGCCAAAAAATATATAGACGCTCAAGATATTAAACATGTTTGATATTTCGCTGCGGCAAATACGCTGATTGGTCAGTAACTTGCCAACTTTTATGATAGCGAGCTAACTTTTTCGTTTTTGCATTTCCAAACAGTAGAGAAGTTGTTGCAGCTGTCCAAACGCAATAATAATAAATATTATTATTGTTCATTAGAAAAAAAAATAAACGACTATTATTAAACTAACTACTACTTATACTTCAATTCATATTGTGTAATATAAAATTATAATTAATAAATAATAATCAAAAAAATATATAAATGAAGTTCGCCAAAGACCCTCGCTTATGTGATTTATCACACAAATTATTATAAAATAGTCAGAAATAGAAGAATAGATGATATTTTTTTGCTTATTTTTATTTCACCTGACTTTATAGTGTAGCTATTGTAGTCAGAAATAGATAGATACTTTTGCTCATTTTTATTTTCCATCTGCTTTTGTATTGTAGATAGATGTCAACAAGTTATTTTCTCCTAGATTATATACTTTATTGCAAACCTCTCAAATATAAATAAATAATAATAATAAATGGAAACAGCGTTCATAAGCAAAAGTTATCTGCACTTTGGGGGCAGACAACTCCGACTGAAGCCGCTAGCGGCGTCCACCAGTGTGTTTTGGTACTGCCGGGGCAGGCGGCTTCGTTGGTGGTAAAAACTGCCGCGCCGCGCACATTCGCTTCCAGTGTGTTTGAGCCTTTAAACCGCTACGCTGTGAAAAATGAAATCTGTTGTAAAACCGCTCCATTGGATTAATCTAATGCATGGAGGGGCTTTAAATTTGCTATTTCGTCTCGAGCTGGAGATTTTTGTGCAACTACATGTACATTTTTGTGGCAAGTGTGCTTTGATCCGGGTCTTTGCTACTAAAGTGTACCATTGAAAGAACCTATTATACCGAGATGCGCATACATTGCGATGATCATTGATTGATTTAATACTGCAATAGGTTTCACTTATTTTTGGTATCCTTTTTTTATTTATCAATACAATTATGTTATTCAGTTGTGGATTTGATTACTATCATTTGGAGAAAAAAAAATTATTTATACAAATGATAAATAGCACATTATTTATTATAATTACAAAGTTTTCCAATTGGATTTCTCGAGCAAATTATACATGGTGATATCTTTACTACTGATAACTACTATAACTAACAATGGTTGTTTTATACCGTGAAAAAATTCCTCGTTACCAATATAATATTAGTCTTCACAATTATTTCAATTTGAAATGTTTAGGATTTAGTAATTATTATCATTTGTTTTGGATATTCTCATCATTAGTAATTTTTTTTACCATTTATTGTTACTAATTATTACCGGCTGTCGTTATTGCTTGTTTTTTTGTTTACACTTTAGTAACTCAATTTATGACAACGGTGATAACTCTGTTCAAAATAATTACAGCAGAATTGACTACCAAGTTTATCATTATTGATAGTTCTGAAATGATAGATCATCGTCATATTATCATTTTATTATTATTTAATAGTAATGTTGTGTCATTCTATTTATTATTACCACAAAGCTGCTGTTATGTATTTTCCTACTGATCACTCTTGTTAATTACTGCGAAGGTATGCATTCATGGTTAAATTGTTATTTAATGTGACGAAACGACTTTGGGAGGGGGCGACCCTGGTAGGAGGTGGTCGCACGAGGAGGCAGCCACGGGAGGAGGTGACCAAGGGAAAAGTAGCTGGGGAGAAGGGCAACTATATGTCTGGCTATATCGTTTCATTGTTGTTTGTGTCGCATAAGCCAGCTAATAGTTTGTACATGAATAGTTGATAAATTTTTTATCGTACTTGGAGGTTTGATTTTGGTGCATAAAAATCTATGTATACACGTTTATGTTAGACAAAGTTCACCTTTAATGCAATGTATCCAAGCTGTGCCATCTAGAGTGAGTATTGTAACATATTGAGCCTGAAATTTGTGTTTATTTACCATACGACTCCCACATAGCAAGCTCTCCAACATTCCCATTCAGTTTGATGATCTTCAATAACAGTAAAACAATAGTTAACACAACTGATTTACTACGATAGCAGGAGACTTGTAATGCAAATAGGATAACAAGCTACATTGCTAGCAACTTTGCTCACAAGTTGAAGGCAGTTGTTCGTGTCATAATCTGTGCCCTGCACAATTTATATAATTGTTTTGTTAGCCCAAGTCGTTGGTGTTGATACGGCACTATTGCAAAGGGGAATAGAATAGTGTGGGTAGATGTAGTAAATACACCATTTTTATTCCAAATCTCAAAATTTCTTGGAGAGAAGGGGTTGGTTGTTTGTGTTTCATTGTTTCTCTCTATATCCTCGCTGACATATTTCAATTGTTGATATTTAGAGATGGTTGATGTTTTATCTCATGTTATGTTGTGTTACCTTAGTTCAGCGAAGACTAAACTGTCAATGAGGAATGTCTCGGCAGATGTAACAGATGACTCGTTGAGAGACATGCTGTCCAAGTTTGGCACTCTGAAAGATATGAATAGAAAGAATGAATGTGTAATTATAACTTATGCCACATCCGACGAGGCCCAAAAGTGAGTGTGTTTGGTATCTGGTACACTTGTGGTATCAGCAGCGTTAGTTATCAGTAGTAATAAATACTACTAGTATGAATAAATAGTTTCAAAAAGATGAATAAGTGGAATGTATGAACGGTTGTGTAGTTGTCTGCTCATTCATTTGACATTTGAGGGATGATAACTCCCTTAAGCACGCTTGATTTTTGTTGTTATGTCGCTGTTGGTTGTTGGCTGCTTGTTGAAGACTCACATTGTGTTTAGAGCCAAGGCGGAGCTGCACGATACAGAGCTAGATGGGCAGAAGCTACGGGTATGTTGGTAGACGATACTTAGATATGACATCATCAGTGGGCGTGACATCATTGTCGTTATTTGCTTCGATTGGATCTATAGTAGGAATGCAATTAATACTTGCAGGTTGAGTTGGTGTCCAAAAGAGGCTCACAACAGAGGACAACTCCAAACCCTCTCTCTCGGCAAGAGTTTCCTCTTAGGTTAGTGTACGTCGCTCTATTCTATACATTTGTACTTTTTGGCATGTACTATTTGCATACGTGTCTCAGTGTATGTCATGACGGAGTGACCAATTGTACAGAGACGGACTTTTGTAGGTTGTTGGTGCCACCGCAGCATGTTGGTGCTATCATAGGCAGGTCTGGACAGACAATACGCAATATAACACAACAGACTAATGCCAGGGTGGATGTGGTGAGGAGGGATAACTCCATGCATGAGGACAAAGTAGGTGTATATATAAGTATATTAGGTATATCTTGGTGTCTGTACGGGTATATATCAGGTATATCCAGGTTCGTGTACAGATTGGGTATGTACAGGTGTATAAACGTGCATATTAGGTATATCTAGGTGTATATACAGGTATGTATTGGATATATCCAGGTATGTATTGGATATATCCAGGTATGTATTGGATATATCCAGGTATGTATTGGATATATCCAGGTATGTATTGGATATATACAGGTATGTATTGGATATATACAGGTATGTATTGGATATATACAGGTATGTATTGGATATATACGGGTATGTATTGGGTATATACAGGTATGTATTGGATATATCCATGTATGTATTGGATATATCCAGGTATGTATTGGATATATACAGGGGTATGTGTCATACGTTGGGTGGCAGTTTGTGCAGTTTTCGTTTATGTATGTGTAGGTGGTGCTTATAATGGGGGCGGAAACACAGAACTGTATCGATGCTTGCCAACAGATATTAAAAGTGATGAACAATGATACAACACAGTCGGATTCTGTGACTAGGTGGGTCAAGGTCTCTTACTGTCTTTAAGGTTTATCTGATATGAAACAGTTACATAACATACATATACACGTGATATTGTAATATATATACACTTAATTGTTGTGTACAGGGAGGTAGAGCTACGTTTACTGGCACACAATAACCTGTGTGGAAGGCTTATTGGTAAACAGGGTGTAATCATTAAAGGTATCATGGAGGAAACTGAGACCACATTGACTGTATCCAGGTATGTGTCTGTTGTTGTTTGTCTCAGTGTGTATATGGTATATAGAATATGTATTGTATATTTGTACACACTGTGTGTAGTATGTAGTGTATGCACTGTATTAGGCCTGGGCGATATGCACAAGAAAACGAATGAGTTAATTTTGAATTATGAAACTCAAAATATCGAGTTGTCTGCCCTCGAGAGATTTCCAAATTGAAAAGAAGACTTAAAATTCAACTGAAAGTCAATCGATATTTACTCATTTTTAGGAGTTGTCCCCTCAAAGTCAGGTTAATGACAACTCCAATCTGCAGCAACGTTGTTTCTTAGCAGTGAGCCAAGTTGGTTATTAATTATTATTACGTGTTATTTTACAATTTTCCTAAATGAATATTATCTAGGGGTTAATATTTTTATTTTTGTTGTGGTTGCTATTACTATTTTTTTATGATTCTTCATTATAATTCACCTCAATGATTAATTATTTTATTATTGAGTTGTTCATTTAAAAGAGCAATGATAATTAATTAGCTTTGCTATGATTTATTTTATAATTATTTAATCAAGTTATTATTATTTGTTACTAATGTCATTTTCGTAATAATAATTGGTGTGATATTTATTGTTTTTGTTAAATTATCGCAATTATTATTCTTCAAATAATGAACGGTTATAATTATTTATTATAATATTATCATAATAGGTATTTCTTTTGCTCCACATTTTATATTTGTGATAATAATAATTAGATAACTTCACTGACTGCTTCTCTCTACCTTAAGAGGCCCAACAAAGATGTTTCGTGCGCATTTTCCTGCTGAACTTTGATCGTTTTTCATTAACGATTATCGACAACTACAACAAACCTGATACTTTGAGGTTTATTTACCACTCTCGACTTTTTGGAGAGGACAACTTTCGAATATAGACTCAAAACCCGAACTATTGTCCAGGTCTACACTGTATGTAGTATATATTGTACTTAGTATACACTGTATGTAGTATATATTGTACTTAGTATACACTGTATGTAGTGTATATTGTACTTGGTATATACTGTATGTAGTGTATATTGTACTTAGTATACACTGTATGTAGTATATATTGTACTTAGTATACACTGTATGTAGTGTATATTGTACTTAGTATACACTGTATGTAGTATATATTGTACTTAGTATACACTGTATGTAGTATATATTGTACTTAGTATACACTGTATGTAGTATATATTGTACTTAGTATACACTGTATGTAGTATATATTGTACTTAGTATATACTGTATGTAGTGTATATTGTACTTAGTATACACTGTATGTAGTGTATATTGTACTTAGTATACACTGTATGTAGTGTATATTGTACTTAGTATACACTGTATGTAGTGTATATTGTACTTAGTATACACTGTATGTAGTGTATATTGTACTTAGTATACACTGTATGTAGTGTATATTGTACTTACTATATACTGCATGAATATAGATTATAGTATTATAACAGTAATAAATAACAGTAATGTAACTAATAATACAATAATATTAGTAGTAATATAGATACTTAAAGTTTTTTCTTTCTCTCGACACACATTGCTGATTAATTTTAATAATAATGGCAACTTTCATGGGCCTCACCAGGGGGACTCTAGGGGTCTCTGCAGAGCCCCCTAAACTAGATCCAACAATTTTTTATGGCTATTTTTAGTTTATCCAGTAGGAGTTAGTTGCTCCTGTAAGTTTCTCGAGCATTTAGAAGTAAGCAGGTTTCCAGCCTCCCATTGAAGAGACTGGATAGTCTGTGTACTCATATTTCATTGTCATAAACCGATTGGTAATATAATCATGAGCCATTCTCTGGAACACAATACACTTGAACAAACAAGCGAGCAACAATGTAAATTTTGGCAACGATTCTCTACTATCGCCTTACAGAGAACGTTAAACGACTTCCTCAATTTAGTATTTTTAATTATTGTAATAATAAAGAAATAGATATCATCAATAGTCATTTAGCAGTAGGAAGGAATGAAAAATTCGTGAGGATGATAATACTACTGCTAGTATATATCAATAATCAATAATAGATTATTATTATTCTGGATAAACAAATTATTATTATTTGTTATTTTTACTATTTAAAAAAAATTTTTGGTAATAATAAATGATAATAAATAATGATAATATTTACAATAATAAGGAAATAATTACTGTTACAGAATGTCCTGTGTGTTGCAAAAGCCAAAACTCTTCTTTCATAGTTCAATGTATTTTTGCATCCAAGTTGATGTAATAAATAATAATATTATTATATGAAGAAATGGATTGGTGCGGGTGGTGCAGGTGGTTTGTCCCGCTAAGCTGATAATTATATTTCAATTCTTATAATTATTCCTCATTAACTTACATGTACAGCCTGGACTTTAGTTAGAGTGCGCTAACTTACATATACAGCCTGGACTTTAGAGTGCATTAACTTACATGTACAGCGTGGACTTTAGAGTGCATTAACTTACATGTACAGCCTGGACTTTAGAGTGCATTTCCAGGCATCTCAGAAGTCATATTTTTCAAATTTACCGTTAGCGCGGGGGAGAGGTGCCCACCCCGCACCCACTCCCCACCCACCTATTAGAGCCCCCCATGGAAAATCCTGGTGTCGCCTATGGCAACTTTACACATCGTTATTTGTTAGTAATGATAATTATTTAATGACAATCATGATGATAAAGGATAACAATAACAAAAATATCAGGTTTGCAATGTTTATTTTTTAAAGTTATTATCACATTGACTCGATGAGATATGTGTTTTTTATTGCTTGTCATTAGATAGCCTTGGATCTGTTACATTCCAAGATGGACTACATTTCAATTATCAAAATAATATTTGGCATCATAGTTAGTGCGTTTAAAAAGTGTCACCAGTTACTTAATGATCTATGGTTGACAAATATTCTGCAATTCAATGCTTTAGAAAAACTCTGTTTGCAGAAACCACGCTTTTTCTAAGGCTTTCCACGGAATCTACCTGACAATCGGTTTTAGAAATGAAAAAGCTGCAAATTGTTCTGTTGAATTAGAGATGACAATATTGAGGACCTTCACTGTCGCATTGAATAAACCATTTTATTGATTTCTACGTGGTCTATTTATACGGCTTTCACTGCATATAGTGTATGCACTGTATGTAATACGTACATTACATACAGTGCATATAGTGTAGCACTGTATGTAATACGTACATTACATACAGTGCATATAGTGTATGCACTGTATGTAATACGTACATTACATACAGTGCATATAGTGTATGCACTGTATGTAATATGTACATTACATACAGTGCATATAGTGTATGCACTGTATGTAATATGTACATTACATACAGTGCATATAGTGTATGCACTGTATGTAATACGTACATTACATACAGTGCATATAGTGTATGCACTGTATGTAATATGTACATTACATACAGTGCATATAGTGTATGCACTGTATGTAATATGTACATTACATACAGTGCATATAGTGTATGCACTGTATGTAATACGTACATTACATACAGTGCATATAGTGTATGCACTGTATGTAATATGTACATTACATACAGTGCATATAGTGTATGCACTGTATGTAATACGTACATTGCATACATTGCATATAGTGTAGCACTGTATGTAATACGTACATTACAGTGCTAACAGCGTGGGTCCAATGAACACAGACAGGGTTGTCACAATACGAGGTGCTCTTGACGCAGTGTGCACAGCTGCTAGCAAAGTCTATGATAAGCTGAAAGCTTGCAATGAAGCCGATGTACAGAACCCCAGATATGTAAGTTATACCGTGTAGATGTCTATGTGTGTATGTCTATGCGAATATGTGTCTATGTAGATGTATGTCGAGAAGCCAAAGCGTAAACACCAGGACTGGTCTGATGAAACAGATAAACATCTGGCTGATCTACTAGAACAGCGAAACAGTGCGAGAATAAACACGCTCCAGACCATCACATGTTTAAAGAAAAGTAAGTACGCTGCAGCAAGGAGGAAGCTTCAGCAGTACACGAGGAAGCTAAAATCAGACTGGTGGGAGGCAAAGGCTGAAAGTCTACAACATGCAGCAGATACCAATGATATGAAGTCATTCTATGGTGGACTATGGGAAGTGTATGGGCCTGCTAAGCAAGGGACTAGCCAGCTTACAGCTCTAGATGGCAGTACAATATTGTAGGAGAAGTCAGAGATTCTCAACAGATTTGCTGACCACTTCGATCGACTCCTGAATATACCCGGTACTATTGATGTAAAAGCTGTAAACGCTTACAGGAAAGACCAGAGGTACATTGTCTCTCTGAACCTGCAGATTTGAAGGAAGTGGTGGATGCAATAGATGCTACAAGAGAAGGTAAAGCGCCTGGACAATCCCAGCATAAATCTTGAAACATGGTAGTAGAGAGATAGTGTCTAGACTTCACCAGCTAATCCTTTCCATCGGGTCGGAAGAGAACGTGCCCCAGGATTGGAGAGATGCTAGTATCGTTCCGATATTCAAGAAAGGTAGTCGTAAAAATTGTGGGAATTACAGAGGTATATCTTTGCTCTCTATTGCTGGAAAGATACTCTCCCGGGTGCTGCTGAACAGGTTAAATATGCACATTGCTCCAGTTGTCCTACCTGGTTCTCAGCGTGGCTTCAGGAGTGGGAGAGGTATTATGGATGTGATATTTTGCCTGAGACAAACAGGAAAAGTGTATAGAGCAAACATGCCACTTTATGCCGAGTTCATTGACTTTACTAAGTCATATCTGGGTGTCCATTTAAGTTTGTTAATGTCGTAAGATCTCTACATGGTGGCATGCAAGCTTCTGTGGCACTGGGAAGGAACTAACCACTCTAAAGAGTTTGCAGTGACAACCGGGGTTAAGCAAGGATGTGTTCTCGCACTGACCCTCTTTTCTCTCTACCTGTCGGCTATGCTAGAGGTTGTCTTTGATGACTGGCTGGATGGCGTATGGATCTAGACTCGACACAGTGCAGATCTCTTTAATGTTACTTATTTTAAGGCAAGAACAAGAACATCTCAGAAGATAGTGAGAGAAATGCTATTTGCTGATGACAGTGCACTGGTGGCTCATGATGCGGAGAGTATGCAGCGGCTCGTAGACAGATTCTCCCTGGCTGCTGAACAGTTCAGTTTGAGAATAAATATCAAAAAGACAGAGTGCCTATTTCAACCAGTAAAGAACCTAAACATAGTGCAGACAACATATGATATTCTGGTACATGATGAGGCTCTAGTACAGACAAGGAACTTTGTATATTTTGAAAGGGTCATATCCGACAATGCTAGGCTCGAGAGAGAGAGAGAGAGAGAGAGAGAGAGAGAGAGAGAGAGAGAGAGAGAGAGAGAGAGAGAGAGAGAGAGAGAGAGAGAGAGAGAGAGAGAGAGAGAGAGAGAGAGAGAGAGAGAGAGGGAGAGGGAGAGGGAGAGGGAGAGGGAGAGGGAGAGGGAGAGGGAGCGGGAGAGGGAGAGAGAGAGAGATTGTGGGACAACCACTATGTTTCCCTCCATGTGAAATGGAAGGTATACAAAGCAATTGTCTTGTCCACTCTTTTGTATGGGGCTCAAACATGCACAGTGTACAGAACACAGGTGAAAAGACTAAATGCGTATATGATGCGGCACTTGAGAGAGATTATGAAAATAACATGGACGGATAAAGTGACGAACGATGTTCTATATACAAGAAGTAGACTAGTCCATCGAATGGATGCAAACAGACTACCTAGGCAGCTTCTATATTCGCAACTGAGTTCAGGAACAAAAAACGGGGACGTTCACGGCTCAGGTTTAAAGATGTAGTAAAAAGGAATTTGAAGTGGAGAGAGATAAGACCAGATACTTGGCAGGCTGCAGCTCGAGATCAACCAGTCTGGAGAACTGTCATCGACGGACTGCTAATGATGATGATGATGACCGTGTAGATGTCTGTGTGTGTGTATGTTTATTTGATTATGTGTCTATGTCGATGTATGTATCTGTTGGTGTGTGTTTACGTGTATGTATGATTATGTACAACTACTTGTTCAAATGTATTTTATAGTATCATAATGGAACTGCCATTCATAGATAGCCATTTCTGTCGACCACGCAGTCATGTACCACCATAGACCTCATTAGACATATTGCAATTTTGTTGTTGCCAGTTTATTTTCTCAATAGTATTTTTTAAATTATCCTTTGCATCGTTTTTCATTTTTGAAGGCCTTTTTATGCGCGTGATGCAAAATGATATGTATACTATTTTACTTTCGCTTTTTTAGTTGTAACTTTCAAACACAAGTTTCAACAAAAATTTGTTTTTTCGTAGGAGATTTGATGCCTTCGTTTGATGCTTATACCTGTCTATACCTGTCTATGTTGTGTAGATGTTGTGTAGATGTTAGTATTGTATATTACAGTCTAATATGGTGTCATACGGAGCAATACCTCCTCATCAATTCCAGCCATGGAGTCCGCCCACTCAATTCTCTGCCGTAAGTGATGCTACATACCAAGTATACTACAACCACTCGCTAATAACACACCAATTGTATACCAAACTACACTCTCTACACAACAACTGCACATTATCTACCCAACAACTACACAATATCTACACAATATCTACACAACAACTACACAATATCTGCACAACAACTACACAACGACTGACTACACCCTAACTCCAAACTAATTATGTGCCAACTATAGTATTTTTAATTTCTCTTTTGTTTGCTTTTAGCGTTTAGCTGTTTGCATGTGTTGTAGGGCTATGGAGGTACACGGGCTGGTGCTGTACCTCCTATGTTTCCTTCCAACCTCAACCCTCCCCAGTCTACAGTCGGAGGTCACATGACTTGCTTCCTGTACATCCCGAAGGCCTCTGTCGGCGCAGTGATTGGCAGCAAGGGTTCTTTCATCAATCATGTAAAACAAGAGTCGAGGGCGAGCTGTCAGGTGCAAGAGGGCCTTCCAGGGGAGGCCGAATCAAATGAACGGCCAGTTAAGATCACCGGCTACCCAGACTGTGTGTGGAAGGTTGGTTATATTCAGTCAGCTAGCGTTAGTTGTCAACGACGAGTTGACAGCTAGTTCTTGGTGGTGTCGCTGATTACCTGAGTGTAATGTTTGGTTAGGCAACAGCAGGCAATTGTGTTGATTACTGACCATTATTTATAGACACAGTTGTCATCTCTTTATCCTCCTGCACTTCCAAAATAAACAGTGTGATATTATTGTTGTACAAACAGAGCTTCACCCGCTGTGAGTTGGCTGTGGGGTAGTAGCAGTGTTACTGCATGACTCTTTTGTAGGCCCAGTGGTTTATATTTGAGAAGGTCAAGGTCGAGGGATTCGCTGGCAATGAGCATGCCAGACTTCGATGTGATGTCCTCGTGCCAAAGAGGATGGTGGGCCGCATTATCGGTGAGTGGCAGCTCTGCTTTATGTGCTTTCTCTGCTTTGTGTGCGTGTACGTGCACAGCTGTGGGGTACGGTGTGTATCACATGACCTGCACTGAATGCTTTAGGTAAAGGAGGCAGAAATGTGAGACATATCCAAGACATCAGCGATGCTTCTATTAAACTGCCCGATGACCAGGATCCAGAAGTGGAAGAGGTTCCTGTAGAGGTTGTTGGCAATATGTATTCACAAACAGTAAGTGTTTGTTTATGTACAGTAAGTATGTACTCATGTACAGTAAGTATGTACTCATGTACAGTAAGTATGTACTCATGTACAGTAAGTATGTACTCATGTACAGTAAGGATGTACTCACGTACAGTAAGTATGTATTCACTTACAGTAAGTATGTATTCACGTACAGTAAGTATGTATTCACGTACAGTAAGTATGTACTCACGTACAGTAAGTATGTATTCACACGCACATGCTAACATTAACTTCTGTTATGATTACAGCTAGCTCAAGCTCTCATCAGGCAGCTCATTGTGCAGGGACAGCTCATATCACCCTTTCCTGACCAGATAGCTCGTGGTCCACGCAATGCTCCACCACATAGATATCAACAAATGAATGAGGGGGCCATGAGACACGCCCCTCACCACAGAGGAGATAGCCGAGGCTCTCATGGCACCGAGTAGTACGGGTGGGGAGGGCACTCATTGTTATGTACATATACTTGTACATAGGCTTAACTTATAACAAGTCTCTTCCACTCGTTGACCAGCACTTTTTGTCTGTTTGTCAGCTGGTTAGGTGCACACGAGGAGTCGTCATACATTTTAGCAGGCAACTGCATTGCAGTTGTACACACTTTTGTCTCTGTAAGGGTGATATTATTGATATATTTACTGTGATTGCTTGAGCTGTACATGGCTTTTAACTATTCTAGCAATTGTTATTGTTTTTGTTATTTAATTTTTTTTTGAGAAAAAAAAGTTGTTGGCGATGGATATTGCAGCTCATTTCGTGGCACTGGTTGACATGATGTTTGCACCAGTAGAATTGAATGTTTGATCCCAGGCTACTCGTGTTAGCCAATTGCGGCAAGCGCTGTCATTGCGTCATGGCAGCGCTGCATCCACCTTATCCCCACACAGCTTAGCAGCAGCCGGCAGCCTGCCCCTCAATCTATTTACCCACTCCTATTTCTACTATATTTGTGATGTCATTGATGAATTGTGCTGGCTTTAACGCCACATTATTCCCCTATTTTCTTTTTGTGTTCATTTTCATCCGTTTGCTTTATTTACCGTTCATTTACATGTGCTACTGACCGACTTAGCTGTAATGTAGCTTGATTTGTGCCCCTGCGGGCTCCTGTACCATACAGTCACTGTAACAGTTCGATCATTGCCATGTAATACAGTTGTATACTTCCACTGAAACTTGCTGTTGTTACTCTTGATGTAGTACACCATGCCTTATATTCTCGGAGTTGTCTGCTCTATTGCATGGAGGTTTGCAATAAGCCGTAGCCAAACCAGGCTGTGTTTTAACAGATTAAGTACTCTTTCCTTGTGGCACTGCATGTGCCATATTGTGGAATGTTGTTGTACATTATTACAGGAGCCCCTTGACTGGAGTAAATGCTTGTAAAATCAACCATCTGCACTCTCGCGTGATTCAGACCTGCCAACAAGTATCATCTACATAAAAAGGAAACAGCTTCCAGCAAATGGGAATATTAGTGATTACTTTGGGCAAGGGCCAGCCATTGTGTGCCTTCCTTTGTTTACCTATGAGGTCATAAAAGTACCAAGTCCACTTGGTCTGTTTGTGCGCATCTGCCTGGTCCCTACAGCACTTATTTCCTTTGTTAGTGTGGCTGGTGTGAAGTGTTTATAAACCCCTCACTACTCCAGCCTTCGATGTAATGCACACAGGGTTTTTGTTTGTTTAGCAAATGTTTGAAGTGAAACAAACTGCTGTTCAAAATAGAGTTAAGAAAAAGGTAGAGCCTGTGCCATACAGAAGGGTGTTCCTACTGTAGGCATAGAAAGCAAGTTCATATACCTAATTCTATTGAAAGTTGGCAATAGTAATGAAGAAGAGTCTGACAAGCGTGTTCGGTGAGTAGGTGTCCACCACCAGCACACCAGAGAGTGTTCCAGCGCACCAGAGAGTGTTTCAGCGCACCAGAGAGTGTTTTAGCGCACCAGAAAGTGTTCCAGCGCACCAGAGAGTGTTTCAGCACACCAGAGAGTGTTCCAGCGCACCTGAGAGTGTTCTAGCGCACCAGTGAGTGTTCCAGCGCACCAGAGAGTGTACCAGCGCACCTGAGAGTGTTCTAGCACACCAGTGAGTGTTCCAGCGCACCAGTGAGTGTTCCAGCACACCAGAGAGTGTTCCAGCGCACCTGAAAGTGTTCTAGCGCACCAGTGAGTGTTCCAGCACACCAGAGAGTGTTTCAGCTCAATATTTTTCGTTTAACTCCTTGTTGGCATCAGATAGCAGTAGGTAGGCATAATTATATGTTTATTGTATTATAATGAGCCATTCTCTCAGCTTACACACACAATACACTTGTGTTCACACAAACTGTTTACCTCGCAGGTCAAAGGTCAATCCCTGTATATAACACACTCTAGCATGCTTTGTATAGCAGTTTGCTCTAGAGGTGCTTGTAGGTCTGTCTGGAGTCAGCTCTCTCACTCAACATGTTCTACAGCGCACTCATCCTCTTCTGCCTGCAGACCGTGGTGTCTGCTGACACAACCGTAGCGCCAGAGGCTGCTGACTCTACCACCCACAACACCTTACACACTTCTACTTACACGTACTCAGGTGAAGGCTGCAAGTCCATGTGCTGTGATGGGAAAAACAACGACTGCCACAGTAGGGGCCTGAGACTAAATGGTCTAGGTTCTCCCACCTCTCTGTGCTTTTGTGATGAAGGATGCCCAGCAATGGGGGACTGCTGTTTTGACTACGAGAAGGCTTGCACTGGTAAGTGTATTGTAGCATCTATTACATTACCTTTCCATGTCCATGGCTGTCTATTGAACGCCTGCCATAGCTGCTACAGAGCTACTGGTGGTTGCTGTGCAAATGTTTGTACTTAGGTCACAGGGAACTCCTGATTGGTTCGGTTTGTGTGTCTGCCGAGAGCCAAACTAAGTCAATTGAAAGGAAGAAATTGGAATGTTCGGGCAACACAAATAAAATGCATGATTAGTTTCCTCAATAAAATATGGAGTTGTTTACCAACTCTGGCTAGCTTTCCTATAGTGTACAATTTCTTCTCCAGTAGAATATAATAGATTGGTCTATCTGATACCCTAATGCCGCTGCTGCCACTGCTACCTGAGGATATGAATTATCACTTAGGAATGTCACACGCCCTACAGACACTTACCTGTAATATACCTGGTTTTTTCATGCGTAATATAATGCCATACAAACACGTCATTGCTCACCTCTGCTGTACTCTGTTCTACGCTGCACAGCATTTGTCTGCACTGTCTGCACTTCAGTTTGATTGAAATTGAGTGTCTGCATATCAATTTTATAGCCATGGTAGCAGTATTTTAATCTTTTTTAAAATTGTTGTCTTTCAAAAATTTTTCTGTCTTTGACTTACTTTGAATGCTGTCAGCAGTGCTGACAATCTCTTGGTTACAGCCACGGTACTAGGTTCTCAAAAATGATAGTGCGATGCTACTATCTTTACAGCGCATAATTTTTCTCTAATAGTCTCATGGCTAGTTGAATGCTTGGTACAGAATCCAAGGTATGCTGTTGAATGTATTCCAATCCCCGTCGCCTGCTGCTGTTTTAGTTGTGAACTGTGAGATGTCTGAGTGGGCCGAGTTTAGTGAATGCAGCAACTCCTGTGGTTTTGGCACCAAAACTCGTCACAGATCGATTTTGGTTAAACCACGGTTTGGAGGTGAACCTTGTCCACAAAACCTGAAGGAGACGACCATCTGCAGCGGAAGTGAATGCTCCAAGGAAAAAGTGAAATTGGAACAGGAAATAGAGAAAGGTGTGTCAACAAAAAAATATTTTTCATTTGAGCAGTTTTTTCTCAGGAATAGATGGGCACTTGCTAACTTCGATGTACAAAACTGAAACACGCTGACAGTAGGTAGCTGCTTGTCACTTATCTGACATCTTGAGGCAAAACCAGATCTGTATACTAATGCTACAAACGCAGCTTTTTTCATACAACTTATCTAGCAGAGTGGTCGCTGAGAGAGATGGAACTAGCTGCCTTTTGTTGAGTTACAAACCATTTAACTCATGCACTCACTAAATCACTAGCAATGTCAACACGGATTACTTCTAGGTAGTCATTAACCTGCAGTGGCTGTCATTAACTACCTGTAATTGCTATCAGCTGAGCACTTGCTTGTTCTGACACAGGCAGTGGGGTACCTGTGTCATGTGATGCAAGCGGTGGGGTACCTGTGTCATGTGACATGTAGTGGGATGCCTGCGTCATGTCATGCGACATACTCAGAGTTAGCTCTTCCCACACTTGTGGTGGCTAAAAACTTGTAGGCTGCTTAAAAATTCAATTTGATGTTAACTAGAAAAATGTATAAGGAAGGAAACTGACAAAATAACAATTAATGCCTACCATTGGGTGCTTTGGCACATGATACTATTGGAAGGACAACTCCAATGAATGTATTGAATAGGGTGGTTTAGGGGTGTTTCGTGAGTTTTTGCCATGAGGTTCCTTTTTGGATATAAAGTTGGTCTCAATGTATGTTAGTATATATAATACAACTGTTTATTTCAAAAAATTTATAAAACCGTAGTCATTCTGAAGGCATTACTGTGGTCAAGTAAGGCCAGCTATTAGATCTGAGCCTGCATTGAGCAGACTGCACACCAAGCAGGCAGACGAACGGACAAGGCTTCTGTTGACATCTGGAAGAAATTATTTTCGTACTGAAGCATTTAATGTAACAATACAACACTTACTCTTGTTAATAGCGCTCTATTATCTCTGCATTAGCTACACCCACCTGCTACAACCTGCCACCTGGCCACACTTCTACTCTCTTTCTTTAGTTTGTGAAATTGAATGCTAGTTGGCAAATCGCCACGGTCAGTGTTAAATTAAACTCAGTCCAAACTTACTTCTGGCAAGTAATAGAAATAATTCCACTTTCTAGAGAAGTTTTTAATTATATAAGCCAAAGATTTTGGTTTGACTTTCTCGTCTCAAATCTGTCCAGTAGCTACGAGCCCTGTACACAAAATGCTACTTACTGCAAATCTGTGAGAACATTAGCTGGAGACAAATCATATCTGGTTGTGAGCATTTGTTTCAGATCAATTGTTTTTTTGTCAACTAAAATGTGTCAGGCATGTTGGACAGCTGCGGAGAAGATGTTTGATCAGCTTGTTTTGTTTGGAGACAAACGAATGTTTCACATTGCTAACCTATTCTATTCATAATTCACGGAAAACTCTGTTTGATTGATTTGGTGAGAAAATGAGAGCTAGTCGTAGTTAACAGGTTACAGACCTATTATGTGCACTCATTTACCTGCAGTAGTATAGAGAACCCACTCATTTACCTGCAGTAGTATAGAGAACCCATTCATTTCTGAATTGGTCTAGTTAGGTTTCTCTCAAACAGCAGTACTTGACATTTGTCTCTTCTCTTGATTTCATCAGCTGATAGACTGAGTAGTGGCAGCAGCAACGTACAGCCACAAACTCTATTCAAGTTTTGACTTGAGATACTACTGACTTTAACACAAACAACAATATGCTCCCCTAGTAACTGTAGACTAACCCACAGGTGACTTTAGACTACAACACAGGTAACTGTAGACTACCCCACAGGTGACTTTTGGCTACCCCACCAGTAACTGTAAACTACCCCACAGGTAGCTGTTGACTATAGTTGCTCCAGTAATTGTTTTAGAAACTGCAAAGATAATGCCAGCGCGCTTTGGCCGGTTTAGGAACATGAAAGTTTACAACGCTGACATGGACATAAGAAAGAACTTGTACTACCAATACTACTACAAGAACAGGCATACTTATAATGGGTAAGTGTAGGTCTATTGTTGACATATCCATGGAGCATAGACATACTTATAATGGGTAAGTGTAGGTCTATTGTTGACATATCCATGGAGCATAGACATACTTATAATGGGTAAGTGTAGGTCTATTGTTGACATATCCATGGAGCATAGACATACTTATAATGGGTAAGTGTAGGTCTATTGTTGACATATCCATGGAGCATAGACATTTGTGTTTGCTGTGTAACCTATTTATATGCCATGGACATCTGTATCCTCTACTTGTTCTAGAACGATCTCAAGTATATGTTTATCTGTAGATACTGCAGCAGCTTTAGAGTTATCTCATCACGCAAAGCGTGTCAGAGCTATCTAAAACCTTGGGCTAACGTGCTTAGAAAGGGGGCTATTATTTGTGTGGAATGCCAGAAAACAGCGATGGAGAATGAACGAAGCAATGGAATGTGCGCTGGACATGGTGAGGTTGGAGTTAGCACCAACTGGGATGCAGTGAATGCTCCTGGTTGCACAGGCTGGTGGGAAAGGTTAGAGGACACCGATGGGTGCACATGTGAGCATGACACAAGCAATAAGAGCAACGACTTTATTTTTGTATGAGTTATCTTGTGACATATAATAAGTGAAATTAATAGCTCGAAAAAACCAACTGATTAATAACTGATTGTGATACCTGTGGCATTTGTTACCTGCGGTGCAGCTCGCTTCACCTGCACAGCTTCATATGCTTGTATGCTTTCACTGCGAGTTGCTGGGCTTTAGTACAATTCAGTGAGTCCATGTAAATAATAGAATACTAGATACGTTTTGTCACTCTGCGTTGGAAGGTAATCTTGCTGATACAATACTCTTTGTACATAATTATAGGTCTCAAACGCTGTGCTCTTCATCGTTACAGCTTCAACATATTTTCTTGCATTTACTGCTCTTTCCTGTTATACAAATAAATGACTCAAGTGACTTGTTTGCAGTAGTTGTGTTCTCCTGTATCTGTTTCGCAAAACTAACGTATTTGTACTTTGACAAAGCCATATTGTACAAACACAACTGGGCTACTATTGAATCTTGCTGATAATCCTATAATCAGTTAATAAAATGGCCAGAGAGCACTATCGTTTATAACAATAACAGATTGTTTTCGTCGATTTAAACTAAAACTTGTTATTCAGTATTAGGCTCATTTCTTTTTGTGGAGTTGTCTTCTTTTTAATGAAAGGACAATTCTTAATGAACTACTCTGCTGAGCAGAGCGGCATACTGCTTTGACCAACATCACTCGGTCAGGATAGGTTTAGCCTTGGCTTGACACACCAAAGACATGTAGGCACATTATTTGGGCTGCTCTTATGTCCAGTAAAAATTTATTTCTAATTATTGAATTGCCAAAAAAATCTTGTCAAACAAAAACTTATTTAACAGAAAAATTAACCAATGATAAACGTGTTTTTTATCGCCTGTGAAGAGTAGACTAATACATGCCCATCTGTGCATCTACGAAACATCAAATGATATATCAAACGTCTGCTCCCACATACCAATAAATCATCGGTGGTGTAGCCAAGGCTTTATCTGGATGCTCCATTCGTTGAAGGGTGTCAGACAACTCTGGCATAGTTTTAAACCGTGATTATTCAAAAACTATTACATCATAACGCGCTTTTGAACTGCAATAATAGCTGTAAATATGTATTGTATATCATTAGTAGTAAATAATGGTAGCGCAATCAAATACTTGCTACAAAAACTTCAAATATATTATGTCTCTGAAATCTTTAGAGCAAATGCGAGAAAACTGCAAGAATAAAGTTATACAGCTTTCCAAAGCAGACAAGCGATATCAAAAAGATGCGGTTACCTACCAATAGTCTGTTAGAAAATTAGAGCCTGTTTATCTAGCCACCGAGATAGAAAATAATATACAATGTTATATACTTGAGTCATTTGCAAATACAGGCGGGTAGACAACATCAATAATCCATACGTGATTATCCACCATATAGAAAAAAACAAATTCCAGCCGATGGCGCAATATAGTGGCCAGACATTAAGGAATAAACAATGTAAAAAAACTTCATTGACAAAAGGGCAAGAGTGTAAAGGAAGCTTGATAAGTAGAACTGAGACAACAGGAATTGCCAGACATACACAGCTGCTGTGGTAAAATTTGACAAAAAAAGGCAACTGCATAAAATTAAGGAGAGCTACCATTGTATTGAGTGAGAATGCCGTACTTGGCTGAAAAGTCAGGCTGCCTGCAGTGCTTACACGCTGTCGGCTCACAAGCACACCTAGCCTTACACTGTTTGTACAAAGGACCGTCTATCGCCGCCTCTGAGGACTTGGTAAAGAATATAGAGTTTGATAGAAAGGACTTGGCCCTGTTCGCCCGAGTCCTTGGAGTGCAGTTGCATCGCTGACCACTTTGTTGGCTTGAAGCCTTCGACTTGCGCAGTTTGCAGCACAGGCATATGCCCACAATGGCCATGGCTGCTATGAACAGACATAGAAGTAGAGGTGCAAGCCAGTAACCAACACTAGCATCATGCATATCGGGGTCTGTGTACAGTTGATTGTGGAATGTCAATGTAGCGAGAGATCGTTGTGTAAAATGGACATCATCACTGCAACATGAATAGATATAGTGAGTATTGCTGGTGAATCTACTGTCTCTAGAATATGATATACAAGTATACTAGAGATGATATATGAAATAGTACTAACTACTACAGATGATATAAGAGAGAGTACTAACTACTACAGATGATATAAGAGAGTACTAACTACTACAGATGATATAAGAGAGAGTACTAACTACTACAGATGATATAAGAGAGAGTACTAACTACTACAGATGATATGAGAGAGAGTACTAACTACTACAGATGATATAAGAGAGTACTAACTACAACAGATGATATAAGAGAGAGTACTAACTACTACAGATGATATAAGAGAGTATTAACTACTACAGATGATATAAGAGAGAGTACTAACTACTACAGATGATATAAGAGAGAGTACTAGCTACTACAGATGATATAAGAGAGTACTAACTACTACAGATGATATAAGAGAGTACTAACTACTACAGATGATATAAGAGAGAGGACTAACTACTAGAGATGATATAAGAGAGAGTACTAACTACTACAGATGATATAAGAGAGTACTAACTACTACAGATGATATAAGAGAGAGTATTAACTACTACAGATGATATAAGAGAGTGTACTAACTACTACAGATGATATAAGAGAGAGGACTAACTACTAGAGATGATATAAGAGAGAGTACTAACTACTACAGATGATATAAGAGAGAGAACTAACTACTACAGTTGATATAAGAGAGAGTACTAACTACTACAGATGATATAAGAGAGAAAACTAACTACTACAGTTGATATAAGAGAGAGTATTAACTACTACAGATGATATAAGAGAGTGTACTAACTACTACAGATGATATAAGAGAGAGGACTAACTACTACAGATGATATAAGAGAGAGAACTAACTACTACAGTTGATATAAGAGAGAGTATTAACTACTACAGATGATATAAGAGAGTGTACTAACTACTACAGATGATATAAGAGAGAGGACTAACTACTAGAGATGATATAAGAGAGAGTACTAACTACTACAGATGATATAAGAGAGAGAACTAACTACTACAGTTGATATAAGAGAGAGTACTAACTACTACAGATGATATAAGAGAGAGTACTAACTACTACAGATGATATAAGAGAGAGGACTAACTACTAGAGATGATATAAGAGAGAGTACTAACTACTACAGATGATATAAGAGAGAGTACTAACTACTACAGATGATATAAGAGAGAGGACTAACTACTAGAGATGATATAAGAGAGAGTACTAACTACTACAGATGATATAAGAGAGAGTACTAACTACTACAGATGATATAAGAGAGAGTACTAACTATTACAGATGATATAAGAGAGTATTAACTACTACAGATGATATAAGAGAGTACTAACTACTACAGACGATATAAGAGAGAGTACTAACTACTACAGATGATATAAGAGAGAGTGCTAACTACTACAGATGATATAAGAGAGTACTAACTACTACAGATGATATAAGAGAGAGTACTAACTACTACAGATGATATAAGAGAGAGTACTAACTACTACAGATGATATAAGAGAGTACTAACTACTACAGATGATATAAGAGAGAGAGTACTAACTACTACAGATGATATAAGAGAGAGTGCTAACTACTACAGATGATATAAGAGAGAGTACTAACTACAACAGATGATATAAGAGAGAGTACTAACTACTACAGATGATATAAGAGAGAGTACTAACTACTACAGTTGATATAAGAGAGTACTAACTACTACAGACGATATAAGAGAGAGTACTAACTACTACAGATGATATAAGAGAGTACTAACTACTACAGATGATATAAGAGAGTACTAACTACTACAGATGATATAAGAGAGAGAGTACTAACTACAACAGATGATATAAGAGAGAGTACTAACTACTACAGATGATATAAGAGAGTACTAACTACTACAGACGATATAAGAGAGAGTACTAACTACTACAGATGATATAAGAGAGTACTAACTACTACAGATGATATAAGAGAGTACTAACTACTACAGATGATATAAGAGAGAGAGTACTAACTACTACAGATGATATAAGAGAGAGTGCTAACTACTACAGATGATATAAGAGAGAGTACTAACTACAACAGATGATATAAGAGAGAGTACTAACTACTACAGATGATATAAGAGAGAGTACTAACTACTACAGATGATATAAGAGAGAGTACTAACTACTACAGATGATATAAGAGAGTACTAGCTACAACAGATGATATAAGAGAGAGTGCTAACTACTACAGATGATATAAGAGAGAGTACTAACTACTACAGATGATATAAGAGAGTACTAACTACTACAGATGATATAAGAGAGAGAGTACTAACTACTACAGATGATATAAGAGAGAGTGCTAACTACTACAGATGATATAAGAGAGAGTACTAACTACAACAGATGATATAAGAGAGAGTACTAACTACTACAGATGATATAAGAGAGAGAGTACTAACTACTACAGATGATATAAGAGAGAGTACTAACTACAACAGATGATATAAGAGAGAGTACTAACTACAACAGACGATATAAGAGAGTACTAACTACTACAGATGATATAAGAGAGAGAGTACTAACTACTACAGATGATATAAGAGAGAGTGCTAACTACTACAGATGATATAAGAGAGAGTACTAACTACAACAGATGATATAAGAGAGAGTACTAACTACTACAGATGATATAAGAGAGAGTACTAACTACTACAGATGATATAAGAGAGAGTACTAACTACTACAGATGATATAAGAGATAGTACTAACTACTACAGATGATATAAGAGAGTACTAACTACTACAGATGATATAAGAGAGAGTGCTAACTACTACAGATGATATAAGAGAGAGTACTAACTACTACAGATGATATAAGAGAGTACTAACTACTACAGATGATATAAGAGAGAGTGCTAACTACTACAGATGATATAAGAGAGAGTACTAACTACTACAGACGATATAAGAGAGGACTAACTACTAGAGATGATATAAGAGAGAGTAGCTACTACAGATGATATAAGAGAGAGTACTAACTACTACAGATGATATAAGAGTGTACTAACTACTACAGACGATATAAGAGAGAGTACTAACTACTACAGATGATATAAGAGAGTACTAGCTACTACAGATGGTATAAGAGAGAGTGCTAACTACTACAGTTGATATAAGAGAGAGTACTAGCTACTACAGATGATATAAGAGAGAGTACTAACTACTACAGACGATATAAGAGAGGACTAACTACTAGAGATGATATAAGAGAGAGTAGCTACTACAGATGATATAAGAGAGAGTACTAACTACTACAGATGATATAAGAGAGAGTACTAACTACTACAGACGATATAAGAGAGAGTGCTAACTACTAGAGATGATATAAGAGATAGTACTAACTACTACAGATGATATAAGAGAGAGAACTAACTACTAGAGATGATATAAGAGAGAGTAGCTACTACAGATGATATAAGAGAGAGTACTAACTACTACAGATGATATAAGAGAGAGTACTAATTACTACAGATGATATAAGAGAGTGTACTAACTACTACAGATGATATAAGAGAGAGGACTAACTACTACAGATGATATAAGAGTGTACTAACTACTACAGACGATATAAGAGAGAGTACTAACTACTACAGATGATATAAGAGAGTACTAGCTACTACAGATGGTATAAGAGAGAGTGCTAACTACTACAGTTGATATAAGAGAGAGTACTAGCTACTACAGATGATATAAGAGAGAGAACTAACTACTAGAGATGATATAAGAGAGAGTAGCTACTACAGATGATATAAGAGAGAGTACTAACTACTACAGATGATATAAGAGAGAGTACTAACTACTACAGATGATATAAGAGAGTGTACTAACTACTACAGATGATATAAGAGAGAGGACTAACTACTACAGATGATATAAGAGTGTACTAACTACTACAGACGATATAAGAGAGAGTACTAACTACTACAGATGATATAAGAGAGTACTAGCTACTACAGATGGTATAAGAGAGAGTGCTAACTACTACAGTTGATATAAGAGAGAGTACTAGCTACTACAGATGATATAAGAGAGAGAACTAACTACTACAGATGATATAAGAGATAGTACTAACTACTACAGATGATATAAGAGAGAGAACTAACTACTACAAATGATATAAGAGAGAGTGCTAACTACTACAGATGATATAAGAGAGAGTACTAACTACTACAGACGATATAAGAGAGAGTACTAACTACTACAGATGATATAAGAGAGTACTAGCTACTACAGATGGTATAAGAGAGAGTGCTAACTACTACAGTTGATATAAGAGAGAGTACTAGCTACTACAGATGATATAAGAGAGAGTACTAGCTACTACAGATGGTATAAGAGAGAGTGCTAACTACTACAGTTGATATAAGAGAGAGTACTAGCTACTACAGATGATATAAGAGAGAGTACTAACTACTACAGATGATATAAGAGAGAGAACTAACTACTACAGATGATATAAGAGATAGTACTAACTACTACAGATGATATAAGGGAGAGTGCTAACTACTACAGTTGATATAAGAGAGAGTACTAACTACTACAGTTGATATAAGAGAGAGTACTAGCTACTACAGATGATATAAGAGAGAGTACTAACTACTACAGATGATATAAGAGAGAGAACTAACTACTACAGATGATATAAGAGAGGACTAACTACTAGAGACGATATAAGAGAGGACTAACTACTAGAGATGATATAAGAGAGAGTAGCTACTACAGATGATATAAGAGAGAGTACTAACTACTACAGATGATATAAGAGAGAGTGCTAACTACTACAGATGATATAAGAGAGAGTACTAACTACTACAGTTGATATAAGAGAGAGTACTAGCTACTACAGATGATATAAGAGAGAGTACTAACTACTACAGATGATATAAGAGAGAGAACTAACTACTACAGATGATATAAGAGAGAGTGCTAACTACTACAGATGATATAAGAGAGAGTACTAACTACTACAGATGATATAAGAGATAGTACTAACTACTACAGATGATATAAGAGAGAGTACTAACTACTACAGATGATATAAGAGAGAGAATTAACTACTACAGATGATATAAGAGAGTATTAACTACTACAGTTGATATAAGAGAGAGTGCTAACTACTACAGTTGATATAAGAGAGAGTACTAACTACTACAGATGATATAAGAGAGAGTACTAGCTACTACAGATGATATAAGAGATAGTACTAACTACTACAGATGATATAAGAGAGAGAACTAACTACTAGAGATGATATAAGAGAGAGTAGCTACTACAGATGATATAAGAGAGAGTACTAACTACTACAGATGATATAAGAGAGAGTACTAATTACTACAGATGATATAAGAGAGTGTACTAACTACTACAGACGATATAAGAGAGAGTACTAACTACTACAGATGATATAAGAGAGTACTAGCTACTACAGATGGTATAAGAGAGAGTGCTAACTACTACAGTTGATATAAGAGAGAGTACTAGCTACTACAGATGATATAAGAGAGAGAACTAACTACTAGAGATGATATAAGAGAGAGTAGCTACTACAGATGATATAAGAGAGAGTACTAACTACTACAGATGATATAAGAGAGAGTACTAACTACTACAGATGATATAAGAGAGTGTACTAACTACTACAGATGATATAAGAGAGAGGACTAACTACTACAGATGATATAAGAGTGTACTAACTACTACAGACGATATAAGAGAGAGTACTAACTACTACAGATGATATAAGAGAGTACTAGCTACTACAGATGGTATAAAAGAGAGTGCTAACTACTACAGTTGATATAAGAGAGAGTACTAGCTACTACAGATGATATAAGAGAGAGTACTAACTACTACAGATGATATAAGAGAGAGTACTAACTACTACAGATGATATAAGAGAGTACTAGCTACTACAGATGGTATAAGAGAGAGTGCTAACTACTACAGTTGATATAAGAGAGAGTACTAGCTACTACAGATGATATAAGAGAGAGTACTAACTACTACAGATGATATAAGAGAGAGAACTAACTACTAGAGATGATATAAGAGAGAGTAGCTACTACAGATGATATAAGAGAGAGTACTAACTACTACAGATGATATAAGAGAGAGTACTAATTACTACAGATGATATAAGAGTGTACTAACTACTACAGACGATATAAGAGAGAGTACTAACTACTACAGATGATATAAGAGAGTACTAGCTACTACAGATGGTATAAGAGAGAGTGCTAACTACTACAGTTGATATAAGAGAGAGTACTAGCTACTACAGATGATATAAGAGAGAGAACTAACTACTAGAGATGATATAAGAGAGAGTAGCTACTACAGATGATATAAGAGAGAGTACTAACTACTACAGATGATATAAGAGAGAGTACTAACTACTACAGATGATATAAGAGAGTGTACTAACTACTACAGATGATATAAGAGAGAGGACTAACTACTACAGATGATATAAGAGTGTACTAACTACTACAGACGATATAAGAGAGAGTACTAACTACTACAGATGATATAAGAGAGTACTAGCTACTACAGATGGTATAAGAGAGAGTGCTAACTACTACAGTTGATATAAGAGAGAGTACTAGCTACTACAGATGATATAAGAGAGAGAACTAACTACTACAGATGATATAAGAGAGAGAACTAACTACTACAGATGATATAAGAGATAGTACTAACTACTACAGATGATATAAGAGAGAGAACTAACTACTACAGATGATATAAGAGAGAGTGCTAACTACTACAGATGATATAAGAGAGAGTACTAACTACTACAGACGATATAAGAGAGAGTACTAACTACTACAGATGATATAAGAGAGTACTAGCTACTACAGATGGTATAAGAGAGAGTGCTAACTACTACAGTTGATATAAGAGAGAGTACTAGCTACTACAGATGATATAAGAGAGAGTACTAGCTACTACAGATGGTATAAGAGAGAGTGCTAACTACTACAGTTGATATAAGAGAGAGTACTAGCTACTACAGATGATATAAGAGAGAGTACTAACTACTACAGATGATATAAGAGAGAGAACTAACTACTACAGATGATATAAGAGATAGTACTAACTACTACAGATGATATAAGAGAGAGTGCTAACTACTACAGTTGATATAAGAGAGAGTACTAACTACTACAGTTGATATAAGAGAGAGTACTAGCTACTACAGATGATATAAGAGAGAGTACTAACTACTACAGATGATATAAGAGAGAGAACTAACTACTACAGATGATATAAGAGAGGACTAACTACTAGAGACGATATAAGAGAGGACTAACTACTAGAGATGATATAAGAGAGAGTAGCTACTACAGATGATATAAGAGAGAGTACTAACTACTACAGATGATATAAGAGAGAGTGCTAACTACTACAGATGATATAAGAGAGAGTACTAACTACTACAGTTGATATAAGAGAGAGTACTAGCTACTACAGATGATATAAGAGAGAGTACTAACTACTACAGATGATATAAGAGAGAGAACTAACTACTACAGATGATATAAGAGAGAGTGCTAACTACTACAGATGATATAAGAGAGAGTACTAACTACTACAGATGATATAAGAGATAGTACTAACTACTACAGATGATATAAGAGAGAGTACTAACTACTACAGATGATATAAGAGAGAGAATTAACTACTACAGATGATATAAGAGAGTACTAACTACTACAGTTGATATAAGAGAGAGTGCTAACTACTGCAGTTGATATAAGAGAGAGTACTAACTACTACAGATGATATAAGAGAGAGTACTAGCTATTACAGATGATATAAGAGAGAGTACTAACTACTACAGATGATATAAGAGAGAGTGCTAACTACTACAGATGATATAAGAGAGGACTAACTACTACAGATGATATAAGAGAGAGTACTAGCTACTACAGATGATATAAGAGAGGGTACTAACTACTACAGATGATATAAGAGAGAGAACTAACTACTACAGATGATATAAGAGAGAGTGCTAACTACTACAGATGATATAAGAGAGGACTAACTACTACAGATGATATAAGAGAGAGTACTAACTACTACAGATGATATAAGAGAGTACTAGCTACTACAGATGATATAAGAGAGAGTACTAACTACTACAGATGATATAAGAGAGAGTACTAACTACTACAGACGATATAAGAGAGAGTACTAACTACTACAGATGATATAAGAGAGTACTAACTACTACAGATGATATAAGAGAGTACTAACTACTACAGATGATATAAGAGAGAGAGTACTAACTACAACAGATGATATAAGAGAGAGTACTAACTACTACAGATGATATAAGAGAGAGTACTAACTACTACAGATGATATAAGAGAGAGTACTAACTACTACAGATGATATAAGAGAGTACTAACTACTACAGACGATATAAGAGAGAGTACTAACTACTACAGATGATATAAGAGAGAGTACTAACTACTACAGATGATATAAGAGAGTACTAGCTACTACAGATGATATAAGAGAGTATTAACTACTACAGATGATATAAGAGATAGTACTAACTACTACAGATGATATAAGAGAGAGTACTAACTACTACAGATGATGTCAATAATGTAATAAATACAGTGCAAAGCTGGATATCTATGGATATAACTCACACAATGCCTCGATGTCCGTTTTCTCCACACTGCTATTAACTGATGTGTACTACAAGCGACATTGAGCATCATTAATCATTTGCGACAAACATAGAATATTGGCTATTGATTAATGAGTATGGGCTATGCAAAGCATGCATGTTGTACGTATGAAACTTCATACCAACTGCTGCTACAGTAGATACAATATATAACAAGTGCGTGTGACAAGCAGCTCAGTAACTATTAGCACAAATAGGAGTCTGACTGACCCTACACTGCATTGGTGCTATCAGTAACAACCTCATACTTGGACTGATGACTGCATTGGTGCTATCAGTAACAACCTCATACTTGGACTGATGATAAAAAGCTAATGTCTGCTTGTTATGCCTCCTCAACAGTGTGCATGTCTTGTTATCTGTTGTTTACTCCTAACACAACAGTACTGAATGTTGTGTTAGATTGAATACCATCTACTACCAGTTGTATAATACCATCTACTACCAGTTGTATAATACCATCTACTACCAGTTGTATAATACCATCTACTACCAGTTGTATAATACCATCTACTACCAGTTGTATAATACCATCTACTACCAGTTGTATAATACCATCTACTACCAGTTGTATAATACCATCTACTACCAGTTGTATAATACCATCTACTACCAGTTGTATAATACCATCTACTACCAGTTGTATAATACCATCTACTACCAGTTGTATAATACCATCTACTACCAGTTGTATAATACCATCTACTACCAGTTGTATAATACCATCTACTACCAGTTGTATAATACCATCTACTACCAGTTGTATAATACCATCTACTACCAGTTGTATAATACCATCTACTACCAGTTGTATAATACCATCTACTACCAGTTGTATAATACCATGTGATTAGCACTAAGTCCAAGTATGCAGTCAAGTACAATCTAGTCTGCACACAGGATTATCCTCACTAATCAGTACTATTATTAACCGCCAGGGTAGCAATACTGGATGTAATTGTGTTGTGTAAGCATTATGTAATATAGCTCAAGTGTTTGATCTGTGGGGCAATAATCAACAGCTACATACACAAATCCATACGCCACTACTATTTGTACTCGCCCCTTACATATATAACTGACTCTCTGTTAGCCCAGACCACTAGCTTTGGTCTAGGACTATAACAGAATGGACTGTACCTATACGCACTAAGCAGGGACCTAAAACATATTACGTGACACAAAACACTGATGCTAATTCACTTGGGCTGACATAGCTATTGTCACAGATGATTAAATATCACTAATACACAATAGATGTAGGCCCTTTGATATATCACTAATACACAATAGATGTGGGCCCTTTGATACCAAATATATAGCACATCGTGTAAAGGTAGATTAGCATATCAGGCAAACCAAACAGTAGTGGTAAGTTAGCTGGTTGAGAGCAATGCTCCCGTATGTATGAATGCATGTCTCATGCTGCATCAAAAACCTGCGTGAAGTGCAGAGAAGTATATACTTGGGCTATAAATATATACCCAGCTAGCTACACTCTTAAATGTGGAGGAAAATAATATGCAGTACTGGCTGAAGGGTGTTTTAATGAAACAGTACTCATTACGCGTTTTCGGCTAAGTTCGCGCAAAGATACAATCGTGAGAAATGGCAAAATTTCTCTTGTTTTGGCGAGTACAAAATAGGATTTTTTCACTCTGTTACTTTGCAACAGATTCAAAGGATGGTAGCGAGAAACAACGCTGGTTTGAAAATCAGGAGGTGTTTTGTCTGTATTTACGCTTAACGATTAAAAACAGAACCGTTTTATGGCTATCAATATTTCCGGTTTGGATACAGCAACAAAAACAACGAGCTGTCATCAGGCAAGCAACGATCGTTGATGCAAGGCCATAATGATTCTAATAATTTATCATGTCGAATCTCTTTGAGTAACATTAAGAATAATATAGTAGCGGTGTTAAGAGTAATTATTTATTTATTTCCATTGTTTTAGTAGAAATAATTATTTATTATGTTAATAATAAATATTATTTTATTATTATTATTATTATTATTATGAACTTTTCAATTTTTAACTTGTACGACGTATGATTGTTGTAAGAGAAGACAGCTCGATAAATTCGTTTTTATGCACGGCTACGTGTTTTGCCAGCTTGGCGTGCATCCACTTTTGAGAACACTTGAAAATTTGCACAGTTCTTCAAACAAACTTAGCCGAAAACACCTATTGTCAGCTGATATGGAATAAGTAATGGTAACTGCCACCATGGCTTTTTAATTAATTTCAGTTGTAAGCCTTGTTTAATTCAACACTGAATAATAATCTAACATAAAACTGTAGTTGTCTTCTTCAATGATATTACTGAACAACAGCAAAAATTCTGACTTGCTATCACACAACGAGTGTAATAAAAGACTTAAAATTCAACTGCTGTCTATGACTGAGAATGTATTTACTATGTATTCTCAGTTGTCTGCCCCTTCTTGTTTGAAACAGTGAAACCAGCTAAAATTTACAGTATATAATACTAGTAAACATAATCAAACTTATCACAACCTTTTTAGAAAAATCATTATCTCAACTTACAGAAAAATCGTAAGCTCATCTACATGTGGAAGTTTGATATGATAAGAACAATTTTGTGTGAAATGGTTGAGCTGTTCAATCTCAGCTCCCATGTGCAGAAGCCAAAGGAAAACAAACTAATTGACTGAAGCGCAGTAATGCAGAGTTTCACATTTTCAACTGCAAGGAATGTCAATTCCAACAATTTGTTAATTTCGACTGGTAATGAATGGAAAACTACTCACAAAGCCAGAAGTACTAATAAATGGACTACCATGTCAATCACTAGCCACCGCGATCTACTTGGGAAGGTAGCCCTATATTTTTATTACAAACAACAGTATTATATAAGGCCCCCCATATGCTGGAGCACCAACCAGCGTCGAATACTCACTTATTGATAAATAAAGATTGTAGCAGAATTATGTGCTCTTGTTATAGAAATCTGAGAGTTGTCTGCCTTTTTCAGTTTAGGCTCAAAACAGTAAGTTACATTTCAATTTGTGTGCAATTGGTTGATGATTTGTTGGTTACACTTGATCCTTGTGATTACAACAGTAACACTGTAGGATGGTAGTGGCTGGCAATGAGTGATACAAGTGAGTGAAAATCTATTCGTTGTGCGTCAGGTACAACGATATGTTCGAAGACACTTTCAGGACTGTTGCAGCACGCAGCGCCACTTGTACTATGACTATTCTGGTACATATTTTATTGCTTATAGCTTGTATGTACAACTACATTTCTGTCATCCTATTACTAGCTTGTGGGTTAATACTAAAGCTGTGATTTAATCGACTTATTTCTATGATTAACGCAAAAAACTGCCACAAAAGATTAACTCGATTAATAACCATCTTTTAATTAATCGCCATTCATAGTGACGTGATCACTTTTTTTTTTAAACAAGGCAGGTGCAATTATTTTGATTAGTGGCATTTCTTATTATTATTATTATTACTTGTAATGTTTTAAGTTTACCATTTCTATGTTTGAGAATGAATTACAATCCACCATGATGATGCAATCCCATCCTTATCATTCTTAATCAGAGAAGAGAAATCTGAATTATATAATGGAGAACTGGAGCTAATTATAGTAGGTCTCACAGGAGATTAATTTTGCGATTAATCAAAATCAGTAAACAGGAAAAAGACAGCAAAAACCAAATACAACATAAATTTCCTAAAAGTGGCCCAGAACCTACCAAATTTTCTGCAGTAAGCATGTGACTGAATAATAATACTTATTATAATAGTAATACTACTAATAAATAATAATTATACAATCAAATCAAAAAACTAATTAATTTTAATAATAATGATAAATGATAGTGCATAATAATAATTACTTATGTACTATCATTATGATTATTAAATAAATTATTAGTAGTATTATTATTATTGTTGTTTTATCATTATGATTATTACCAATAACAACAATTGCTACTACTACTGCTGTTTCAACTTATTACTTGACTAATAATAAATTAATAATAGAATAATAATAATTAAAATACTACCTACTCTAACTCTACTACTACTAACTAACTAGCAGTAGTAGCAGCAGCAGTACATCATCCTATCATCATTGTCGTATATTATTATTACCATCTTGTGTCGTTGTTCAATTTATCATTATTAATTATTATGAATAATAATAAATAAAAAATAGCAGTACTGAGTATTATTATTATTATTATTATAAAATCATAATTGTAATATTAATTAATAAATAATAACGATAGCAACAACAACGAAACGAACAACTTCTTCTTGTTGTTAATTATTATTATTAAAGAAAGTAAATTACTAAGTAAGTAGTTTGTTTTAGTAGTTTAACTAAAAACTTTTTTGCTCGCTATTCTTCTTCTTAGTTAGTCGTCTATTGTTGTTGTTGTTGTTCGTTGACGATTATTATCTACTCTATCATTAACTACACTAAAAAGAACTATCACCAGTAATTATTGGTAGTGGTAGTAATAGTAGTAGGAGCAGTGGGGAGGCTGTTGTTGGTGAGGCGTTGGTTTTTTCTTATCGTAATAATAATGCAAACCACCATGCCTTCTTCAAAATTATTATTATGTTGATATTTATAGCACGGAGGATGGAATCGTGAGAGGCTGAGGATTTCCGGTTTTAAAATTGAGCAGACAATTCCAATCATGGATGGAATGGATAGAGGGAGGTAATTTTGCAGTAGCCTGCTGAATATAACAATGGGGCATGCAACTCCCGACAAAAAACGCACAGCATATTCCAAGCAAAATACACATTTTGCCTCAAATGTTGGCCTAAGACTTGGCTAATTTTGCAATTGGTTGATGAGCCTGGGTGGAATCAAAGAGTTTGCTCAGATCAAATCAACCCTTGGTGTAATGATCATTGAAATTTTAATCGGAATGACTCCAAGCCCTGCCAACCATAGAATTATTCATCTCCCTCCCTAAGTCTATATTATTAATCAATTGCCTAGCGAGGACTTATCAGCCTGAATCATGGATTTCATACGGGCTGGCCATAGTCATCAGTCGTGATCGTCAGCTTATTTTTCCAACCAAAAACCACCCAAAAACCCACAAGCACTGGATTGCTATCCACTGCTGGGCCACTACTTCACTATTACTACTACTTCTAGCAGTATGTACTATTCAATCGTTTGGACCAACTCATCTCTACACAATATCATTTCTTCTCTCTCATCCATCACTTCGGCTTTCACAACTACAATAGATTACAATCATCCATCGTCTATATTTAAAAAAAATATTTTCTTTTTAGCAACAACTCATAATTTATTTAGTCTGTTACTTGCGCACTAGAAATCACCTGTTTCAAATATTACAGGTAAATGTGCACTGATGCGTGATTGTTATCGAGTGACTTGCTCAGTTGCTTCACAATGTTACAGCTCAAGTGATGTCGCAGCGACAGTTGCATGTTAGCGTTGATGGAGTTGAGCTTAAATACGTTGTTACTGACTGTATACGAAGGTTTATTTCTTATTTTCCTCTACTAGCATAGATCGCAAATGCATCGATATTGGAGATAACTGTTAGAAAAGAATGAAATAAGACAACAGGTCAAACTCAATCGATATAATAAGTAGTAGGTAGAGTAGAAGCAGATCTCAATAGATCATACAATTAAAGTGTATCAGTAGAATACTAGTAAAACGGAACATAAAAAATCGTTTTAAAAACTTCTGCAAGTTCTTGTGATAATGTCTCCTAAGCTGCCAAAAAGAGATAGCGCTTTAGTAGCAAGGAACTAGCATTGGGCTTTGTCACCAACGTAAGTAATAGGCAATCAAAAGCGCTTCATCGAATGCAGAATAATCAATATTTTGACTAAAAATGGCATGGTGGCTCATAACGTTACACACTTTCGCTTTTAAAGGCAAATGAACAGTTTTGAAATAATACAGAAACCTTGCAAAACCTGTTTGTACATTAATAATAATGGGGCGTCTCAAAAGACTATTAATACTAGTAATAAATTAACGCCGACCTTGTTAGTTGCAGAATTTCTGACAATAAAACTGTAACAACTGTGAAAACAAATTTCAAATTATGTATAGTTGTTTGTAATTAATCCAGACATTTTGGAAATTATTCAGACTAATTGAGAAAGAACAAACCGTATGGGTGAGTTAGAACAAGTATCACTGATGAACTATTTTAAAATTATCTGAGTTATTTTGAAAAGGTTTCCTGAGTATATGGCTCTTGATACAAGACAGTCATCCTATTTTCTTCGTAATATTTATGCAAAATATCAAATATAAATGTATTGGTCAATAAACATGAAAAAATCATAACACTATATAAAGTATTGTTGAATGTAGTCTCTAAAACTAATCTTTACAAATATGAACAACTTCATTGTTTAAATAAATGATAACATTGATCTTTTTATTTGTGCCATTAAAAGTTTTTTGTTTAGTAGAAAAAATATAATTGATAAATGGACTAGAAATAATTGTCATTAATACGGAGCAGGTAGCGGCTTGGATTTTCAAAGCATACGATTGATTGGACGAAGCTTCCAGAAGGTTTGCAAACATTCTGAGCCACCGTACATCAATTGCTGCTGCGGCAGGTTTGTTGTTGTCAACTTACTCCAGTTGTCAGCCTGTCAGCAACAATGGAAGTGACTTATCTTTCTATTGCATATACAATAGTACTTTCAATTCCATAAGACATCATGTAGTTTACTCATCAGGTATGTGAAGCTAAGAAAAGTGGTTATTTATATGTGCATATTATATGTATATGATGAGTATGTGTGTACACGAGAAATATATGTATAGATGTTATGTTAGATATATGTATGTACATGTGGCCAAATGTGATCATAGATATACGAATGTATGTATGATATATATACGAATGTATGTATGATAGATATATGAATGTATGTATGATAGATATACGAATGTATGTATGATAGATATACGAATGTATGTATGATAGATATACGAATGTATCTATGATAGATATACAAATGTATGTATGATAGATATACGAATGTATGTATGATAGATATATGAATGTATGTATGATAGATATACGAATGTATGTATGATAGATATACGAATGTATGTATGATAGATATACAAATGTATGTATGATAGATATACGAATGTATGTATGATAGATATACGAATGTATGTATGATAGATATACGAATGTATGTATGATAGATATACGAATGTATGTATGATAGATATACGAATGTATGTATGATAGATATACGAATGTATGTATAATAGATATACGAATGTATGTATGATAGATATACAAATGTGTGTATGATAGATATACGGATGTATGTATGATAGATATACGAATGTATGTATGATAGATATACGAATGTATGTATGATAGATATACGAATGTATGTATGATAGATATACGAATGTATGTATGATAGATATACGAATGTATGTATGATAGATATACGAATGTATGTATGATAGATATACGAATGTATGTATGATAGATATATGAATGTATGTATGATAGATATACGAATGTATGTATGATAGATATACGAATGTATGTATGATAGATATACAAATGTATGTATGATAGATATACGAATGTATGTATGATAGATATACGAATGTATGTATGATAGATATACAAATGTGTGTATGATAGATATACGAATGTATGTATGATAGATATATGAATGTATGTATGATATATATACGAATGTATGTATGATAGATATACGATGCACATATATATGATTATTTACTAACGAATTGGTGACTTACTTTGGCTCTCACCAGCATCACAGTTTGAATTGCATGCACCAATTTCTACAATCAACAAGCTAACAAGATAAAGAAAATATCTAAATTCATGTTGCAGTCAGTTTAGTTGAAATTGAGCAAATTCTTTTTATATATTCATCAATACTTATCGAGTTTGGAAATGTATTCTTTGTTTTTTTATACATATATATATATACTCTATAAACATATATATACTCCATATACACAAATGTACTCTATATATATATAGATATATACTCTATATACATATATGGATAAATTATTTTAGTAGTAATAACTGTCATCGAAAGAAAAAAACAAGATATTTTGGACCAGTTGCTTTCCGTGGTTGCAAATGAGTTTTAAGGTTTAAAACGAGAAATTATTAGCAAGCAAAGCCAGACAGTGATAAGATGGCAAAGTCAAAGCCAAGTACTGATGCAAATGGACAGTCAAGCTAAAAAGGGCCCAGAGTATCACCGTAGAGAATGAACTTGAAACCGTGTACACAAGGATACGGGGATACAAGGATACGGGGATACAACGATACGGGGATGCAAGGATACGGGGATACAAAGATACGGGGATGCAAGGATACGGGGATACAAGGATACGGGGATACAAGGATACGGGGATACAAGGATACGGGGATACAAGGATACGGGGATACAAAGATACGGGGATGCAAGGATACGGGGATACAAAGATACGGGGATGCAAGGATACGGGGATACAAGGATACGGGGATACAAGGATACGGGGATACAAGGATACAAGAATACGGGGATACAAGGATACGGGGATACAAGGATACGGGGATACAAGGATACGGGGATACAAGGATACGGGGATACAAGGATACGGGGATACAAGGATACGGGGATACAAGGATACGGGGATACAAGGATACGGGGATGCAAAGATACGGGGATACAAAGATACGGGGATGCAAGGATACGGGGATACAAGGATACGGGGATACAAGGATACGGGGATACAAGGATACGGGGATACAAGGATATGGGGATACAAGGATACGGGGATACAAGGATACGGGGATACAGGGATACAAGGATACAGGAATACAAGGATACGGGGATACAAGAATACGGAGATACAAGGATACGGGGATACAAGGATACGGAGATACAAGGATATGGGGATACAAGGATACGGGGATACAGGGATAATGTAAAAACTGTACTTGCTGAGCCCTTGCTAAGCCATCTCAAAGTCTGTTTGCGCTTTGATTAGATGCAGTCGTTAGCTTTTTAAGAGATTTTTGGGGGTTTAAGAGTTTTCAGATGCAAATAAACTTGTACTAAAATCTCAGTAGTAGGTTTCCTTACGAATCGGAATATATGGCAGGTTTGTCAGTAGTTACAATATGCATCACTAATACCTCGTGTACATCTACCGATTAGCTCCCGATTTGCCTTACCGATTGAGGATTTCCTTGCATCCGTTTCCGGTGTGACGTAATGAAACAATCGGTAGCATTTTATTTGAGGCTATCAGTAGGTTTTGCTCGTGGTCAAAAAATCGGTAGACAGTTTGTGATCCACTCATATCACTGTTCACGGTTTTAATGTTTCCAACAAACTGTTTCTCAGGTGCAATTATTTTTAGAAGAAGAGTCGTTTTTGAGCGTCCCGTCTTTGTTGTTTACATGCACTTTATGGCTAACAATGGCAAAAATGTAGCGAGTTTCACCGGTATTGCGTGAAAATGGCAAGTAGAGAAAAAATTGGGAAAAATCCTTGACGTCATCTACAATCGGTAAGGGCTAATCGGTACATAATCGGTAGATGCACATGTAGCATAGAGTATGTGAGTTTGTAGAAGAAATATAGCTTTTTTAAGAAGTTGTTTGCCCCACAATAGTTTGAGGACTGCGTATTAGTTACCATGTATTCTTATAGACGAACGAAGGGACCGCCTACCCTTCCATACCCTTCAATTTTACATTGGCGTTTATATTGTCAACCAATAGGGTAGCGCATAAGAAAAAACAAAAAGTAATATATTGCCACAGAACTTCCGTTGTCTTGCTGACGATTACGATTTTTTCTCTTTCAATCCTATTCAAAACGTAATCAATAATACTTCATCATTAAAATCATGCTACATGTGGTGCGATTTATGTTGCTGGCCATAAAAATTTAAATTAGCAGCTGATGTGTATGGACTGAAAATGATTCCTCGGTCGCTAAGAAGGAGAGGGTGGACGAACACGCATGTTATAGGTTGTATGCTTTTGGTCGTCACATTGTATAAGGTTTGGTATTCCTCTTTAAACGAACTGAGCAGCAACCCCGCATCTGATTCACCATTTGATCATGTTAATAAACGTGGTGGGGAACAAAATGATTATCACCAAGGCAGAACAAAAGCTGCATATAGATATGAAAGATATGCCAACAGAAACAAAGTGAATGTTGGTTCACCAGGAGAACAAGGTTCTTCTGTTAACCTGGATGGCAAAGATAAAGCATTAGCTGATAGCCTATTTAAGAAAGAGGCGTTCAACATTATAGCAAGCAATCGTATTGCTCTCAACAGAACCCTCACTGACATCCGTGATCCTGCGTAAGCATAATAATCTCTAGTAGTGATATGGCATAATAATAACAATACAATAATATATTATTATTAATTATTATAAATATTCTAGTGTACAGGAAATACATAGCACGGCGCCTGAAAGACAAAGTCATTATAGCGAGCCAAACTACGAACTCTCACATTTATACACTAATTATTATTTATTTTTTATCCTCTGTATTAAGGCATTGACTGTTATACAAAGCCTTGACTGTACCGCATGTTACATAATACTTTATATAAATAGAGCTGCTATGCCTCACAACAAGCAGTGTTCACCGCGAGGCATAGCTAGACAATTCCTTTGAGAATAAATATAGCTAACACTCTCTCAAGCTTTAGACTTGATTACTGCGCAATTCACACATTATTACTCTACAAGGCAACCAGCTCTGACGACCTACTAGGTCTGGCAGCACCAGTGTTGTACGACGAGTAGTAGGCTCGAGGCAGACTTGCCTGACAGACTCTCGCCTATCACGGCCTACCTTTGGCAGCAATGTTGAAGGGCAGACGCTGAGGAGGCCGAGCTGGCAGCAAGCTTGTCTGAAAGGACAAACAACTCTGCTACCTAGAGGGTGCAGGTGTGCTACCAAGGTGACTGGCCACGTCACTACAAAATCCTGCACACTATTGAATTTGTTGTAATTGTTGTTATTATTTTTTTCTTCTTCATATTATATGTTCAATGTTTTAGTATGTAATAATAATAATAATTATTATTTGAAACAATAATAATGTGTATAGATACATGCTAGTTAAAGACTCCCCACTGGCACTAACTACTCAGCAGTTTACGGAAGTCTAATCTCTGAAAATTAATTTCACGCAGTTTTCACAGCTAACACATTAAAATAATGGCTATAATCTAAGCTCAGGTTTGCTTTTCATTGTAGCAACAAACAAGAGCCCATAATTCTACATTGTCATATGCATACACAAAACCTTGAGTTGTGTCCATATATATATGCATTTTATGATCACTCAAATGATTGTACTTTAAAGCGTCTGAACACTTCCCAAATGTTCTGAATGCGTTCAAAAGTTCCATTTGTTATGAAAATTTTCTGAATGCTTTGTCAAATAATTTGTACACATTTGAAGTGCAAACCAATTTGCTGGAATGCTTTAATGATTATATATTTTTGGTTCGCTTATCACCAGCAATTTTTGTTTCTAAACACTGATCAGAGAACTTTATTGAAAAAAATACTTTTCTAATGTTTATTTTTTTATCATTACAAAAAATTAATTTAAATTTTTCATGTTCTAAAAAGTTAGCTTTCTGAGGTGATATCCAACAACCATTTATGAAAATGACCAATTTATTTCATGTTTATTGATTATGTTGTCTATGTTGAATGTTTCACATACGGTTATAAAGAGAAAGGAGGTGACTGTTCAGTGTTTTGATTAAAAAATGATGCTCTTTGCCAACCTCATTAAAATAATTCAAATAATTTTAAACACTTCAGACTATTTGAAAATAGTTCATATGGTTTGTAAGAATTTTACACTATTTTTAAAGCGTGCATGCAGGTTGTACTTTTCCAAACTTTCTAGATTATTTGCAAAACAATTATACAGCATGACTTTCCAACACTATTAAGGTCAATCTTTTTTTATTGAAGCACCGAAGTTGTTTTGAGATACAGTTAATTGTGCTACTTACTGAAGTTCTCCTATTATTCCCAAGGTGAAAGGACAATAGACTATTCCGAAACTATTCATACACGTTTGAAGTGAAAGCTTCTACATTATGAGCCACCATATGCACCGTTACAAATGATTACCAAAAATCAGTGCATGTATAGTTGGAGAAAGCAATAGAGGATAACTTGAGAGCGACCACTTTTTGTCTCTGCTAATGCAGAAATAGGCTGTCCAGCTGAATAACAAAGCATTGGCAACAGTTAAATTAATCCTATATGTTAGTATAGTGTCACCTGCTAACATGTGCCACACTAATAGCCTGCATTCCGGGTTGTGTTTGTGACTCTTTAGTAATGTAGCTGATGTCACATTGTGTAAATCAGAGTTTAGTTGCTCAACTTCTACAGTGCAGATTTAAAAATTGATTGGCTCATATTTTAGATGTCGTAAACTGGAATACCCAAAAGACTTGCCAACAGCTAGCGTAGTCATAATATTTCACAATGAGGCATGGTCTGCTCTAATGAGAACAGTTCACAGTGTGGTAAACAGATCTCCCCCAGAACATCTGCACGAAGTTGTTCTTTTAGATGACTTCAGCGACAGAGGTCAGTGTGCATACTACATGCATTTACATGTTATTTCTATAGCGACAGAGGTCAGTGTGCATACTACAGGCATTTACATGTTATTTCTATAGCGACAGAGGTACAGTGTGCATACATGCATTTACATGTTATTTCTATAGCGACAGAGGTCAGTGTGCATACATGCATTTACATGTTATTTCTATAGTGACAGAGGTCAGTGTGCATACTACATGCATTTACATGTTATTTCTATAGCGACAGAGGTACAGTGTGCATACATGCATTTACATGTTATTTCTATAGCGACAGAGGTCAGTGTGCATACATGCATTTACATGTTATTTCTATAGCGACAGAGGTCAGTGTGCATACATGCATTTACATGTTATTTCTATAGCGACAGAGGTCAGTGTGCATACTACATGCATTTACATGTTATTTCTATAGCGACAGAGGTCAGTGTGCATACATGCATTTACATGTTATTTCTATAGCGACAGAGGTACAGTGTGCATACTACATGCATTTACATGTTATTTCTATAGCGACAGAGGTCAGTGTGCATACATGCATTTACATGTTATTTCTATAGCGACAGAGGTCAGTGTGCATACTGCATGCATTTACATGTTATTTCTATAGCGACAGAGGTCAGTGTGCATACTACATGCATTTACATGTTATTTCTATAGCGACAGAGGTCAGTGTGCATACTACAGGCATTTACATGTTATTTCTATAGCGACAGAGGTACAGTGTGCATACATGCATTTACATGTTATTTCTATAGTGACAGAGGTCAGTGCATACTACATGCATTTACATGTTATTTCTATGGCGACAGAGGTACAGTGTGCATACATGCATTTACATGTTATTTCTATAGCGACAGAGGTCAGTGTGCATACATGCATTTACATGTTATTTCTATAGCGACAGAGGTCAGTGTGCATACATGCATTTACATGTTATTTCTATAGCGACAGAGGTCAGTGTGCATACTACATGCATTTACATGTTATTTCTATAGCGACAGAGTTCAGTGTGCATACATGCATTTACATGTTATTTCTATAGCGACAGAGGTCAGTGTGCATACATGCATTTACATGTTATTTCTATAGCGACAGAGGTCAGTGTGCATACTACATGCATTAACATGTTATTTCTATAGCGACAGAGGTCAGTGTGCATACTACATGCATTTACATGTTATTTCTATAGCGACAGAGGTCAGTGTGCATACTACAGGCATTTACATGTTATTTCTATAGTGACAGAGGTCAGTGTGCATACTACAGGCATTTACATGTTATTTCTATAGCAACAGAGGTACAGTGTGCACACTACATGCATTTACATGTTATTTCTATAGTGACAGAGGTCAGTGTGCATACTACATGCATTTACATGTTATTTCTATAGCGACAGAGGTCAGTGTGCATACTACAGGCATTTACATGTTATTTATATAGCGACAGAGGTACAGTGTGCATACATGCATTTACATGTTATTTCTATAGTGACAGAGGTCAGTGTGCATACATGCATTTACATGTTATTTCTATAGCGACAGAGGTCAGTGTGCATACTACATGCATTTACATGTTATTTCTATAGCGACATGCAATAGTCATTTTATAATGTAAAGAAATGCAAGGCGCATGTTTGTTATAACCCTGATGAGCACTAGATTGATATTTTGGTTGTTTGAATAAAAAGTTATAACAAACATGCATTTGTATTTCATTACCTCATGAAACTACCAGTCCACTTCAACATTTGTGCAGTAATGCTGTATCATTTACTTGTTGCATCTCTGTGTCTCCCTTTGTATCTCTTGGTATCCCTCTGTATTTCTCTGTCTCTCTTTGTATCTCCCTCTGTATCTCTTGGTATCTCTTTGTATTTCTCTCATGTCTCTTTGTATCTCTCTCTGTGTCCTCTGTGTTTCTTCGTGTCTCTCTGTGCCTCTCTGTGTCCCTCTGTATCTTTCTCTCCTTGCACCAGGCTGTCCCCATGAACTGCATGTGCTCAGTTTAATCATAGCTTTTGTTACAGAGGAACTACAGTGTAAGACTGAGTGTGAAAGAGTTAAAGAATATATCAAATCAGAGTGGCCCGATGGGGTAGTGAAGTATGTGAGGACTAAGGCTAGAAGTGGACTCATCAGAGCTAGAATTGCGGGAGCAGAGGCTGCGACAGGAGATGTTCTCATCTTTCTTGACTCTCACTGTGAGGCAGCGGAGGGATGGTGGGTAAAGTTAATAGACAGCATTTAGTCATTAGATGTACAGCCTGTGTACTGGCACTCTACCGGTATTGTACACCCTGTGTACTGGCACTCTACCCGTATTGTACACCCTGTGTACTGGCACTCTACCGGTAATGTACTGCTTGTGTACTGGCACTCTACCGGTATTGTACAGCCTGTGTACTGGCACTCTACCGGTAATGTACTGCTTGTGTACTGGCACTCTACCGGTATTGTACTGCTTGTGTACTGGCACTCTACCGGTATTGTACACCCTGTGTACTGGCACTCTACCGGTAATGTACTGCTTGTGTACTGGCACTCTACCGGTATTGTACACCCTGTGTACTGGCACTCTACCGGTAATGTACTGCTTGTGTACTGGCACTCTACCGGTATTGTACAACCTGTGTCTTGGCACTCTACTGGTATTGTACACCCTGTGTACTGGCACTCTACTGGTATTGTACAACCTGTGTACTGGCACTCTACCGGTATTGTACAACCTGTGTACTGGCACTCTACCGGTATTGTACACCCTGTGTACTGGCACTCTACCGGTATTGTACAACCTGTGTACTGGCACTCTACCGGTATTGTACACCCTGTGTACTGGCACTCTACCGGTATTATATAACCTGTGTACTGGCACTCTACCGGTATTGTACAACCTTCAACATAAAATACAATGAAGGCTGTACTTTAAAACCATAAAATTAATTTTGTAAATAGATCAATTGTTTTATTTATACAACTTCAGCGTTTGTTGTAAAGGTCACAAGGTACAAGGTCACACGGTACATGGTACAAGGTCACACGGTACATGGTACAAGCTTACAAGGTCACATGGTACAAGGTCGTACGGTACATGGTACAAGGTCGTACGGTACATGGTACAAGGTCACACGGTACAGTACATGTTGTTGTTGGCAGGTTGGAGCCATTGTTGGCACGTATTAAGGAGAAACGCTCAGCTATCTTGTGCCCCATGATAGATGTAATCAGCGACCACTCATTGCATTACGGCTACATTGGTATGGAGGCGAGGGGAGGCTTCTGGTGGTCCTTGCACTTTTCATGGCGACCTTTGCCACCTGAAGAGCGAGCGCGGCGCACCTCCATCACAGACTACATAAGGTGAAGGTTAGCGTAGATAGTAGGCCCTACAGAGTGCGTGTGTGTGTGCTTACAGGATTGAGCCCTTGCTGATGAGAATTAAAGAAAAGCGCTCTGCTGTGCTGTGTCCCATGATAGATGCTATCGATGACAAAACATTGTATTATTCATTAAATGGCGGCGAAGCAGTGGGTGGTTTCACCTGGAGCCTCCATTTCACCTGGCATCAAACATTTGACAGGGAAATGAGTCGTCGCAAGTCATTGGCTGATTACATTAGGTCAGTTTTAGTATTTTGTCTTTTGTTTGATGCCAGGTTATTTTTTGTAAATAAGCTGTGCCCATTAGGTCTTCATAAATATCACCTGTTAGATCTTGTATAGTTAGCTCCTGTTAGGTCTTGTATATATAACACCTGTTAGGTCTTGTATATATAACACCTGTTAGGTCTTGTATATATAACACCTGTTAGATCTTGTATAGTTAGCTCCTGTTAGGTCTTGTATATATAACACCTGTTAGGTCTTGTATAATTAGCTCCTGTTAGGTCTTGTATATATAGCACCTGTTAGGTCTTGTATATATAACACCTGTTAGGTCTTGTATATATAACACCTGTTAGGTCTTGTATATATAACACCTGTTAGGTCTTGTATATATAGCACCTGTTAGGTCTTGTATATATAGCACCTGTTAGGTCTTGTATATATAACACCTGTTAGATCTTGTATAGTTAGCTCCTGTTAGGTCTTGTATATATAGCACCTGTTAGGTCTTGTATATATAACACCTGTTAGGTCTTGTATATATAGCACCTGTTAGGTCTAGTACATATAACACCTGTTAGGTCTTGTATATATAACACCTGTTAGATCTTGTATATATAACACCTGTTAGGTCTTGTATATATAACATCTGTTAGGTCTTGTATATATAGCATCTGTTAGGTCTTGTATATATAACACCTGTTAGGTCTTGTATATATAGCACCTGTTAGGTCTTGTATATATAACACCCGTTAGTTAGGTCTTGTATATATACCATCTGTTAGGTCTTGTATATATAACATCTGTTAGGTCTTGTATATATAACACCTGTTAGGTCTTGTATATATAGCACCTGTTAGGTCTTGTATATATAACACCCGTTAGTTAGGTCTTGTATATATACCATCTGTTAGGTCTTGTATATATAACACCTGTTAGGTCTTGTATATATAGCACCTGTTAGGTCTTGTATATACAACACCTGTTAGGTCTTGTATACATGTATATAGCACCTGTAAGGTCTTGTATATATAACACCTGTTAGGTCTTGTATATATAGCACCTGTTAGGTCTTGTATACATGTATATAGCACCTGTAAGGTCTTGTATATACAACACCTGTTAGTTAGGTCTTGTATACATGTATATAGCACCTGTAAGGTCTTGTATATATAACACCTGTTAGGTCTTGTATATATAACACCTGTTAGGTCTTGTATATATAGCTCCTGTTAGGTCTAGTACATATAACACCTGTTAGGTCTTGTATACATGTATATAGCACCTGTAAGGTCTTGTATATACAACACCTGTTAGTTAGGTCTTGTATACATGTATATAGCACCTGTAAGGTCTTGTATATACAACACCTGTTAGTTAGGTTTTGTAAATCTATCACCCAAGTGACCCTGTACCATAGACCAGGAGCCTATCAGGCTTAAGCACTCTTTCAGATCTCCCACAATGGCTGGAGGGCTATTTGCAGCCGACAGGAAGTATTTCTGGGAGATTGGTGGCTACGACCCGGGTATGGACGTGTGGGGAGGAGAGAATCTCGAGATATCATTTAGAGTAAGTAGATGTAAGAGAGACAACTCCAAATACTAGCAACTTGGTTATTGCGCTTTGTGTTTTTACATGTATTATATGGTGTAGGTATATGTATTATATGGTGTAGGTATATGTATTATATGGTGTAGGTATATGTATTATATGATGTAGGTATATGTATTATATTGTGTAGGTATATGTATTATATGGTGTAGGTATATGTATTATATGATGTAGGTATATGTATTATATGGTGTAGGTATATGTATTATATGGTGTAGGTATATGTATTATATGATGTAGGTATATGTATTATATGATGTAGATATATGTATTATATGGTGTAGGTATATGTATTATATGGTGTAGATATATGTATTATATGGTGTAGATATATGTATTATATGGTGTAGGTATATGTATTATATGATGTAGATATATGTATTATATGGTGTAGATGTATGTATTATATGATGTAGGTATATGTATTATATGATGTAGATATATGTATTATATGATGTAGGTATATGTATTATATGATGTAGATATATGTATTATATGGTGTAGATATATGTATTATATGGTGTAGGTATATGTATTATATGATGTAGGTATATGTATTATATGGTGTAGGTATATGTATTATATGGTGTAGGTATATGTATTATATGATGTAGGTATATGTATTATATGATGTAGATGTATGTATTATATGATGTAGGTATATGTATTATATGATGTAGATATATGTATTATATGATGTAGGTATATGTATTATATGATGTAGATATATGTATTATATGATGTAGGTATATGTATTATATGGTGTAGGTATATGTATTATATGGTGTAGATGTATGTATTATATGGTGTAGGTATATGTATTATATGATGTAGATGTATGTATTATATGATGTAGGTATATGTATTATATGATGTAGATATATGTATTATATGATGTAGGTATATGTATTATATGATGTAGATATATGTATTATATGGTGTAGATATATGTATTATATGGTGTAGGTATATGTATTATATGGTGTAGGTATATGTATTATATGATGTAGAGATATGTATTATGTGGCGTAGTATGATATTGTATTATATGGTACACTAGCAGTTCAATTACGCCTAACTGCTCTCATCCTGTCCCACTTCTCCCGACCTCTCACACCCCAATTGATGTACTTCTGCTCTACTGCTGCTCTACTACTGCTCTTTCCCCGCCCCCACTCTACCCACCTCGCCCCCACTCTACCCACCTCGCCCTGCACCCAGCCTGCTCGTTCTCCTCCATGTTCTGCCTCTTACCCTCTACCCTACTTTACCACTTACTATCTACCTCTCCCCCACTTTCCATCAAACTCAATAGAAGGCACAATAAGCCAGTGTGCTGGTACTTGTTGTCTTGAGCTTCTACCTTCACCTATTAGCAAAGAGTGATTCTTCCCCAGACATTATGAATGATCCGTAAACACCTCTGGTTAGAGTGCAATCAGCAGATCCAAACCCTGACCTTCCAACCATACCCTGACCTTCCAACCATACCCTGACCTTACAACCATACCCTGCTATTACAACCATACCTCGACCTTACAACCATACCTTGACCTTACAACCATACCCTGACCTTACAACCATACCTTGACCTTACAACCATACCTCGACCTTACAACCATACCTCGACCATACAACCATACCTCGACCTTACAACCATACCTCGACCTTACAACCATACCTTGACCTTACAACCATACCTTGACCTTACAACCATATCTTGACCTTACAACCATACCTCGACCTTACAACCATACCTCGACCTTACAACCATACCTTGACCTTACAACCATGCCATGACCTTACAACCATACCTTGACCTTACAACCATACCCTGACCTTACAACCATACCTTGACCTTACAACCATACCTTGACCTTACAACCATACCTTGACCTTACAACCATACCTCGACCTTACAACCATACCTTGACCTTACAACCATACCCTGACCTTACAACCATACCCTGACCTTACAACCATACCTTGACCTTACAACCATACCTTGACCTTACAACCATACCTTGCCCTTACAACCATACCTTGCCCTTACAACCATACCTTGACCTTACAACCATACCCTGACCTTACAACCATACCCTGACCTTACAACCATACCATGCCCTTACAACCATACCTTGACCTTACAACCATACCTTGACCTTACAACCATACCTTGACCTTACAACCATACCATGCCCTTACAACCATACCTTGACCTTACAACCCAGTGGTCTGAAATCCTGTTTATAGTTTTATACTACTTATGTATAATACTATACATATTGTCTATAATACTATACATATTGTCTATAATACTATACATATTGTCTATAATACTATACATATTGTCTATAATACTTATGTATAATACTATACACATTGTCTATAATACTATACACATTGTCTATACTACCCATGTATAATACTATACACATTGTCCATAATACTATACACATTGTCTATACTACCTATGTATAATACTATACACATTGTCTATACTACTATACACATTGTCTATTACTACCCATGTATAATACTATACACATTGTCTATACTACTATACATATTGTACACAGTGCAGCACACCTATCAAACATTTATACCGTCAGACCAGACATGTTTGATGTCATTCTACTAATCTGCTTGCACATATAGCCTTATCAATATGGAGTTGTCTTCTATTAGGGGATGTCTATAACCATCAAGGCTACAGAACTAGTTACATATCTAGATCGGTTGCTGTGACTGCTAGTATATAAAATGGTATTTTACTCTTTTGACATACTGCACAGAAGCTTTCTCTGCTTTATTTGTGATTTTGTCTGTGTGGTGAAGAACCAAAACCAAAGGGAGTCTCGTTTTGAAATTTGAGTAATAATTATAAATATGACAGCCAGTACATTGTTGCTTTTGATTTCACTGCGCCCAGCCATATTGTATTGCTTTGGCCATTGCACTGATGTACGTACTTGCTGTAGGTGTGGATGTGCGGTGGCTCTCTTGAGTTTATACCTTGCTCCAGGGTGGGTCACATATTTAGATCTAGCCACCCGTACACATTCCCAGGTATGCGCTCATGCTAAATATATGTTAGATGCTATGACTAGATGTTACTTACCATAACATTCATTGCCCATCACACATTATATCTGTATAATATTGTTCAGCATGGTCTACCTGTAAGTGGGCGGAACCAAACATAGTATACCTGTAAGTGGATGGAGCCCAGCACAGTGTATCTGTAAATGGGTGCAGCCCAGCATAGTAGACCTGTAAATGGGCGGAGCCCAGCACAGTGTACTTGTAAATAAGCGGAGCCCAGCATAGTGGACCTGTAAGTGGGTGGAGTCCAGCACAGTGTACCTGTAAATGGGCGCAGCCCAGCATAGTGGACCTGTAAGTGGGCCGAGTATTACTTCTCAGTCCCCCATTTTGTCTGTGTATGTCATCACAGCCATGTCTAATAAAATATACCCCATAAGCTGCCTGCTGACCCATTTTTTTTTAATAATTTCCAATTTATGATATTTCTCTTGTATATTATATACCAAAAACAGCCCACTGACATCTCTGCTATTTAAATACCAAAAACAGCCCATTGAGATAGTATACCTGTAAGTGGGTGGAGCCTACTGACATCTCCGTTATAAATATAACAAACTGAATCAAACTCCCAGTACATTGACTATGAAAAAAACCTTTTGTAACCACATTGTATTGCTTATTACAAAAAGCCTTCTTTTAAGAATTTTTTTCAGCGAAACAAGCCAAGTGGGTATCCATGGCAACAGTTTTTTTTTGTTATCAAAAGTGACGTTTTGGATAAATGTTTTCTAGTCAGATTTCCAGCCGCTTTTGTGCTCGAAAATGTAATTGAGTATCATAAGGACAAACTCGGCACATTAGCTGTACTGTTTTACCAACTAGGGGCGTGGCATTTTCTAACTCAGGCTATATGTAACTAGGTAACCATCTACTGTTTATATGTCACTAGGTAACCATCTACTGTTTATATGTCACTAAGTAACCATCTACTGTTTATATGTCACTAAGTAACCATCTACTGTTTATATGTCACTAAGTAACCATCAACTGTTTATATGTCACTAGGTAACCATCTACTGTCTGTATGTCACTAGGTAACCATCTACTGTTTATATGTCACTAGGTAACCATCAACTGTTTAAATGTCACTAAGTAACCATCAACTGTTTATATGTCACTAGGTAACCATCTACTGTCTGTATGTCACTAGGTAACCATCTACTGTTTATATGTCACTAGGTAACCATCAACTGTTTAAATGTCACTAAGTAACCATCAACTGTTTATATGTCACTAGGCAATCATCAATTGTTTGCATGTCCCTAGGTAACAAGGATACTCATGGCATCAACTCTAAAAGGTTAGCCGAGGTTTGGATGGATGAGTACAAGAGACTCTTTTATATGCATAGACATGACCTGGCAGTAGGTGTCATCTGTATTAACTTGTCACTTTTGTGTTTTGTCTGTCAAGTCTGTGAAGCTTGCACATCTACATGCTGTCTTGCTTGCAGTCTGTAGATGCCGGAGATATAACAGAAAGGGTGGAGCTAAGGAATCGGCTCAAGTGTAAGAGCTTTAAGTGGTACCTGGACAACGTTTACCCTGAGAAGTTTATTCCCGACGAGAACGTCATCGGCCATGGAATGGTGAGTGTGTTATTATCTGGCATGTCACTACCAGTCTTACAGTCACTTCATGAAGTATTGTCTAGCACCTGTTGTTGATTGTCTCCAGCTACGCAACCCTTCCACCAACCTCTGTCTGGACACCCTTGGCAAGGATGAGAAGTCTGTGTTTGAGGTGGGCGTCTACCCTTGCCAGGGAGGCAAGAGTGCCAGTGAAGTCTTCTCAATGGGTCACCATGGAGAACTGAGGCGTGAAGAAGGCTGTTTGTCCTCAGCCGGAGGTCCTGAGGCTGCTGTTAGACTGGAACCTTGCCCTGTAGGTAAACCTATGCCTGACAGCATGCTTTGGGACTACGATAAGTTGGACAAGAAAATAAAACATCGTAACAGTGGTTCCTGTCTGGACACTGAGAAACTGTCTGCTACCAACCCAGCAAAGCTACAGAAATGTGCGGACAAGGACACTCAGAAGTGGCAGTTTGAGTTCATGCTGTCTTAGGCTTCTTTCTCCGACTCTTCCTCCTCCGCCTCTTCCTTGAACAAATTTTCTCTTTAGTAATCTCTTTATTCCTTCTAGGGGCCATTTCTCTTGCCTTCCTCCAACTCACTCTAACTCACCTGGTATGGTCATGGCCACTGATTGTTTGGTTAGTGAGTGTAGACTCAGTAAGATACAGTTGTCTCACTGTGACACATCGTTGTCTCACTGTGACACATCGTTGTCTCACTGTGACACATCGTTGTCTCACTGTGACACATCGTTGTCTCACTGTGACACATCGTTGTCTCACTGTGACACATCGTTGTCTCACTGTGACACATCGTTGTCTCACTGTGACACATCGTTGTCTCACTGTGACACAATTATGGCTAAGTAGAAGATATAGTAGGGTCGACTTAGATAGAACTGTCCAGCCCAATTTATGTGTCCAACACTCTTGGTCCGCTTTTAAATAAATGGGCTTGATATTATGACGTTCACAATAATTGCCACATTGACATGTACGTGAGGGACAAGTGTTAGAGGCTAGCACTACCTCATCTACACTAACTACATGCCGATGTCTATTGCTATAACTTTAATGCATGGGTGTAAACAGTATAACATATTACATCTATCACTGGACATACAAGTGTGCATACACTGATACCAATGATAATTATTTTTCCAATTTTTAAGAATATTTATAGTTGTCATGAACATTAGTTTCCTTCTTCACATTCCAATAAAGAATTTGCTGTTCACTGTTGGCTCGTTTGCCAGACTAACCAAGTAGCAATTGGTATCCCACATAATTTTTGTGAAGGAGTAGGTAACAAGGGCTTCGTAGGTAACAAGGGCTTCGTAGGTAACAAGGGCTTCGGTTTTTTTAGTTATCGGTGCATGAATAGCGGATGGCAGGTTTTTAAGGTAAGAATAAACCCCCTACTCATAACCTACACCTTACCATACCATCAAAACCTCCTACCTCTAGTCTAAACCCCCTACCTTTAGTCTAAACCTCCTACCTCTAGTCTAAACCTCTACCTCTAGTCAAAACCCCCCACCTCTAGTCTAAACCCTATACCTCTAGTCTAAACCTCCTACCTCTAGTCTAAACCCCTACTTCTAGTCTAAACCCCCCACCTCTAGTCTAAACCCCCCACCTCTAGTCTAAACCCCCTACCTCTAGTCTAAACCCCCTACCTCTAGTCTAAACCTCCTACCTCTAGTTTAAACCCCCTACCTCTAGCCTAAACCCCCTACCTCTAGTCTAAACTCCCTACCTCTAGACCCCCTACCTCTAGTCCCCCTACCTCTAGTCTAGACCCCCTACCTCTAGTCTAAACCTCCTACCTCTAGTCTAAACCCCCTACCTCTAGTCTAAACCTCCTACCTCTAGACAAAACCCCCCACCTCTAGTCTAAACCCCCACCTCTAGTCTAAACTCCCTATCTCTAGACGAAACCCCTTACCTCTAGACGCAATATCTCAAAAACAAGCAACATTAGAGTTAAGACAATTATTTTTAAATATCAACAAATTTAAATTACGGCAATGTACAATGTATTTGTGATGAAAAAATACCTGACTCACATTTCCGGTGTTGTTTGTTGTGATCAACAACAACGATTCTCAAGATTAAATTACAAGTTTACAACATAGAATGTAAATAAATAATGATTTTCAAACAAAGAAGCCCTACTTCAATTTTTTTTAGCAATTTGGTCATGACTCTAGTAGGATGTGGGTGGGGATTGGGGGGGTTTTGTCTTACCTGGATTTTGAGATGTTAGCATACAGATGATGGGATAGGATTCGAGGCTGGCAGCACATAAGAAAGCGATAGCAAGTAACGGATTAAACTTTTTGTGAGATGATGGAGTAAGAAGTAAGCGTGGGCAACAATCAGTCATACATTTCTGATAACTTAAATTAATATTTATTTTATATATAAAAACTCTCTGGGCTTGACATATACAGGGACAGAAATTTAAATACACAGCAACCACAGTGCACAGCAGTTTGTGATAGACTTCATTCCTCAGATAAGTTGGGCATTCAGTGCAGGTGTCCACTTGTAACCAGCCCTGTGTGAAAGAGCTACACTGACTATGGTCTGAGGCTAGCTAGGTGGCATTTGTATGCATGCTAGACTGAAGTTCTATAGTTGATCCAGGTAAGGGACGTTGTATATCTCTCCAATAGAAGCCATACTTGTCTTAGAAGATAGAACCTTTTTAGCTGCCTGCAACAAATGTGAAAGGTTAGTAGCCTGCTACATAACTTCCAAACAGTGAGGAAGCCTGCGCTATCACTTTTTGCTTGAGAATTGGTAAGAGCAGACAACTACAACTTATAACTCCGATTGGAATAGAAAATTACTCTCCTGCAGTTCTAGGAGACGAAGATACAGCAGTGTGTATTGTATGCTAAGGGGTATGGCGGGTAGGCGGTATGCTCTGTGCCATAGGGAAAGGGCGCTTGATACAAGTGAAGACATATTACTTACATTCTGCACAGCTGCACTTGTGACACTGTCGATTGCAGACATGGTGCTGGCCACATCTGATAGTTTACCAGAGTTCAGCAGCTCAATAGCCCTAGATACAACCACTTCACTGGGACACTCGTACTGGTAGGCTAGGGTGGCCTTCACTCTATTTCTGTGACAAGGAGCGCACACATACTGTACATGTATGTATACAATGTGACAAGGAGCGCACACATACTGTACATGTATGTATACAATGTGACAAGGAGCGCACACATACTGTACATGTCCGTATACAATGTGACAAGGAGCGCACACATACTGTACACGTACGTATACAATAATAGTGCTGCCAACAACACCTCCAACGCAATCACACAATTCCTACAACCAACTTACTTGGCACCCTGCAAGGTGGCAGCATCCACAGGCTTTGCTGCCAGCTCTTTCATTTGCTTCACAGCAGTCTTCATAACAACTTCGCTATTCTCTGGTACGGTCACTGCACTCAATCCAAACAGCCCACTGTCTGAGTAGTTGACGTTGAACGACTGAATCTGGTGACAGTAGATTAGATACTATAGAGTGCACACTACCAACCAACCATAGAGCATAGAAAAAAGGGTATATATAAACTGTAGCACATATAGACTATATATAGACTAAGTATATATACATATTGGCTGTATATAATAGACTATAGAGTGAATACACACGAGCGATGGAGTGAAAGAATACACACCGCTGAGCTTGAGCAAACAAAGAGAGAGGTGATGCCTTACATTGTATGGCTCCTGAGTCTTCTGTGATATGGCTGAAGTCATTCTGTTGGATGTCATATTGGAGGCCCATTTTATCTGTGGTCCGCTGCCCAGCAACTGCTCTAAGGCAGCAAAGGCCCACAGGTCATCTCCTGACAGACTGCAACATCCACGCAACACCCACAGTTATATGTGCATAATACAGCAATTAATGTATTGCTTACTGCCACTATTGCCCACCTCGCTCCTTCACCAACCAAGATGGTAAAAGCTCGCAGGTGCTCAGTATTTACTCTGCTTTCCCCACCAAGGTACTGGGCGGCTGCATCTTTCTGAGAAGAGCTCTCAAGACTTAAACCGCCTGCGAGATCAGTGAGAACTTTCTCACCCACTCCAATACCAGAGAGACTGATTCGGTCTAGCTTGAAGTTCTTCCCAACAAACTCCATGAGTAGATCTGGGGAGAACTCGGCCATTTGAAATAAGGGGGAGTAGATGGACCTTCCGAGACAACGCTCTCTGTAGGCCACATCATGCACATTCTCTATCACCCCTATAGATGTAATACAAGTGTTAAAGGTTGTACAGTCACCGCTATAGATGTAATACAAGTGTTAAAGGTTGTACAGTCACCCGTATAGATGTAATACAAATGTTTCACCCCTATAGATGTAAAGCTACGTTCACACTATGCGATTCTCGGCCAAGTGGGAGGAGCAAAAAATCGGCTCGCAAGTGTGAACAGTAAAATCTTAACGATTTTACAATCGGTGGCAAATTTTTTTTCATCGGGCAGTGATGGTTCTCTGTACGATTATCGGCCTGTCTAGCCAATCAACATCCACATCACAGCGTTTCAATTTAATGCTTTTCAAGAAACTTGCAGCTGCTTGATAATTATTATTTTAACCAATTTTAGACTAATTTTTAATATTTCCCTGATCAACTGCAAGTCTTGTTTACTAGTAGAATATTAATGTGGGTATACTAACTATTATCAATATAAATAGAAAACAAGAACCAGCGCGATGATTATAATAAATAACTGCATTGAAAAAAGTTATCATTTATTTATTATTCATTATAATTAATTGAGTATACTACTTACCATTATTTATTATTATTATTATTTGTAATTCATTTCTTATTATCGATGAGTGAAGAAATGGTATAATTTATTTAAATATATAATAATATTAGCTATATTATTAATAATAATAATAATTAATAATAATGTTCTGTAATTATCAATTAAATGCGGTATCTTGACAACATGTCAAGGCCATGCAATATCGGGCACAAAAAATCGCAAGTGTGAATTCTTCTAAATAATTGGGAGAGCAACTCCCGATTCCTCCAGATAATCGTATGGCCGAGAATAGTATAGTGTGAACGTAGCTTAATACAAATGTTAAAGGTTGTACAGAACGATTATTTAAAAACAAAAATGGTTGTCATATTTAAAATCTGCAGGTGTATTTACCCCATCAAGCCAACTTCTATGTGAAAATAAAAATTTAAACAGCGGAAATTCTTAGAGTTTTGTTCTTATATATATATATTGTTTTGTCCCTATATATATATTGTTATTATTATATATTCCTAATGGAAAAAAAAACATCGCAGTAGAACGAGCTGGATTGATGAGGTATTCAACATGCTAGCCCTGAATGGTCACTGAATGGCAGTCGATTGGAATTGGCCTATAACACATTTCCAAATGGGTTATTGCTCATGCCCACATTAAAATGAGAGTCTGAACTTTGTTATCTTAGGTTCGTTTCGAGAATTTTTGAAATTTTCCTGTAGTTCTGAGGGAAGATATCATTGAGCTTTTGTGTTTCCGGTTTAATTTAAAAAATTTCCCCGCGTAAAGTGAAGATGGTTTTCAAGCTTGATTAGTTGTCACCAACGATCTTGATCATAGTATAATGCTAAGTGGAGTAATGATTGCTTCACTTATATATAACATACAGAGTCTAATTTCTGTGCTACTTACTATTTAAAAAAAAACATCTCACTAATTTTTGTACAAAAATAATTCTGGTAAAAATATTTATGAATAACAATTAATAATTGTTTATTGCTATTCAGAATAAAAAATTATATAAAAATTGAATATGATTGTTATAATTAAGTATTGTTATTCATAATGATAAATAATAATGTATTGATTTAAATATTGATAATAATAATTATTATTACCAATAATAATAATATATGAAATAAAGATGATTGTTATTACATAAAAATAACTACTACATCTGGCAAGGACATAGCTTCATGTTCCAACTTTAGTTTGCTTGTTTTAAAAATGAAAATCCAGAAATCATCTTTTTTAAAGCTGAACCTGCAGCCAACTCAAGGAAATTCCAATAGCCCCTTTATTGGAGAGATCAATGTTTCAATAACAATGCATGGATTTCATCAAAGCCTTAGATAAAGCCTGGGGTTTTATAGCAGCACTTTTCCAAATCCATTGAATAGTAAATATCTACACATTTACAGATCCCAGACGAGTTAATTTTTATACTAAAGTTTTAAGTGCACTAGCTGCAATAATAGACTAACATTTGAACATATTAGTTTTGGTTCATTGAAATGTTTGAGTGTAAGCAAAGATCCAAGGCTAGTTTAGCGGAATAACCACTTCCATCTAACATTGAAGATGTAAACACCATTATTATAAAATACTAATCTTACAATTCTAAGTCAGTGCAAACTACAAGTATTATTGTTTCTACTAGAAAACTTGTCATTAATTAATAATAAATACCACCAATTGATATGTGTTTTTTCATTACCCGTGATGAATAATAATTTTTAAACTAAAAAGTCATGCATAACAAACAACAATGAATTATTTTATTTATTTATTATAGTTCAAATTATTTATTTATTATTATCATTGAAATGATTATTATAGATGATAGTCAAGTAGTAAATTGTTAGTAATAAAATTTATTCACAATATAATAATCAAGTGAAAGAAATGTATAGAGATAACCTATAGAGATAACCTATAGAGATAACCTATAGAGATAACCCTTCAATGTTCATGCTCAAACACACAGCAACCATGTCAACGAGTTATTTCACTTTGCAATGCATTGATACTGCTATCCATAAAAAAGTGTTGACAAACAGATTTATCCTTAAAAAACTGACAAAACTGAACGGGCCAAATATTGACCGAAAAACTGAAGCTAAAAATTAGAACCGACAAGCATCAACACCGAAAACAGGAAACCGAAAACACCGAACCCAGGCAACAGAGAACCGAAACCGAACTGGCAGCTAAAACCGAACCAGTACTAGTCTGAGACGTGCGACAATGACGATAACATATATTATTAGCGCTATATCAACATCCATGGATATAGTCTAAACTATCGTCGGCTAAGCGAATGAATGCATTAATTTCAATGGATGAATGGGCGTGTGGTAGCGTTGATTCCTTTAGTACAAAGCACTGTGATAACATTATATCACTGTGATACCATTATATCACTGTGATACCATTATATCACTGTGATACCATTATATCACTGTGGTACGAAGTAAACGTATTATAACGGCTAATTAACGTAGCAACCGCTTTTAATTTATTTTACTAACTGTAGGTTATTGAAGAAACCGTAGCCTAACATCTTAGTGTGCAGCCAGGAAACAATGTGCTCACCTGCTTTAAATAAAGTTCTTTGGCTAACCAACTAACCGCAAGGCTTTAGCATCTCGTGCACATCATAACTCAGCACCAAGTTTTTCGAATGTTTTTCTAAAGAGACCAAACTTTCCCCCACAATTTAACGAACTTCTTATGAAAAAATCTCAACAAAATCTACATTTCTGGGGTAAAAAAGGAGGCAGATTTTAAATATGACAAGAAAGTTTGTTTTTAAAAAATCATACTTTACAACCTTTAAGGGAGAAAGGTCGTTCACATAACAGATTAGAAACAATCAAGGCCACAGTAACAGCAAACATACGACAGTGAAAACTCACTCTTCTCAGGCTGCTCGGACACGCACAAAAGTTCATACTCCAGCTTGGGCATGACATCTCCAATCTCCCATGGCCGGAATGACTGGTTGAAGGCCATACCAGCAAAAAAGGGCAGGGCCGATTCTATGTTATTTTTCGGAACTTCCAAAGTGTAGAGCAGATGCTCCCTTGAACTTGTACAACTGCAAACATGAACAAAATCTCTTGGGCGAAACAGCAATATTGATGTGGAGACATTCAAAGGCTGAGTGTAGTGTGCCAGCTACTCACCTGACATTGGCTGCCATTTGTGAAAGCTCTCGTGCCAAGCGAAAAGCTCTGATCTCTTTCTGAGTTAAATCTGAGATGACCCGGAGGCAGTGAGCTGCTCCTCTCTGGTGTGGCTCCTCGTACCTGCTGCCAGCCTTTATAGCTAGCACCACCCTAGCAAGGGAGGAATGGCTCTCCTGGGTGGCTACCAGCACTCCATTGCTACACTTCTGCACCTGAACTTCACCGGCTGGCAAAGCTTTTGCAGGGGCTTTAGCAGCGGATACAGCAGAGCCATAGAGTCTTTTCTGTAACAGTAGGCATTGACTAAAGCAATGAGCCTTCGTTAGCAGAGTAGTAAGGCGTCAAACAAATGCGACAAAATGGTTGATAAGAGCTTGTAATTATAGTCATGGCCTCACCAATGATGAAACTGATTGCCCCTTTATTGCATACCCGCCCAGGATCTCCCTACAGAAAAAATGGATTCCTTTTCGTAGGTTGCTCTATAAGATGTGAAATCCATCCCGCACTACTAAAAACTCTCTGAGATTGTTTTTCTGCATTTATTTTCATACGAAAAACAAAATGACTTATGGCACTGACAAGTTGAATGTCCACTTCCTCCACAAAATAATGCATGTTCCAATATGATAACATTTTGAGAACTGCCCTTCCATGACCAGCATGTAAAATTGTACTCGGTGTGTTTCTGCTTATAGACATCACACGCTTGTAAGGTGCAAGTCATAAATGGCAGAGAAACGAAACCTCAGACAGGGTTGGCAGGAATGATATAAACGATCAACTCATTAGGAACTAATTGGCAATTAATTAGAATTTTCAAGAGTGAAAATTCTAATTAATTGCCAAAATTCTAATTGTGAAAATTCCAACAGTGAAAGTAATAATTATTAAATTATGTCGAATTGAAATAAATGGAGAAATTAAACTATTGTCAAAATCAGGTGTTTTTCGAAGCAAAGGAAACCAACAACCACGCTGATAACAATAAATAGTAATAATACTATGAACCATCACCGATCATCACGAGTTATTATTAGTTGCTCAACAACTTTGATTGAAAAAGTTTGTATATAAAATAAATAATGCGTAATCCTTGTATTAGTAATTGTTGCTAGTTGTTGCTAATTAACTCATGTTGCTTTTCAAGTAACATGAGTTTAGTCCATAACTGACTCGATAAAATAACGTTTTTGTCTCGCTTTCAAAGTGCAACTTGGGGCCATGTTAAAAGCAATGAGCACCACAATTTATTGTGCACTTCGGCGCAGTGAGTTGACTTCGATATATATCGTTACAACAGACTTGGACCAAAGCACAACCATCATTTAAATTAGTTTTGTTTTGATAATTTAAAAATGCTAAAAACACCAAAATTCTCCGGTCGGAAAACAAATGAGAAATTTAAACCCACGCCATACGTTAGATTAATCTAATGGAGAGTTCTTAAAGCAGTTTTTATTTCTCCCAGTGTAGCGATTTACGAGTCTGTAAAGATTGAATGACAGACAAACACACACACACAGATGGACATTTGATCTTTTGTGATTCGCTGATTTGATTCGATGTCTCCTCTTGAGCTGGTTTGATTCAGCAAAAAATCTGTGATTGGGGCAAATATTTTCTAATCCTAAGATGTTAAAAAATTAATCATACACCAGAGTTACAACGCCTTCCAAAAACCATAGACCTAATAAAATCACTGATGACAATGAAGCTTACAGTTGCCACAAACTCCATGTCATTGCTGTTTAAGTTATATCAATACACAATAAAAATCCCTATCATATAGTAGTTTTATTTGAGTGCGTGCATTGTATCATGCTGGGCTAATCATTCTGATCTTTCATATCAATATAATAATAACAATAATAATAAACCGCTAACATCGACATCATGTCAAAATCAATTTAAATTACTTCTCATGGATACGGTTTGGCTTTAGCTGCTTGCATGGTATTGCTACATTTTTGTTTTACAATGTCTGTATGTTTGTTATTATGGATTATTCATTATGATAATTATTATTGTTGCTACTGTTAATTATTATAGGTTGGATGGATGTTGTAGTCTAAACTCAGACTACTGCTGATGAACTCGTTCTGCCTACTTTTTTGAATAATAACTATTATTAATTAATATTATTATGAAAATTATTCACGTCAGGTATTGTAGTATGATCATGACTGACTGCTGTACTGGTTGCTGTAGCTCACACATGAAGTTAAGACGAAGAACAATTATTGATAATTACTAACTACCTATTAAGCTGATGGAGTAGTTCGCTTATGGTAACAAGAAAAATAATTATTTAATTACTTTGTTTTATTTATAACTTTAAACTGTAATAGCTATTGCTATTAGTAGTAGTAATGGTCCAATTTTATGATTATTAATATTATACCATTATTTAATAATTATTATTACCTGCAACAAACTAGTGTCAAGAAACAATGAATGTCCAACATTCATTCAATATTACTGTCAATATCATTTTTGAAAATTTTTTTAATAATAAACACTAACTATTCCATTACTTTGAGATAGTGCTGAGCCAGTTCTGTTGGACTCGCAAAAATCGTGGGTTTTCATTTTTTTGGGAATTGCGGTTTCTTGCTATTTCGGGTATTCTGGTCGAAATCTGACAGGGGGACCCGCATGTTTAGGACCGGCATTGATGCAACTGAGCTGAAGTGTGCTTGCGTGGACTGTGACTGTTGTATGAAAACCATGCTCTGATGCCTGTTATTATTATTTACAACAACAATTTCCATGTGCTGCCATGAATCCTACTCATTGAAATAACCCATCTATTGTCCAGCATATCAATGAATATAGTGGAAATCTGTTAGTAATATTGAGCTGAAATTATTATTGTTATGATAATAATAATTATTATAACAAATACAATAGTAATTATTTTAGTTGATAATTATAGTAATAAATAATTCATTTACTATCTATAATAGTGTAAATAAAATGTTACGGATATATGTATGGTGGCTCATAACGTTAGACGGTTTCATTTTCAAAGCGTATGAACGGATTTGAAATAGTCCAGATGGTTTGCAAAGCGTCTTTCACATTGAAAATAATTGGGTAATTGTAGTAAAATAGCCAAAGAAACTATGTTTAAAAACAGGCTTGTTGGTACAATAAATTAACCGTCAGCCTCATGCTATAAAACTGTATTTTGTGTTTAACAATCGTAAATTCTGCAAACTGTATAGCTGTCTTGCAAATGATTGAGACGGCTTAGAAATGATTCAGATGATTTAGAAAATTAAAACCGTATGGACACTTTAGAAAGACTATGAACTATTTACAAACCGTATGAACTATTTTGAAATAGTCTGAACTGTTTTAAAATAGTCTAAACTATTTTGAAATGGTTGGAAAAGCTTGCAGAGCACATGGCTTTCGAACCAAAAGCGATCGTCATCATTTTATTTATAGCCTCTATGCAACTTTATCAACATAGATGTAGATCAAAAGACAGAGCAAATTAATTAACTGTATAAAACTGTTGTTGAATATACTCTGTAAAATTAATTTTTACATTTAAAATTACGTTGTATTTATTATTTAAAATAATTTGAAACAAATAATATTTAATAAATAAAAAACATTTATTTATTTAAAGAAAATTCAACTGCTCGGTGTTTAAGAAAAAAATTATCAATTGTAAATGGACTGTAGATCTATGATCAATAGAGCAAACCAGCAAATCGACTCGGATTTTCAAAGCTCACGAACGATTTCGCAAAGCCTTCAGAAGTTTTGCAAAAGTTCAGACTATTTCAAATTAGTTCAAATGGTTTGGAACGAGTTCAGACATTTTAAAACGCAAAACACAAAACGTTCTGAGCCACCATATATGTGACTTATTATTATTTTGTAAGTATTATATTCTAAGTTGCCGTTTGTTAGTAGTAGGTAGTAGTACTGTAAAATTATTATTATTATTATTATGTGGGTAGGTAGGTATTGCTAGGCTGCTAGTCTAAGTCTTATTTTCCTTCTTGAGAATCAGATTCAATTTTTTGTTTTCCCTGTCTACTTTTGTTTGTTGCTATTATTTTCAATTTTTACCAGTCAGAAGACAAAATCCTGTGTTATTCTCAAAATTTTATTTTAAAATACTTAAATAATAATTGTTAATTTTTTATGCATTATAATCATTGTGTACTATCTATTCTTATCACAATGAATTACAAAAACAATCTTAATTTTCTTCAACTTACCAACAACTCTTCTCAAATTTAGCTAACAGGCAGTTGTTGCTATATTTCATTTAAACCAATTTGCATAACATGACATTTTTTCGGTCATAAATACAATAATTGTCATGGCAATATAAAATCCAAAATCAGAATTTAACAGGGAACTGCAAGAAGAACGACTCAGATCTGCTCCAAAACCACAAATTACTGGCACTTATAACGCGAGACTCGCACTTGCAAGGAACCGAACCTGGAGAATCGCAAGATTTGCAGGTTGAAGAACTACTTTGAGATTCAATACCAATTTTTTTTTGTCACTAATAATATTATTATTATTACTGTTCGGTATTTCATTGTTTTTGTTGTTGTTTCCCACTTTTCATTCAGATCCAATAAACAAAGAAATACCTATTTATTTGTTATTATTAATTATTTTTATGGCTATAGCTACAACAACTACCTCTACTGCTGCTGTTGTGTGCGTCTGTTATTGTTGTCGTGTGGTTGTTGCTCACTGCCTACTACTACTGCAGACAACAACGTTCAACATGGTGATGATTGATGATGATATGATTATTGATGATGATCATGATGATGCGATGATAATAATCCTCATAATAATAATCATCCTGATTCCTTATCAATTAATATATGAATGATGATTATTATAATATTATTATTAGTATATATATGTATATATATATATATAATAATTATTATTATTATTAATAATAATAATTAAAATTATTATAAATATTACCAATAATACTACTATTGTTGTTGTAACTTATTACTTACTACTACTACTACTACCAACCAACCTAATAAGGCTACTACCTACTACAAAAAACATATATAAATAAGTAATAAATAATAATATAAATAATAAAAATAATAATAATTAAATAATAATAATAATTAATAATAATCTATCTACTACTACTGATCAATGATGATAATCATATAGTAACTACCATTCATATATGATTATTATCATCATCATCCATCATAAATAAATAATAATAATTAATAATACCATCAATGTATTGCCTACCTGGAGGGTTTGAGTGACTATTCGCTGAGCCATGTCTGACAGCCAGCTAACTCTGCAGCTTTTGAAAGCAATGAATAATTTGATAGCAAGTTTTGGTACAGCACAATACTTGGATGTTAAAGTAGTAAAAAATATAAGCAAATTTCACCAGAAGCTGGAATCGCCGGAAACCGGTTTAACATACAATAATGCCAGACGGAGCTTTCTTCTATACATCATCGTAGCTCTGAGAGATTCCATAGGAATAATACGTAGAATCACGTATGAATAACCCTTAATTTATATGTCAATGGAAAATGCGTGAGCTTATGGCTCTGCAATATTCAGCATGATTTTATAGTCCAAGAAACGCGAAGCATACAAAACGTAACATGATGATTTAATGGCACATTTTACCTTGCTATAAACATCCTTTTGCAATCGGAAAGGAAAGGCGCAGCGTGTTCCTAATTTCCAGCTCTACATCCTTTATCAACAAAATGGCAAAGAAACCACAAACAAAGGTGCTAATACTGCATAAATATGTCGCAAATGCCTAGTTTTTAACCATATACGTTCTAGCGTATTAAAAGTGTTATTACAATTCAATGTATGTGCTTGTTAGTAAGTAGTTCATTCTTTAGTGTTGACGCACGCATGAAGCGACGCATGTTATTATATATATCATGCGTACGCCTCAATAATTATACAATGTATATGTAACAATTATAAATGCTTTGCATTGGCTGTATAACATTATTTTGTAGAAGTAACTGGACTGCACAAAAAAAAACAACAAGTTCTAGGTAGTGCAACAAAAAACCAAAAAAAAATCTTACACTATTGAAAGTAGCATCAAATTAAAGAATATTGTTTGGCCATTTTGTTGATACACAGTTTGTTTCCATAGCTAATATTTTTGAATTTTAAAACATTTTTGAAAAATGTACTCTTAGCTAAAAAAATATTATACATTCCTGTCTCACCGCAAACCGCAAAAAGTGTTTAACCACTCGCCAAAATGTACCAGCCAGTGCAACTCAATTTTTCAATTTGAATTTCAGCAAATAACTTTGGTACTAATTTGTAGAGCTAGACATGGTAATTTCTATGATATAAAATTATTAATATAAATTATTTTTTAAATGCCTAAATTTGAATTTTAATAATAAAAAATATTCAACAGAAACAACAATTGCGGTTTGTTTTTTTATGAATCTACCGCAAATGATAGCCTCCAAAACCTCAATTTTATTAGGCCGAAACATTGGGTAGCATGCGATAACACCCGCAAATACTGAATTATGTTTTTGAGCTACGTTGTTGCGTGTTTATAAACCGCTCACAAATTATTAGTAAGCTTTTTGAAATAAATTGTAATTAATTAGAAATACTGAACTGAATCAGCAACACAACATGTCAGTGAGTAGCTAAGACATTGGTGTTTTATTTGTAATTTTCAAAAATTATTAATATGTTCGGAGGAATTCCCACAGGTGCGCCAAAGTTTTTTTTTTTGATGACCAGTTATTAGTAGATAGAGCGTATTTCAGAAGTCTATTGACAGAGAATCACATGCGAAATTGTATTGGCTGTTTGAAGAACAAGTTTCTTTTTGATTGGTGGATTATTTGCAAAGTTATTACAAAAACTGTGATTGGACACTTTGAAATCTGCGTGAGAGACAAATTCATATATGAATCCTTTTACCGCATCACGTGATAATTATCGGTTGAGCTGTAGTATCTACAAGTTCTGTATCTCAGTTGATATAGACAGGTGCCATCATCAGAAATCTTGTAATTAATTTAATAATCATAAATAATAATAAATGAATTTAATATAAGAATTTCAATAATTAATTAATAAATAATAATTAAAACTAATGGTTATTATTGATGACCTTGCATTTTTGCTATATCATATTTATTACCACTAGCTGTTATCATTCAATGATGTTGTTTTTCTGGATTAACAGATATAATATTTAGCTAGTGCAAGGGGGCCGCATGCGTTGCGTGAGAATTAACCAATCTCTCCGGTTGATAGAATGCCAACGGTTTATTTGCGGTTTTGGCTCTGAGTAGGTTGACCCATTTTTTTAATAAGTCAGGAACTAAGGCTCACAGAACAAAAGTTCAAAGTTCATTAGATACAAAACACCAGAGCGCTCAAAACTCACCTTCAACTGTCCTTTGAAAAGCAGCATGGTTCCGGTAGGTATTATTTGAAATTATCTCTCAAAATCGCAAATTTCCCAGCACTCAGAAACTTTTCACAATGTTTTGAGCGAACAAAGTTCTTTGCAATTTCACCATGAATCTGTTGGTGTATTTTTTATTTGTGTTTCATTATTTGATATAATGTTTTGGAGTTTTTTGAAAAAGAATTTTTGCTGTAATTTTTCTGTTGACAAAATATAGGCCGAAAAACGTACACCACGTGGCCATAAAACAATACGGGCGGTTTGTGCGCCCAGTGTTCTGCGTTTGGTGAATGTTTAATGCATAAGGCTATAATAAAACATCAAATAATTATTACTACTTACTGTAAGTTACTATTTAGTATATTTTCAACGCATAATAACAGCAATTGATAAAAATAACGAACAGTTTGGTTCTTGGTCGGTGTATAAAAATCCTATAACATAAATCAATTGTGGCAAATATGATTAACAAATATCATCATGTTGACACACACACATATATATATGATAATAACAACAGTTCCAGTAGAAACAATATATATTTAACACTATAAAAAATGTCTTCATCTGTGATGGTTCTCTTCTTTTTCTTGTGGTCTCTGTAACATAATAAAAAAGTGTAATGATGAATAATATTATTATGACAGATATTTTAAAGTATTATTATTGCTACACAACAGCTAAACTGGGCCCGTAGGTTTTTTATATAGCTTCACGCTCGACTGATCCGCCTGCCGTGATTACTTAAGTGTTGGCGTGGAGTTATAAAAAAAATTGGTGCTGTAAGGTCTTTTTGAAATTAATTTTTATATGGTTTAAAATAATGCTACACTAAAAATTTTGGTAGCATTCTGGTGACAAGACACCATGGTACACTCTGGTGCTATTTTCAGAAGCTTAAAAAAATTTTCAAAAGTTTTTTGCTTTGGCTATAATATTAGATTAATTATGAACCAGAATAAATTAAAACGCTAATGATAACAAATAAATAGCCGCGATACTGATGCCTACTAACTGTAGCGTTTGTTGTAAACCCATTATTTACTTAAAACACGCGGCGCACATGATAAGCCCGCGATGTGTTTGCAATGGTTGTGGTTAGGCTAATTTATATTTGGCTAGGATGAAAAATAATTTTAGTTGGGGCGTCTTTTTGAAAAACCTTCATATTATCAAAATACATTGAACACACTCCAATAATAATACACCATTCAAATCCTAACTCCTCAGTCTATTTTATAGTCCTATAACAATATGTCGATGCCCTTCAGGGACGTGGTAGATTTTGGATAAAAAGTCGAAAATTTAAAGGCATTTTCCCAAGTCTATGACTGGAATGAGGAAAATGTTCATAGACAGATGCCTGCGCGGTAGATTGTTCTAGCTATAGCAATTGTATTTTTGTCTCTATGAGCTTTAGTTTAAAAGATATGAAAACAAATGTGATTTTTGGGACTTGAAAAAAAATCGCGATTTCGTGGGGACAATTTTTTATAACAATGCTTTTGTTCATATTTGCGGTATACCGCAATGGTTTTGCACTATCTAATCTAGGTAGTGCAAGAAAAAACCCAACAAAAATCTTACACTATTGAAAGTAGCATCAAATTGAAGAATATTATTTGCCTATTTTGTTGATACACAGTTTGTTTCCATAGCTAATATTTTTGAATTTTAAAACACTTTTGAAAAATGTACTGTTAGCTAAAAAAAAATACACATTCCTGTCTAACCGCAAGCCGCAAAAAGTGTTTAACCACTCGTCAAAATGTACCAGCCAGTGCAACTCAATTTTTCAATTTGAATTTCAGCAAATAACTTAGGTACTAATTTGTAGAGGTAGACATGGTAATCTCTATATAAAATTATTAATATAGATAAATGACTTTTTAAATGCCTAAATTTAGATAGTGCAGTGAGAAGCTTTAGATTTTTTTTTGATAATTAAAATTGGTGGCAACTTGTCTAGTTGAAGCTGATACGTTTATTGGTTCTAAAAATAATTGGCTCAAATTTGATCAACGTACTAAAAAACGAATTTAAAAAAAAGCATGTCTTAAAAATCACTTTGTTTGCGGTGGCAACGTGACCGCAGGCGGATCACCCAAGCGTATCTACTAGTGCAAACAATATACGGGCCTATATATATATATTGTTTGCGTTTATATATATGCGTACATCAAAACCATTATCACGACGATTGTAATTTGCTACCAACCAATGATAACAACAATTGCAATTGTTTCCTTTATTTAATAAATAATAATTAATTTGAATACACAGCAACCAGAAAGATAATAATTAGTCTCAACCGATTAGTAATTATTACAATCAATGTGTTATTAATTAATATTCTAATTACTATTTTTTCTAATATTAAATTAATAATTGTTAGTAGAAATGTGAAAACAGATTTATTTTCAATCATTATTATTGAGAAACTGCAAAAACGAGTATGTTTTGTCAAACTCACACTGATAGCAAAATTAAACTTTTCAGCGTTGAAATTATAACATTCATTTATTTGGACAAATAATTTTATTATTATATACTAATTCGGTCTCAGTTGATAGCCAGTTGATAATTTTTATTAACGTAAAACCATATCAATAATGTTCATTCCCGCCCGCAATATCAGCGTATTATGGTCGGTGGAATCTCACGCTACTGTAGAAGTTTTAAAAAAAATATTTCTCTTACCCTTTTTCAGAAAAAAATTAATTTTACCCAATAAGTTTCACCAATTATTCAAAATAATACACCACTAGATAGCTAACATGCATACACATGAATGAAAATTAACAAACTGTCAAAAACCATTCTGAGTGCTGACAGATTTCCGTTGAAGTATACAAAGTTTGAACACATGTAACTACTACTGAAATGGGTCTGCAAGGAAAAAATCAAGAGAATCCTGTGCTGTAAATGATTGGCTATCTGATGAATTTTAAACTTTGGCGTTAGTAACCTTAGTTCCAGAAATATTAAAACAATAAAAACAAATGTTTATAACCTCAGGGTACGACAATTTTTTAGACTGCGGTTTTGGTAGGGTCACGTGGTACCAAATTCAACTCGTTGTAGCGTCTACTAAATTTGAATTTTAATAATAAAAAATATTCAACAGAAACAACAATTGCTGTTTGTTTTTTATGAATCTACCGCAAATGATAGCCTCAAAAACCTCAATTTTATTTGGCCGAAACATTGGGTAGCATGTAATAACACCCGCAATTACTGAATTATGTTTTTGAGCTATGTTGTTGCGTATTTATAAACCGCTCACAAATTATTGGTAAGCTTTTTGAAATAAATTATAATTAATTAGAAATACTGAACTGAATCAGCAACACAATGTGTCAGTGAGTAGCTAAGACATTGGTGTTTTATTTTTAATTGTCAAAAATTATTAATATGTTCGGAGGAATTCCCACAGGTGCGCCAAAGTTTTTTTTTTATGACTAGTTATTAGTAGATAGAGCGTATTTAAGAAGTCTATTGACAAAGAATCACAGGCGAAATTGTATTGGCTGTTTGAAGAACAAGTTTCTTTTTGATTGATGGATTAATTCTAAAGTTATTAGAAAAACTGTGATTGGACACTTTGAAATCTTCGTGGGAGACAAATTCATATATGGATACTTTTACCGCATCACGTGATAATTATCGGTTGAGCTGTGGTATCTAAACTATCAATCTTATAATTATTATGATCATGTACGCACTAGATAGCCAATACAAATTGATTTTTCAAATCAGCCTTGGGACGTTAAAAAACATATCCTGGCGTAAAATCATATCTTGCAGTCACAACAATAGTGGTAAACTTTTTCATTGTCTCATTGATAGTTACTGAGAAAATTACTCTCTCTCTGGAAAAAATTGCTTTGTTTTATGTTCGCACAGCGGATAGTTTTACGCCTCATTATTTTTGATACATTAGAGTGATATCCGTAACACGAGAACAAGCGTGCGTAATTAATTTGCGGTTAGTAACTAATTACTGGATTGTAATATATAAAAAAAATTACGATTTTATTTTGCAAGGGAATTAAATCTATTTTCTTACCTCCAGATGTAAAGATCTATAACAAATCACAGACAGTTGTTAGGTTTTTGCATAGCAGTTGCATTTGCATGTTGTGTAATAACGTAATTAATAACGTAAAGAATGAAAGAGAAGATACGAAAGTTTTTTTGCGAAAATCCCGTAATAAAAAAATTGCCTTCTAAATAATCCCAAAGCCAAGACAATAATCATTATTACACACATAGTAAACAAAGTGTATATTTGAATTCTACAGACATTACTGCTCATCAGTCATTTTAATGGTCTCAACACTCCTTGCACAGCTCTTACCAAGTAATTCTTTTCTGAGATGTGACAGTTGTGGAAAAACACGCTGACATGGTGCCGGAAGTGGCATCACAACAGTGAATGCTGGGAGGGATTATTATTAAGGGCGCATAACTCTTGCAATTTAGATTTGTTGCCATGGACAACGATTATAATATGCTCGTTGCCATGGACATATACTATAGCAAAGTAAACGCACCCCGAAAGAGTTATGCCCCCTTGATATTACTCCCTCCCAGCATTCAGTGTTGTGATGTCACTTCCGGCACAATTTCCGAGTGTTGTTCAGCAAATGTCACATTTCAGAAAAGAATTACTTGGTAAGAGCTGTACACGGGAGTGTTGAGACCATTGAAATGACTGTTGAGCAGTAATGTGTGTAGAATTCCAATATACAATTTTGTTTATGTGTGTAATGATTATTGCCTTCGCTTTCTGATTATTTAGAAGGCAATTTTTTATTATGGGATTTTCGCGAAAAGGTTTTGTATGTTCTCTTTCTTTCTTTTCGTTATTAAACAACATGCAAATGAAACTGCTATGCAACAACCTAACAGCTGTCTGTGTAACAAATAGTATATCAGCAGGTCGGTAATCTGATAGGCTAGTGATATAACATGAACTAAAATCATAAGATGCGGTGGCGCACTCGGAAAAGTCTCGTTTACAACGTGGTTTACAAACATGCTTTCTCAAGTTTACAATTGTGTAAGCAGTGCAGCGATTGGTTAATCTCGTTCGGCATAGTGTATCCTATTAAACCCTTTTAAAATTTTGGTTCTAGCAGACTGGTCCAAAGTTATTGAAAATTTAGTAATTCCAAGATATTCGGAAACTGAAAAAAATGTGTGCTACAAATATTTATATCAATGCTTTTGGCGCGTGACGTCATATTCCCCGATCAATTTGTAGGCGCTATTAGAAATACTAAACTGAATCAGCAAAACAATATGTCAGTGAGTAGATAAGACATTGGTGTTTCATTTGTAATTACCAAAAGTTATTAAAATGTTTGAGGGAATTTGCACAGGTGCGCTAAAGTTGTGTAACCTTTATGACTAGTTAATAGTGAGGAGTGCACATTTCAGAAGTCTATTGAGAGACAATCAGAGGCGAAATTGTATTTGCTGCTTGGAGAAAAAGTTTTTTCTGATTGGTAGATTAGTTGCGAAGTTATTACCAAAACTGTAATTTGACACAAATTCATATATAAATCCTTTAACCGCATCACGTGATAATTATCGGTTGAGCTGTACTAGCTACATTTAGATAGTGCAGGGAAAACTTTAAAAGTTATTTTTCATGATCTAGTAGAAGCTGATACCTTGATTGGTGCTAAAAATAATTAGCTCAAGTTTGATCAGCATACTAAAAAATGAATGAAAAAAAAGTGCCTTGAAAATCGCGTAGTTTGCAGTGGCACCGTAAGTGTATCTACTAATAAAAACATTATACGGCATATCTATACATGTATATATATATATTGTTTGCGAGTAAATATGCGTACATCAAAACCATTCATTAGCCATTATCATGACGTTACAATTTGCTACCAATGATAACAATAATCAATTATTGCAATTGATTGTGTATTCGATAATAATCAATTTAATTACACAAAAATTAGGATGATAATTAATCTCAATCGTTGAGTAATTATTGATTAATTTTGTTATTAATTATTATTAGAATTGTGAAAACATTTATCTTCAATCAATATTATTGAGAGACTGGCAAAAATAAGTACTTTTTTCCAAAGTCACACTGATAGCAAAATTAAACTTTCAGTGTTGAAATTATAACATTTGGACAAAGAATTAGATTATTACTTTAGTAAATCAGTATCAGTTGATAGCCAGTAGATGAATTTGTAAAACCATATCAATGTTCAGTTCCGTCTGCAATATCAGCATATTAAAGGGCCTATGATGCCTAATTTGATGAGGATTTGGTTTAATTTGAACTTTTTGAGGTTAAAATGTGTTCAGAAAAATTATCCGGAGTTGCCCTATCACCAGTAAAAACAATTCCTATAGACGCAGACAGCACTCACCAAGCCGTCTTTTTTTCGCAGAGACGCACCAAGTTATATAAAGGGGGTTTTCAAAAATTTGGCTTGTTTGCATAGAAGTAGGGCTTCCTAAGTATTAGTATTTTGCGGAGACTCTTCTGATTGCAAAAAAATGATATTGCAACAAAAGTTAATTTTGGAGCTGTTTTTCTCAGTCAAATTTATCTTTGGTAAGCTCGCTATTATGTATACACTGGCGTTCACGTGATAATGTTTGTGATCAAAATCAAATTAACAAAAGTTTTTTATCAAGTCAATAATTTTAAAGTGAAAATTTAATCAAACAATAACATTAGTATAATTTCATATTAATACTAGGTGAAAAAAACAATGGCCAAATTTGTATCTGGCGTTGTTTTTTTTTCAACAACGATAATAATTAATTCCAAAATACCAGCTATTTTTCCAAGAAAAGAATTCAAAAGCACTAAATAATGATGATTAAGATTTTCGAAAAGTAGTTTGAAACTAACAAAAATAATACAAACTACTTGCTGGAATATACTATATAATATCATAATGCAGATAGTCCCTTCTGTCGAACGCGTTGTCCTAGACCTCTACATACCTATTGCACTTTTTTGCCGCAAGTGAGTTTTTCAATGGTTTTACAATGCTTGATAAGATCACAACTACACACAAAGTGCGTCTTGAAAAGCCCGTCCTAAAGGAGTGGAGTGGCTACGCTGCATCGATGTTTTGGTGCCGATGTGCCTGTACGATGGTTCGTGGTTGTGTGCAGGTGGCTACACCGGCTGAAGTGGCATGCCGATGTACTCGAGCGCATCGGTGAGCTGCGACTGAACTAGTCAATCATACGGCACAAAGTGCGGGTTGTTGCCTGTTTAATTTCTGGCAACGAATTCTTTGTTCCCCTGGTATAATAATCATCACAATAAAATCCATAATTAAAGAACAATTGCACTGTGATGTTGGACTGATTTTGTTCACCATGAGAGCATTTCTTTCAATATTTTTTTTGGTTCTGTTTATTATTATATTTTCCAGATATTATTGTGATTATTCATTAGTTATCATAATAGTTATAATAAATAAATGATGTAATAATGAATTTTATTGTTATTATATTCATACTCAATGTTGAAATTATCAATTACCACTGTTCTATGAGCCGTATAAAATTAATTCACTATTCTAACTTTATTATAGGGCTGTCAAATAATCGCGTTATTTTAAAGATTAACCAGATTAATTGATTTTTAAGATCAAAAAGATTAACCTTTTATGACTCAGTTAATCGGATAATAAGAAACCTCAGTTACGTCTTTATTAGTGACCCTGTATAGAGAGATACGCCAATCATTGCGCAGTATAAAACGCACGTGCAACGGCTTTTGGGTTACAAACAAAGCTGTTTCCGGTCAAAATTTTATATAAAATATCATTACGCCAAAATACTAGGGTGTAGAAAATAAATCATAACTTCTTACTAAAAAATCACATCTCAATAATTCGTTGGGGAAAATAAACAAAACATACTGCTACAAGCAGTGATATTTTTTTTGTATGACAAAGCTACTCTAAATTTGGACTAATGAAGGGTCAAAGTCCAGGGATCCAGATTGACACCATTGTTATTACGGTAACTTCGGTACAGAATTTGCTACGATAAATCTAATTATCCTCCATTGTAAAGTTTTATGATCAGAAATGCTTATAAAACACCTGGAATGTAATAAATAAAAAACAATTGAAGCTTTTTTAATAAAGTGATGGTTGTTGTTAATAATAATTGAAAACCAAAATAAATGTGTAAAGGTGACCAATAATAATTATTAATTATTATCCCATCTTATATAATAAAATGTAATACGATGTAATATGACCTATAATTTAAAACAATTTCAATATTATTTTCATTATTCATCTAATAATAAATAATTACATTTTTATTAAATTGCAGTTTTGTGTTATTATTATTATTATTCAGCTCAAACAATACAATTAATTCCATATTATTATAATTATTATTATTTAAAAAATTGAACCTTACCAGGCAAATCAATTTTTCTAGTATAGTATCTATTATTCATAACAATAATATTGAATAACAACAATAAACAAATATTTGCTAGTAGATTTCGCGGTTTTATTTATTATCGTAAACAAAGCTATATTCTGTATATAAACAATAAAGCTGCGCTGCCAAATGATATTACGATCAAATAATCAGGTTATCAAAAATACCTAAACAAAGTTGATTTCTGACAATTTTATTATTTTTCCTGGTAGATAAAAAGGTTTTCTCTTATTTCCCCACAAATTTTTTCAAGTTTAAGGGTTTTGTGAGAAATGAAAAAATGATTTGTTGGAGCATGTACTTCAACCGCAATGATAGCATATATAAGCGTGATCGCGTTAATTCAATGTTTGGATCCCTAGCCGATTGCACGTGGCTCATTAGCGTATCTCTCCCTACAGGGTCACTAGTCTTTATAACACTGTTTATTATGCTAAACACGTCGACCAGTTTGTCTACACAAAGAGGGAGATGCCTTTTTGAGTGTTTCGTGACATAAGCTCACCTTTTTCACTAAATTTCAATGTGTTATCCTGAAGAAAAAATCATGAAAATGTCCATCTTGTCACTTCGAACAAGTCGATTTAACTGGAAGTGAATCAACAAGTTTTTAGGTGAGTGTTGTTGCGAAACGAGTAAACTATCACTAGCTCTCAGGCTATTATTTTTGTGTTGGTTGAAGTGTAATGGAGAAACCCTGAATGTTGTTATGATTCTAAACTAGGTTAGTTTTGGGAACTATTTTAGGGATCCAGATTGTCATCATTACTTTGGTACACATTTTGCTACGATAAATCTCATTATCCTCCATCCAATGGAAAGTTTTATGATCAGAAATGCTTATAAAGCACCTGGAGTGTAATAAATAAATAATAATTAAAACTTCTTGATAAAAAAATGATGATTGTATTGTTAGTAAAAATAATAAAAAAAAACTTCAATGATTAAATAATAATAATTAATAGATAAATAATAATAATTATGTAAACCACCTACATATCATTATTTATTATAGTTTTTTTATTATTTTTACCAACAATACATGTCTTTATTATATAAGAATATATTACGATAATTATTTTTATTGGTCACATTTAAATGTGACCAATAATAATAATAATCATCATATTAATGTCTCCTTATTTAATAAAAACATGTAATACGATGTAATATGATTTATACTTTAAAACAATTTTCATATTACTGTCTTTATTCAATTTAATAACGAACAATCATATTTTTTTTAATAAATTTTTGTTTATTGTTATTCAGCACAAACAATACAATTAATTGATAACAACATGTTATAATTATTATTTAAAAAATTGAAACTTACCAGGCATATCAATTTTTTTAGTGAAGTGTCCATTAGTTATAACAATAAAATTGAAAAACAACAATAAACAATTATTGTCACTAGAATTCGCGGTTTTATTTATTATCCTAATCAAAGCTATTTATTTATATATAAACTATTGAGCTGCACCGCCAAAATAAATCACGATCAATTAAACAGGTTATCAAAAATACCTAAAGCAAATTCGTTTTTATTATTTATCCTGGTATATCCAAAGATTTCCTCTTCTTTCCTCATTGTGATTTTGAAGAGTAGCAGTTTTGTGAGAAAATAAAAAAATATTACACTATTGTGATCACATTATATATGTTATTTGTTCTTGGACTGATAAATCCGAATTGAGGTTTGCTAATCTCATTCTATAAGCATGCAGGTAGATGGATGATGACTTTACTGCCCCATCATTGCATTTGTATCACATGAATGCATAAGATTAAAAAATAAGATTAATTTAAGATTAATGGAAAAGATTAAGATTAAGATCAAAAATTCTTAATCGTTGACAGCCCTACTTTATTATAACATAATAATCCCTTCGGAGTTTGCAGTGTATGCTTGTTGTTGACAATAATTCTAATGGAAATGCGTTGTAAATGGTTGAACTTGATGCGCTTCAGAAAATATTTTGTTTAAACCAATCAGAGAACGCCGATCTTTCTTCGGCATAGACCAACATGTTGGTTATGCTCACGAACAGGCCGCACGATGTGCCGAAGTGGACACTCCCATCGCAAGGCCTCCTGATGCAAAACATCGGCCTGTGCAGCCACTCCTTGAGCCCTTTGATATCGGTGTAATCTCACACTACTGTAGAATTTTTGAAAATTATTTCATCTTTTTTCCGAAAAAAAAAAGAGTATTTTTACCAATGAAGTTTCACCCTTATTCAAAATAATACACCACTAAATAGCTAACATGCATGCACATGAATGAAAAAAGAAACTCAAAATACTATTCTGGGTGCTGACATGTTTCAGTTAAAGTATACAAATTTTGAGCACATGTTACTATTACTGAGACAGTTATGAGAAAAATGAATTCAATAGATCCAGTTGCGGTAAATGATTGGCTATCTGATGAATTTCAAATTTTGGCGGTAGTAACCTGGGTTCCAGAGATGTTAAAAAAATATTTGTCAACAGCCTTCAAATTATGCTGTCATTGGCACGGAGTCAGAGAAAATAACTTGGTCAATAGAGCTGGGTTGTAACAATAGCAGATATGTCAATAATGTGTACCGAAACCATCAGACATGGTGACCTCTGTAACCATTCATTTAACTAGAGAACAACAGCATCTAAAGATAACTGATCGTTTTCACAGTTCTCAAGAGTTCCTTGACTAGCAGGTGTAAAAATTGTTGAAGAATAAATAAGACACGGTGGGGTTGCGCGAAATCACATAGTGCCACACAGCCATGATCCAGCAGTAGAACTTGTTTTTTGCAATAATATACAAAATAAATTTTCTACACATTTATGTGTATCGATATATTAGGCAACATAAAACATCGTTAACAGGTGGTGCTTCTCTTAGCATATTATTACAAAAATCAATGGGAAAACTTGTGCCATTTTTACTTAGACATTCGCAGACTGAGGCAACCTGTACCACTTACTGCGGAATATTAGCTTCTACCTGTAATTTATGTATGATAACCTTATGGCACAAGCAATCAACACATCGACGTTATAAAAGCATTGTCAGCCTCAACAAAAACCACAGGAATTATGTAACATTGGCATCAATGACAAGTAAACAGACAGCTAAGCAAGCGAAGCAGTAGCTGTTAATTGAGAAACTATATTGTCATTTTCATCACCTACAGCATTTGGAAGTATGCACATTTTGATTGTATTACATAACATCTAGGACTTTGATTAAATTATTTAGTTTAAAAAGTGCTTATACGATAGTGATGCAATTTGTTTAATGCTGACGTACAAATGCAATTCACAGGTTGATAATGGATAAGCCGAAAGCTGTTTCCTATTTCAGAGTAATAATTTGCAATCATGTATAAGGTCGAGTATATATATAAAACAAGCTGCTGCCATTTCATATATTCAGACAAGTGTTTGCGGTGGTAGAGTCACCGTTATGCACTAGCTGTTAGGTTACCCGTGTGTAGTTATATCAACAGCGCTAAGCAAGATCATTACGCTCGGCGCTGTGGTTAGTCGCTCCAAAGTTGATTAACTGGTGAATATATGACATTTTGTTAACATAACCTGTGCAGTCTAATATATCTATACGTCGAAAAGGCAAATCAAAAATAGCACAAGAAGATTGCTGGAGGTTTTTTCTGAAAAAAAGCTATTGTTTTAAAAAAAACTTGAATATAAATATTTTGTTCAAAATCAGCGAATCGAAAGGTTGAAAATGATTTAAGGTGGTGCCAGGGTTGTCAGATTTGCTTTAAAATTGATACAATGCATTGTAGCGTATGTAAAACGTAAAACAAACACCAAAAAAATTACATGGTAACATGGATTCGCTTTAGCTATGTACATAGCTATTGTAAAAAAAATTATTGATGATTTCAATTCCAAATGAGCTTCCATTATGCACTCATTGATGAGGCTTCAGTGACTATGTTACGCTTAGAGTATCTGAAAGCACCCATATTATTGATTTGATTGTTCCCTATAGTTGATCCATAATAAGTACAAATGATATTGAACTAATGCTCAGATAAATATCGTTCTACGAAAAATATTTTTTAATCGATAGTCAACTTTAGATAGTGATAATAAGCAGGATCCCATAATAAATGAATGACTGCTGTAAAAGTTGAATAATACACAACTGATCGCTTCTAGTATCTGGTTGCATTGAATGGTAGGAGATAACTTTTACTGAGTTTATAATAATATGGAAAATTCTACAATGACATTAACAACTCATTGGTTGCGTCGTTCATTTTGTAGGTAGCTTGGTTCTAGCTATTCTGTTTGTGACCGGGACAGGGATTCTTCCTCAACCAGTTGTCAAACGAATATGTGAATGCCATGTTGCCTGGTCTCTCATGCGCTCATTGCAACATGTGCTTGGTACTTGCAAGCGGGTGGCTTGCTATTGCGCTGATTTGTTAATGAACAGAGATTCATTAAAAGCTCTGAGCGGAGCTGGCTACTCGTCACATGATGAGTCAGATGAGTCACATTGAGTTCTGTGACCGGTTAGCGATGGGGGCTGCTATGAATTGAGAGAATAGCAGTTGAAAAGGTCTGCGAGTTGACCTATGAGCTTGCGTAAAATGGCTACTGCGGCCAATGCAGAGTTGTTGACCGAAAGCATTAACGGTCTGTGCGAGTAATGCGTGGCCTGATAGGTCAGCACTATTGATGTGCATAAGCCAGGGAGCTGGCTGTGGATACGGGTGTGGAGGCCCATGCGCTGTGAATTGTAATGTGTGCGTGTCTCCTTCTCTTACTCTAGCCTGCCAAGTCAAATGGTGTCAGCGCTCAACAGCTGAAGGCAAAAAAGGGCAAAGCTAAACCTGTTGTGAAGGTACCAGAGCCTGAAGAGTCTTCAGAAGAGGAAGAGGAAATGCCGGTAAGCGTCGCATGATGTCACTGGGCTACTCCAAATAAAATTCCCATATATCAGACGAGTGAGATTATTAAGTCGTAGCAACCATTCTCGTCATTGCAGGTCGTTCCGCAGGCAGTCAAACGCAAGGCTGTAGCTAAGAAACCTCAACCAGCTAAAGCCAAGAAGAGCAAGAAGGCTCCAGAGCCTGAACCAGAGCCTTCTGAAGAAGGTATTAATAATCCCCTCCACAACCGAGCACGGTGTGCTTGCTTTATTCAGAGAGTTGTCTGGTCTTCTGTTGCAATCATTTTACTGCTATTCTTGGTTTGTCCAGTGTTAGATCGTATTACTAATCCATCCTGGCTAGCTCTATGGTTTATTCTGATTGACCGTCTTGCTATTGGCAGAGGTGCAGCAATTCTTGTACCGCTAATTTTTGAGTTTGAAATAGAACATGTTTTGACTTGTGCTACTGCCCGCCAATGTCCAATATGTGTACCAGTATGTGTACCAATATGTGTACCAATATGTGTACCAGTATGTGTACCAGTATGTGTACCAGTATGTGTACCAGTATGTGTATCAGTATGTGTATCAGTATGTGTACCAGTATGTGTACCAATATGTGTACCAGTATGTGTACCAGTATGTGTACCAGTATGTGTACCAGTATGTGTAATATGAATGTTGTCCTTGTCTAATTTTGTGGCTCTGTTATAGAGGAGAGTGAAGATGATGAGCTGTCGGAGGAAGAAGAGGAGTCAGAGGAGGTGCGTAGAGAATCGTTGAAAGTTTTAATCTTTTTTCAAACTCCACACACTTTCATGATGACTCTGGCTTGAATGTGTGCATAACCTTTGCAGGAGGAAGAACCTGTTGCCCCTGTCAAAGTAAAAAATGGCAAGAAGTCCACCAAAGCTGCTGCACCCGTAGCACAAGAGGAGAGCGATGAGGAGGATGATGAAGAAGAAGAAGAGGAAGAAGAGAGCGAAGAAGAGGATGACAGCGAGGAAGAGGAGGCACCTGCTCCTGCGAAGAAGATGGCTCCTGCAAAAAAGAAGGTACATTTGTAGGATCTAATCAATGGTTGACTTGATCATGTAATGTAATACAGTGAGTACTGATTGCGCACTTGTTGTTTGATGTAGAAGGCAGCCGCTGCAGCTAAGGAGGAGAGCGAAGAAGAGGAAAGTGAGGAGGAAGAAGACGATGAAGGAGAAGATGAAGAAGAAAGTGATGATGAACCAATGGTTAAAAAGTCTGGACTCGCTTCATCAAAAATGCCTGCTCAAACTCAAGGTGGTGAGGTAAGTGGCTAGTTGGGATATTATTACTAGAAATGGTTGCTGTTGTATGACTGTTCATTATCATTGGCACTTTGTTATTGTAGGTCGAGTTCTTTGTTGGCAACCTGCCAGAGGATGACGGTGACCGTGAGGGCATGCTCAAGGGGTTCTTTAAGGAGAACGGTGTGGAGTTGGCTCGAGTGAATGCCAAGCCTGGCAAACAGTGAGTATTGTTGATATCTATTCATTTTGTTGCTCGCCTAAATGACCCCACGGTGACACGCGTGTTTCCCTCGCTGCTGCAGCTTTGCCTTTGTGGCACTCGCTGACCCAGAGGACAAGAGCAAGGCCGCTGAATTGAATGGCTCAGATCTGCAAGGGAAGAGCATCAAAGTTGACTTGGCTGGCAACAAGCCTAGCGGGCCAGTTGGTGTGTATATATGACATTCATTGTGTGGCTTGCAATTACATGGATGAGTCTGTGTTCGGTAATGTGTTTCATGCTGCGTGCTTGCAGCCACTGAAGGCAAACGGGTTGCCCTGTTCAACTGTCAATTGACGTCTGAAGAGATACAGGAAGCTACGGGAGCTGATGAAGTTTTCTGTCTGGATGCTAAACAGATTGCATTTCTAACGTTTGCCACAGCGGAGGGCGCAGCAGAGTGTGTGAAGAACGGTCCTGTTGAAATAAGCGGTCGTAGCTACAATGTGGAGATGGCCCGGCCTCCAAGAGACGCGAGGGGCGGTGGTAGAGGTGGGCGTGGCAGAGGAGGGAGAGGCGGCTTCTCCCCACGCGATGGTGGTGGTAGAGGAGGCTTTTCTCCACGAGGTGGTGGCAGAGGTGAGTTTGCTGGGGTGTATTTCTTTGTTATAACATGGTTGCGTGACCAGCTGGTGGTGATGCACGCTGACATTTGCTCTGTTGTAGGACGTGGTGGGTTCAGAGGGGGACGAGGAGGTGGTGGTGGGCGAGGAGATGGTAGTGGCTGCAGAAATTGTGGTAATGATGGTCACTTTGCCAGGGAGTGTCCCAAGCCCACTATCTGTCGAAAGTGCAAGGGTGAAGGACATATAGCACCCAATTGCACAGCATAGTTACTCCGTGTCCTTGCGACTACATCGTGTATATATACACTCTCCCTGTATCTACTCTTTTATCATTGTATATAGTCCATTCACTGCCATGCATACTCCATGAGCATAAGCACTTGATGGTATCACTTCTCTCCTTGTTGCATTCATTGCTGTTGTACCCTTCAATACTGTTTTGTGCATTTAACTATTGACATTGTACAAATTGACCTCTTGTACTTTTTTATATTTTAGTAAAATATAATGAACATCAATTTCACACCTCAAAAGTTTCAGTAGATTCATTTAGTTGCTGCTCAAATTTTCCAAAGCGAGATTTCATACTAACTAAAAGCTGCCGAGTGAGTATAAATTTCTGGTGTGCAGTTTGCATGTTGATAGTGTTTTGCTGCAGTTGTTGAGAAAGGCTAGACAGACAACTCACGTAAAACATCGTACATTAGTGCCAAGCTTTTAGCAAATGTGCTCTGTAACTGCCAGGCCAGCAAAAGTGGCTCGCTCAGAACTAGATCTGGTTGTATCTTCTGCAGCTTCGCAAAAGTGGTGGTACAGAGCGGGGTAATTCTGCCACACACCTCTTCCAGAACGAAAACTAGATGCTACCCATGTAATACTAAAAATCCTACCAATTTTCAAAAGCTCCAAATTCAAATCCTTTGCTACTTCAGATAACTCACGAATCATTTTTGGGGACATTGAGTATGTGCTACAAAGTTTCTCCAATAATATTTTAAAATGGTTGGTGGCAGTGACATCTTTCAAAGCATCACTAACAGCAAGCTCTAGGCGGTGAGCAGCACAATGCCAGGCTATCAGCTTGGGAAATCGGTTTTGCAACAAAGTAACCAAGCCATTTCGTTTACCAAGCGTTGTGCTACAACCATCAATTATTGTGATACCCAGCCAGTTTTTTTGACAATATCGCTCATCAAAACCTGCTTGGTACAAAGAGCATCTCTTATGCCGTAGCTGATGAGTTGGGCAACTTGAGATCAACAAAGAAAGTGATAGGCTTTTTGTAGCCCTGTGGCAAAGTTCGAATGTAAACGATTAAGCAAGAGTTATTGCTCAATGCTGTGCTCTCATCCAACAAGACTGTAAACATCCACAGCAATGTGTGTTGTGATATTTGCACAGCAGACATCACTGTGCAAAATTCTACCCATGTTTAAACCATTCTTCTCCTGCATTTCACCAGCAGCAACATAATCGAGAAATGGGCGAGCATTTTCGGCAGCATTGTAGACAGTTGCAAAACACCGTGATGTTGTCTCAGATAGGTGTGAGCAGAGCCGTATATTGGAAGAGTTGTGTCATCTTATTTCGAGGCGCCATTTTTAATCCAAATGTTGTTATAGCAGTTATGACTCAATCAACCTAATCACTGTAGTTATGCTAAGAAATGAAGAAATTATCCATTTTTAATGCTTGGCAATCATTTTAGAGGATATTTGCAATCATTTTAGAAAGCTTAACAATTAACATTAACAATTGCTCACACAAAAACAGTCAGTGGAGAGTGGGATTCCTGAATCAGGAGCTAAGCCACTCTTTTAAACCACTGAACTCCACTTGATTTTATTCTAAAAAAATACTGTGTGATTAAAGCACAATACAATGATATAACAAAACAAGCCAGCACAATGGCGAGCAGGATTCCTAAGTATAGGAGCTAAGCCACTCTTTTAAACCATTTGCTATCGAAACAAAATTAAACAGATATATGAAAAAGTAACCATGTGGTGGGATTCCTACATGTAGGAGCTAAGCCACTCTTTTAAACCACAGTTAATTAAAAAAAAAAAAGAATAAATATGTGATGGAATCCCATGGAGTCAAGTGAATAAAAAATTGTACAGTTGCAATAAATGCTATATATAAAGCTGCTAAGATAGAGGTAATGAAAAAGGAGATTAAATTTTTTCGACTAGATTACGCATTGCCATGGTTTTACTGCTTAGTGTCACATGTTTAGCTGCAGACAGGTTGGAGCGCAACTTTTTACACAGCAGCTGCAGTCGAACAGTAACATACTTTGCTACAATTTTAGTTTTTATATTATAGAGTGACAGTCAGCAAGACAGGTCGTCAGAAAAGCTGAGCTTTCATGGCATCTGTCAATCACAATCTGCCGAGGATGACCAAGCTTCCTGATTACAGGCTCCAGATCTCTGAGGATCAACTCCGCAGAATGGCAAATTTCGAAGACACATCCTTCGTGACTCGAAATAAGGCACCAGTTCTGTACTCCTTCAAGCCAGTTAGAGAGGCACAAGAATCAGTAGTGTCAGGATCTTTCACCTGACTCAGACATACCACACAGAGCTGTCGCTGCTTATGCAAGCTTTGAACGCAGTAGCCTGCCAAGTAAAATAAAGCTGCTTCTTCATCTTTAGCCAGATGAGTAAAGTTAGTGCAACCAGATTTGAAGACTTGCAGCACCTCAAGATCAGAAAAGTCACCATCATCTAATGCTGGGACAGCAAGGAAGTCAGCGAGATAAACACCATCATCTTCTTCATAATTTGAAGAATTGGAGGTTTTCAAAAACTGACTCACTGAAATGAGCTTCAAAGCATTCTTCAACTCAAGAGGTGTTGGCACAGGATTTTTGAATCGCACACTGCTAAACAAATTCTCCAGGCAATCTTGAGGGAGTCTGCTGGTGAGGAGGAATGAAGATTCCTGCAAAATGTCTTCTGAGATGCCGAGAACAGATTCTGTTGACAGTGCTATTCCAGATTGTACTGGCTTCCAGCCTCCTTTAGGACCAAACTGGCAGTTGCAGATCATTTTGCTAAACGATGATAAAAATGTACTGGCTTGCACATACTTTGCCATCTGTTGCTTCGAAAGGGCTAGCACAGGATGCCGACTGCTCATCAAATCAAACCAATGATTCACCTGCTCCACGTACCAAGCTGTGGTGATTGAACTTGCCAGAAGATTCCCTTCATCGACAAGGTAGCGTAAGGCAGCTCCAGCAGACTTACTGAAGAAACCTTCATCTTGTTGAAGTGTCCTGGCGTCAGAGCAGCCATAGTCAGTTTAGGAGCCAAGAGCAAATCTTTACCCTGTTGGAATACTGCCACTGCCTTGAGATGTTCTAGTGACACAATTGCCGACGGGAGACTATTTTGTTGTACAACATCATCTGATTAATAAGTAGATTGTAGCCAGTTGCTCCACATGCAAATCTGTTCGATAAAAAAATTACAAATTAGTAACAAGAATCAGATGAAACAAAGTCAAGCAAAATCTTTTGCACTCACCAAATTTGCAAACTTTTTTTTAATGGTAGCATTGTCCCATTCCATGCCTCTTGTGGAGTTGAGAGACAGAGCTCTCAGTTGACAATCAGTCAACATTCGAGACACTCTTTTATGGGAAGTTCTTAAATTTGACTGGGCTCTCCGAAGTGCATCAGATTTCTAGCAAAAAACACCAATTTGTAAAACTCTGATGAAATGAAAATTGGTTCAAAATTGGGTGTTACAAATGTGCAGCAGAAACATAGTGAGCAGCCACCAGTGGTTAGGTTGTTAGTTTCTAACTAAATGGTATTTTAAATCAAGCGGAAGGAATTAGTAACCTTAAACACATGAGAATCATAAGCAATTAGTTGAAGCCACACAATAATTGGGTTCACACATACAACAATACTTACCAAGAACAGAGAACCTATTAATAAAAACATAAACAAGTTGTCTCCCCAAAAATTACCAAAGCAAATTTAACTGTCTATTCTTTATAAGTAATATGCTAGGAGCTCCAGATGTACATTACAACACACAAATCATTAAGGAAGAGACAAAACAATTTTTTGGCAGCTATTCAAACGTTTTATTCAATTTTGCACAAGTGAAAGCAATACTTGTGAGCATGTGCAATGTGTATGCCTCTCATTTCAATGTTTCAACTAACAATTTCTCGACTAAAGCAGTCTGACCATTAAATAAAACTACAAACAATGATAGCATAAAACAACATAATTCAAATTAAAACATTTAAAAACTTGAAACAGAAGACAGGCTTGTGTAGTAAACTACTTTTTTAAAAAAAAATTAAATTGTGCATTAGAAACAGACATTCATTTCAATTCAAAATCATAACAAGCTCTGCCATAGTACCCTTCAGCAGACGCAGGTTGCTCAGACAATGTTAATAATACTTGGCAGATACAGAAAGTTCAGTCACCACGCATTCCCTGAATATATATTCTTTGAAGAATCTACAAATAAACAAAAACATATGAATGATCTACATATAATGTGGTTTTCTAGCAAAAATAAACCAAAAATCTCATTTTATTGATACTCAATGATTACTTAAAACTTTTTCGTTCCATAACAAATAATATAGTAATTAAGGCAAAACAGTCGTCAGACTTCAACAATTGTACAATCTCAATTGCATCACAATTAATTGGCTCACTTATCCCGACAAAAATTACATATACCTCAACAAACTACTAACAGATGTGCTTCCCTGTGAAATAAGTTGTGGAGTTTGATTCCCTCTATTATGGCGGATGGTCTCAGTCATACCTACTAGACCTGATGTAGGATTATCTGTGAACCAGACTGAACCGGCGCCTCGACTAGCTGCAGTGCTATTGCGCTGTGGACTCTAACATCTCTTTTTCTATCTATTTTTTCTTCCATCTTATTTTGTGCTGAAACAAATAAATTAGATACAAAGAAGACGACTCCAACTCTTTTCAGTTTTACGTCCCTGAACCATAATGTCATTTTTTATATTTTTATAACATATACATACCTATGTAAAAAAAATATATATATTTTGCGTGTGTGCACATTTTTACTAATCACAAAACAGATTAGACTAGTAGCTACAAGTATAAAACTTTGGTATTATAATAATACTAATAATAATTTATAGATATATATAAGTATATAATAACATAATATATGTAATATGTACGTATATTTAAAATGAATAGGTTAAAAGAAAGATGGTTAAAAAGTTTTATTACCATTAGTTTAACGCAGTGTACCAATATACCGTGTGTACCAATAGCTCTGGTACATCCATTGAGCGCTCTTGGCAACAGCTGTCAACTGCTGCTTATAATATGTATATCTATATATATATATACATTATTTATTACAAAGCTTTGTTTTGCATTAATCTTACTTTACGTTCAAATACAGCATAGCAAGTAAATTCTCCGCACCATAGTTTTTTTAAAGTGAATTACGTGAAAAATTTCACTCACACAAAAAAATAGAGATAGTTCTAGCGTCACCGGCAAAAATCCATTGGTGTCCACGATATTTGATGTTATGGTTTAGACATAGGAGTTGAGACAGTGCACCTATTCCCAAACGATTTACACCATCTCCTGGGATAAAAGCAAGGAAATGCAACTGGAGACGTGAGCAAAGAGACGAGTATGTCTGGGAGACACTGAAGAGATTAAACTAATGTCATGGGTTGAACAGCTTGCATGTATACGAGTGAGCAACGAACCAAAATCAGTTGTCACCATGCGACCAAGAAGGAAAGCAGATTTTCCATGCGCAGCATGTCAAAGAAAAGTGAGGAGACGGCAAGAAAGACTGCAATGTGATGAAGCTAGTTGTGAGCTGTGGACTCACCGTACTTCAACAAAGTGTGCAGAGCAGAATACAGAGAAATGATGAGAAGTGGCCATTTATTCACTTTCATCTGCATTCAGTATAGAAAACGGTAACCTATGTTCACATACAGTGACTGTATTTTTTCTTCATCAGGATATGTTTCTTGTTTAATGAACCTTACTAAAAATTTCATATTTTATGCTCTGTATCATCTGTTTGAAAACCAAAATATTGTGTTGATTAATTTTGTACACACTCCGTGAGTCAAATTGAGTGAATGTTTATAAACTCATTTCATCACAAAATATCAAGAATCTTCACAATTACATGGTTTCATGAGCAGCATATGCCTTCATTTATATTTCCATAAAACTCAGCAATCTTCAAACAGGGAGCGGGAGATGGTAGATGGAGATGAGGTGGTAGATGGAGAAGAGATGGTAGATGGAGAAGAAATGGTAGATGGAGATGGTAGATGGAGAAGAGATGGTAGATGGAGATGGTAGATGGATAATCACGAGGAGATAACTCCAGTGGAATCTTTCGAGTAAGATTTTTTATTTAGCACAATTTAGTCACCACATAGTTGCATTTACTTGAGATTTATACAACCTTGTCATAACTCTTTCGATTTAATGAAACCTAACAAAATTAATTGAGCGGGACTTGAGGTCTATTTATAAAGTGTTGAAGCAGGCTGGGCGAGATGTGCCGTGTGTAGAGTTGTTCTCTCATTAAGCATTGTAAAACTTGAGAAAAAAAATTTAGGGCAAAAATGCAAAAAACTGCAATAGGGTTTATGTCTGGCACTCTGTAGAAGTGCAATCTGTGTGCGGTAACTCCACCGTAATATTATATAATGCATTTAAAACATAAATTTGCAACATTTTTATATAAAGTTCTAGTTGCTAATTAATTTCTACTTCTTCATTACTATCATTTAGTGCTTCTTAATATTTGTTTCGTTAAAACATGAAATATTTCAGATTTAATTATCATTGTTGCAAAAAAATAATGTGGGAATGTAATTTGACAAGGTTTTTGTATCTCAAATCATTACAACAGCATTACGACTTTATCATCTAACCAATTTTAGACCTAAAAGTTATTTTGTAAATGAAAATATGTGTTAGTTATTTACACTTTGGTTATGAAACTTTGTTATATGACGGCCCGTGAGTACGTAACCACAGCTTTACCAAAGTTGAAAAGGCTGCTGTTCCAAAAAAGTTTAAATTTATAGAAATCATTCTTTTTTTTGCAATCATAAAAGTCTCAGCACAATGCCAACATCTGGGAGGCCTTCTTTCCATGTAAAGAAATCAAAAATTCTTGAAAGTTTGTTTAATAATGTATGCAGCTTCATATAACTTGTGGCATCATCCAGAAAAAAATCGTGGCAATTCTGTAAATGTGTTTAGAGTTTTTTTTTTTCTGAATATGTTTCAATCAAATAAATACCATCAAAATAAATGACTGAAGTCCTTCAAACAGCACCAGTCCAAGTGTTTCAATTTTAACATTATATTTTTTTAGCAATGTTATCATCGGCAAAATCCACACATCCTTAAGAAACATAATTGATCACTAACATAATTGAAAATAAAATTAAAAAAAAGTGAAACTTATGTGATTTTGCATAAATGTTGCTGTTCATTTTCAACAAAAGATTTTTGCACCAAATTTTCTGTTAAAGTTTTGTTGTGCCATACATACAAACAAAAGATTTAAAATAAAAAAAAACAGACATTGTTAATAAGTTAGGTAAAGTTGTACTGAATTAATTTTAGGCTAAATGGGGCTAGCCTAGAAACAACTGAACATAAAGGGAATGGTGAAGATTTGCTAGTGCTCATGGGAGTTGTGGGAAAACTACAAGAACCAGGAAACTAAAACCAGCCAGCTACTATTAAGGACATCAAGATGCGTTAAAATCTGATGCGCTGACTTCCAGCACTGCAATAAAGACCTTAAAGAACCAAGAAAGACTTTTTTTAATTGTCAGATATGGACAGGTGTGTTTCATTATAATCCACTAAATAAACAGGTATACTCGGTTTCATTATTCACTGCAGTGTTGCAATTAACATTGTAAAATTTGCAATTAGAGTAGCAATAAACAAAATTGAATTCAATCTTTGTTTACAATTATTATTGTGCTAAACTTCATGCAAATAAAAGCATTGTGAGATGCATCTCACTAAAAAGTAACTTTAATGACAATGGTTCAACAACTTGAACCATTGTTGGAGAGATACATAAGCGAAATAAACTTAACACAAACAAATGACATGCGAAAACCTCTAACACACTCCACAAGCCGAATTGAGTAAATGCTTATAGATGTATTTTAACACAAAGTATTGATACTTCCTCTATACAAACCTTCAAATCAAAGAGTAGGGGATGGTGGATGGAGAGCAGGAGATGGTAGATGAAGAGCAGGTGTTGGTAGTTAAATGGCAGGAGATGGTAGACGGAAGGGAGGGGAGGAGAGGTAGATGGAGAACAGGAGGTGGTAGATGAAAAGCAGGTGTTGGTAGTTAAATCGCAGGAGATGGTAGACGGAAGGGAGGGGAGGTAGATGGAGAACAGGAGATGGCGGATAGCAAGCAGGAGATGGTATATTGAGAACAGAGGATGATAAACGGAAGGCAAGGCATGGTAGACGGAGGGGAGGTAGATGGTGGATGGAAAGCAGGAGATGGTAGACTAAGGGCAGGAGATGGTAGATGGAGGGCAGGAGATGGTAGACGGAGGGCAGGAGATGGTAGATGGAGGGCAGGAGATGGTAGACGAAAGGCAAAAGATAGTAGCCAGAGGGTAGGAGAAGTAAAAGGAAAATAGCAGATGGTGGATGGAGAGTATGAGATGGTGGACAGCGAGCAGGAGATGTGGATGGTAGATGGAGAGCAGGAGATGGCGGATAGCGAGCAGGAGATGATAGAGAGCAGAGGATGGTAGACTGGGGTGCAAGAGATGGTAGACGGAGGGGAGGAAGGGTAGATGGAGAGCAACAGAGGGCGGATAGAAGCATGAGATGATCGATGGACAGCAGGAGATAGTGTATAGAAGAAGGGGATGGTGGGTAGAGAGCAGGAGATGGTAGGCGGAGGGGAGAAGACGTAGATGGAGAGCAGGAGATGGTAGACAAAAGGCAAGAGATGGTAGACAGAGGGCAGAGAAGTAGATGGGGGAATAGGAGATGGTGGATGGAGAGCAGGAGATGGCGCGTAGCGAGCTGGAGTTGGTAGACAGAGAGCAGAGGATGGTAGACGGAGGGCAGGAGATGGTAGACGGAGGGGAGGAGAAGTAAATGGAGAGCAGGGGTATGGTGCATAGAAGCAGGAGATGACAAGCAAGAGATGGCGGGTGACCAGCAGGAGATGGTAGACGAAAGGCATCAGATGGTAGACAGAGGGCAGGAGATGGTAGACAGAGGGTAGGAGAGGTAGATGGGGAATAGGAGATGGTGGATGGAGGGTATGAGATAGTGAATGGGAAGCAGGAGATGTAGATGTAGCAGAAAATAGTAGATGGAGAGCATAAGCTGGTAGACGGAGGACAGGAAAGGTAGATGGTAATCAAGAGGTGGTGTATAGAAGCATGAGGTGGTGGATGGAGAGCAGGAGATGGCAGACGAACGGCAGGAGATGGTAGACGGAGGGGAGGAGATGGTAAACGAGGGAAGGAGATGGTAGATAAAGAGTGAAAGATGGTAGTTGAAGAGCAGGAGCTGGTCGTTGGAGAGCAAGAGATAGTGGATGTCCTACAATTGGGAAAAAGCATTCATCTGTCTTTACAATCATGAATAATAATAATAATAATAATAGTTAGTTATAAATAACTAACAGCGATAAAAAATAAATAACAATAATAAATAATAACAATATAATTTATCATAAGATCAATATGAATAAGTAATATTAATAATAATAATAATAATATAATAATAATAATAATAGTATTAATTATAATAATAATAATCATCAAGTGATGATGGCAAATTTGATCACAGATCGATCGCAGAAGATATGCCACTTGAGATATGTCCCTAAAGTAAAGTGACTTTACTTTAGGGACACAAAACCTGTTGCTCCTGTTTATAATAAATATAGTATTAATTATTATAATAATCATCAAGTGATGATGGCAACATTGATCACAGATCGATCGCAGAAGATATGCCACTACTTAAGATATGTCCCTAAAGTAAACTGACTTTACTTTAGGGACACAAAACCTGTTGCTCCTGTTTATAATAAATGTAGTAGTAGTAGTAGCAGCAGCAGCAGCAGCAGCAGCAGCAGCAGCAGCAGCAGCAGCAGCAGCAGCAGCAGCAGCAGCAGCAGCAGCAGCAGCAGCAGCAGCAGCAGCAGCAGCAGCAGCAGCAGCAGCAGCAGCAGCAGCAGCAGCAGCAGCAGCAGCAGCAGCAGCAGCAGCAGCAGCAGCAGCAGCAGCAGCAGCAGCAGCAGCAGCAGCAGCAGCAGCAGCAGCAGCAGCAGCAGCAGCAGCAGCAGCAGCAGCAGCAGCAGCAGCAGCAGCAGCAGCAGCAGCAGCAGCAGCAGCAGCAGCAGCAGCAGCAGCAGCAGCAGCAGCAGCAGCAGCAGCAGCAGCAGCAGCAGCAGCAGCAGCAGCAGCACCACCAGCAGCACCAGCAGCACCAGAAGCAGCACCAGAAGCAGCACCAGAAGCAGCACCAGAAGCAGCACCAGCAGCAGCACCAGCAGCAGCACCAGCAGCAGCAGCACCAGCAGCAGCACCAGCAGCAGCAGCACCAGCAGCAGCAGCAGTAGTAGTGGACTGGTAGTAGTAGTATTATTCACGTTGTAAAACAATTAAACAAGAACAAGCAACAGGGACTTACAGAACAGACAGATAACAAGTTGTTGAACTCGATTGAAGTAGCTCTATGTTATATATATACGGTAAATAATAAATATATATATAATAATCTAATTATTATTATCATTAATCACTACTACTAACTATAATATATAATAATAATAAAAAATTATTATTTATTTATAATTATTATTTTAATTAATAAATAATTTAAAATATAACCGGTTTCCATGTCATAAGAACATCGTACAGCTATCTGCTTCCACTAAATTCAAACTGGTGATAAAGGGTGGAGTTTGAATTGTAAACACAAGGGATAAACACTGAGAGTCACAACTACTTATTTAGGGTGCTTTCGGATACCCTATGCATAGGGCAGTCGTTGAACACTCGTTGAGGGCTCAACGATGACTGTCGTTTAACGGAAGTTGTTTGAGCATCAACCATAGACATACTTATTTTCATCGACGTCTATGAAAACTGTATAGCTGGAGCGAGCCCACTTTAGTTTATTTACAAAAAAAAATGAATTACGATGATTTTATCGTCTGATGTATTTTCTATATACATTGTAATGCATTGTCACGACTTGAAACGGGGAGGAACAGTGATTGATAAAAGTTGACTCGTTGACTGTTTGTTAGGTGGAGTCAAGGTCAGTCAACGACGCTACCTTCCTCGCTTGTCACTTCCATCGTTGAGCCCAAATTGCCCATTGCCGCCATGTTTTTTCTGCCCTCAACGACGGGGTTTCCGAATGGTCTCGTTTAATCCCATCGTTAAGCCCTACGCGTAGGGTATCCGAAAGCACCCTTACTATTTGGTAGAGCATAATCCTAGTGAACCACGGGCAACTGGGGGATTTCCGGTTTGAAAAATGAGCAGACAATTTCAGTTGACTGACAACTGGCGTTTATTATCAAAGTAATGATATATATATATAAATATTTATATATCATTACTTTGATAATAAACGCCAGTTGTCAGTCAACTGAAATTGTCTGCTCATTTTTCAAACCGGAAATCCCCCAGTTGCCCGTGTAGTGAACGTATATAGCGGCCATATTCAAGTCCGAAAAGTCCCGAACTGTCAGAAACGACTCAGACGAAACGTCTGGCCGAAAAAAACGAAGGCCGAAAAGTCTGGGACCTGACTGTTCCTGGGCTCAAGTGACTTTGGGTCGAAACGTCGATTGAGTCGAGGTGACTGAGATTCGCCGGAAACCGGTTTAAGATACAATAATGCACGACAGAGCTTTCTTCAATACACCATCGTAGCTCTGAAAGATTCCGGTGGGATAATATGTAAAATCCATAGACTATAAGGTCATAGGTCTATGGTAAAATCCCATATCAATAATTCTCAATTTATATGTCAATGGCAAATGCGTGAGCTAATACCCCATGTACATCTACCGATTATGCTACATGTACATCTACCGATTACCTACCGATTTGTCCTTACCGATTGGAGATGACGTCAAGGAGTTTCCCCTATTTTTTTCTCCAATTGCCATTCTCACGCAATACCGGTGAAACTCGCTACATTTTTTCCATAGTTAGCCATAAAGTGATTTAAAACAACAAAGACGGGACGCTAAAAAACGATTCTTCATCTAAAAATAATTGCACTTGAGAAACAGTTTTGTTGGAAACATTAAAACCGCAAACGGTGATTTGATTGGTCCAATCGTAAAATATCTACCGATTTTTTGACCACGAGCAAAACTTACCGATAGCCTCAAATAAAATGCTACCGATTATTTTATTACGTCACACAGGAAACGGATGCAAGGAAATCCTCAATCGGTAAGGCAAATCGGGAGCTAATCGGTAGATGTACATGGGGTATTAGCTCCCGATTTGCCTTACCGATTGAGGGTTTCCTTGCATCCGTTTCCTGTGTGACGTAATGAAATAATCGGTAGCATTTTATTTGAGGCTATCGGTAGGTTTTGCTCGTGGTCAAAAAATCGGTAGATATTTTACGATTGGACCAATCAAATCACCGTTTGCGGTTTTAATGTTCTGTTTCTCAAGTGCAATTATTTTTAGATGAAGAATCGTTTTTTAGCGTCCCGTCTTTGTTGTTTTAAATCACTTTATGGCTAACTATGGAAAAAATGTAGCGAGTTTCACCGGTATTGCGTGAGAATGGCAATTGGAGAAAAAAATAGGGGAAACTCCTTGACGTCATCTCCAATCGGTAAGGACAAATCGGTAGGTAATCGGTAGATGTACATGTAGCATTATGGCTCTGCAATATCCAGCATGATTTTATAGTCCAAGAAACGCGAAGCATACAAAACATAACATTATGATTTATTAGCACTATTTAGCTTGCTTTCATCATCCTTTTGCAATCGGAAAGGAGAGGCGCAGTGTGGTCCTGATTTCCAGCTCTACAAACTTCATCAACAAAATGGCAAAGAAACCACAAACAAAGGTGCTAATATTGCGTTAATATTTGGCACCCACCTAGTTTTTAACCACATACGTTCTGGTGTATTGAAAGTGTTATTGCAATTCAATGTGCTTGATAGTTCTAGTGCGTGCATGGATGATCATAGTATTAGTTAGCGTCCACAAACTGATCACGAAATATGACGTCACACGTCAAAAGCATCGATATAAATATTTGCTTTGTAGCACCTATTTTTTTTCAGTTTTCAAATATTCGGGAATTACTAAGTTTTTAATAACTTGGGACCACAGGCTGCTAGAAACAAAATTTTAAAAGGGTTTAACGTCCCAAGGCTGATTTGAAAATTGTACTTGTGCTAGCTATATTAGTATAGCCAATACAAATGTATGTATTTTTCAAATCAGCCTTCGGACGTTAAAAAAACATATCATGGCGTAGAATCATATCTTGCAGTCACAATAGTAGTGAACTTTTTTGTCTCTCATTGATAGTTACTGAGAAAATGAGTTTTAAAAATAATGACCCTCTCAGCACCAAAATTACTTTGTTTCATGTTCGCACTGCGGTTAGTGTTACGCCTCATTATTATTGATACATTAGAGTGAAATCCGTGACGCATGACTAAGCGAGCGTAATTAATTTGCGGTTAGTTACTAATGTAGCTAGCACAAGTGCAATTTTTATTTTGACAATTTTTTCTCAAATAGAGCATCAGCATTTACAAAAATATGTTGTCCATCCAATGGTGCTAAAATTATTTGTGTCACACCAGTGGTTGTCTCAGAAAAGTAATTGAAAAAAAATACTTTTGCTTAAAAAAAAACAATGGTTTGTGGTCCCCGTAATTAAGCATTGATGACAATGGTATTGTTGCGGTGATGCAAAATCAGTGACGCACGACCATCCGTCACGCTAATTAGCTAATGGTGCGTTATATAATTTTTTTTTAATTATTTGAATGTGGCTCTCCAGTAAATAAATTGTTTTGTCTACATCACGTGATTGCTCCATGATAAATAGTATACCACAGGGTCGGTAAAATAACAGAGAATCTGAATGACATATACTGAAGTCTTGGTGGCCCATGGCGCAATAGGAAATCGCTAGCTCATAAAGGGTTTTCCACCCGTTATTTTTGAGGTCCACAGCTATGAAGACCATGCAATTATTGGCTGAACCTCTGCGGTTTAGTGTCTCCATTTGATACCTTTTTAAATTTTGTTTCTAGCATTTTCTGGCCCCAAGTTATTAAAAAATTAGCCACGCAGAAATATTTCAAAAATTAAAAAAACCGTGGGGGACGAATTTACATATAAATCCTTTTGTCTTATATACGCTACGCTCGCATGAGTTCTGCACTAGCTAACTAATGGCTTCATGATAATATATATTTATTAAAAAAATTACATTTTTATTTGGCAAGGGAATTATTAAATCTATTTTCCTACCACCAAGCAGTTAGTTGATGTTTGTGTTAGAAACTATAGTGCTGCTTTGCATGCAAAACTGATTTTTTTATATTATCATGAAAAATTCTACAATGACATTGACAACTCATTGGTTGCCTCATTCATTTTGTAGGTAGCTTGGTTCTAGCTATTCTGTTTGTGACCGGGACAGGGATTCTTCCTCAACTAGTTGTCAAACGAATATGTGAATGCCATGTTGCCTGGTCTCCCATGCGCTCATTGCAACATGTGCTCGGTACTTGCAAGCGGGTGGCTTGCTATTGCGCTGATTTGTTAATGAACAGAGATTCATTAAAAGCTCTGAACGGAGCTGGCTACTCGTCACATGATGAGTCAGATGAGTCACATTGAGTTCTGTGACCAGTTAGCGATGGGGGCTGCTATGAATTGAGAGAATAGCAGTTGAAAGGTCTGCTAGTTGACCTATGAGCTTGCGTAAAATGGCTACTGCGGCCAATGCTGAGTTGTTGGCCGAAAGCATTAACGGTCTCTGCGAGTAATGCGTGGCCTGATAGGTCAGCACTATTGATGTGCATAAGCCAGGGAGCTGGCTGTGGATACGGGCGTGGAGGCCCATGCGCTGTGAATTATAATGTGTGCGTGTCTCCTTCTCTCACTCTAGCCTGCCAAGTCAAATGGTGTCAGCGCTCAACAGCTGAAGGCAAAAAAAGGCAAAGCTAAACCTGTTGTGAAGGTACCAGAGCCTGAAGAGTCTTCAGAAGAGGAAGAGGAAATGCCGGTAAGCGTCGCATGATGTCACTGGGCTACTCCAAATAAAATTCCCATATATCTGACGAGTAAGATTATGGGTGCTTTCGGATACCCTACTCGTAGGGCTTAACCATGGGATTAAACGAGACCATTCGGAAACCCTGTCGTTGAGGGTAGAAAAAACATGGCGGCAATTTGGGCTCAACGATGGAAGTGACAAGCGAGGTAGGTTGCGTCATTGGCTGACCTTGACTCCACCTAACATACAGGTTTAACGAGTCAATTTTTATCAATCACTGTTCCTCCCCGTTTCAAGTCGTGACAATGCATTATAATGTATGTAAAAAATACATCAGACGATAAAATCGACGTAATTCATTTTTCTTTGTAAAGAAACTAAAGTGGGCTCGCTCCAGCTATACAGTTTTCATAGACGTTGATGAAAATAATTATGTCTATGGTTTATGCTGAAACAACTTCCGTTAAAGGTCAGTCATCGTTGAGCCCTCAACGAGTGTTCAACGACTGCCGTATGCATAGGGTATCCGAAAGCACCCTAACAAGTTGTAGCAACCATTCATGTTATTGCAGGTGGTTCCGCAGCCAGTCAAACGCAAGGCTGTAGCTAAGAAACCTCAACCAGCTAAAGCCAAGAAGAGCAAGAAGGCTCCTGAGCCTTCTGAAGAAGGTATTAACAATCCCCTCCACAACCGAGCACGGTGTGCTTGCTTTATTCAGAGAGTTGTCTGGTCTTTTGTTGCAATTATTTTACTGCTATTCTTGGTTTTTCCGGTGATAGATCGTGTTACTTATCACGGTGTATTCTGATTGACCGTCTTGATATTGGCAGAGGTGCAGCAATTCTTGTACTGCTAACTTCTTGGGTTGGAGATAGTACATGTTTTGACTTGTGCTACTGTCCGCAGATGTCCAATATGTGTACCAGTATGTGTACCAGTATGTGTACCAGTATGTGTACCAGTATGTGTACCAGTATGTGTACCAGTATGTGTACCAATATGTGTACCAGTATGTGTACCAATATGTGTACCAGTATGTGTACCAGTATGTGTACCAATATGTGTACCAGTATGTGTATCAGTATGTGTACCAGTATGTGTACCAGTATGTGTAATATGAATGTTGGTCATTGTCTAATTTTGTGTGGCTGTTATAGAGGAGAGTGAAGATGATGAGCTGTCGGAGGAAGAAGAGGAGTCAGAGGAGGTGCGTAGAGAATCGTTGAAAGTTTTAATCTTTTTTCAAACTCCACACACTTTCATGATGACTCTGGCTTGAATGTGTGCATAACCTTTGCAGGAGGAAGAACCTGTTGCCCCTGTCAAAGTAAAAAATGGCAAGAAGTCCACCAAAGCTGCTGCACCCGTAGCACAAGAGGAGAGCGGTGAGGAGGATGATGAAGAAGAGAGCGAAGAAGAGGATGACAGCGAGGAAGAGGCACCTGCTCCTGCAAAGAAGAAGGTACATTTGTAGGATCTAATCCAGGTAATGCTCAATGGTTGACCTTATCATGTAATGTAATACAGTGAGTACTAGTTGCGCACTTGTTGTTTGATGTAGAAGGCAGCTGCTGCTGCAGCCAAGGAGGAGAGCGAAGAAGAGGAAAGTGAGGAGGAAGAAGACGATGGAGGAGAAGATGAAGAAGAAAGTGATGATGAACCAATGGTTAAAAAATCTGGACTCGCTTCATCAAAAATGCCTGCTCAAAATCAAGGTGGTGAGGTGAGTGGCTAGTTGGGATATTTTTACTAGAAATGGTTGCTGTTGTATGACTGTTCATTATCATTGGCACTTTGTTATTGTAGGTCGAGTTCTTTGTCGGCAACCTGCCAGAGGATGACGGTGACCGTGAGGGCATGCTCAAGGGGTTCTTTGAGGAGAACGGTGTGGAGTTGGCTCGAGTGAATGCCAAGCCTGGCAAGCAGTGAGTATTGGTGATATCTATTCATTTTGTTGCTCACCTAAATGACCCCACGGTGACACGCATGTTTCCCTTGGTGCTGCAGCTTTGCCTTTGTGGCACTCGCTGACCCAGAGGACAAGAGCAAGGCTGCTGAATTGAATGGCTCAGATCTGCAAGGGAAGAGCATCAAAGTTGACTTGGCTGGCAACAAGCCTAGCGGGCCAGTTGGTGTGTATATATGACATTCATTGTGTGGCTTGCAATTACATGGATGAGTCTGGGTTTGGTTATGTGTTTCATGCTGGCGTGCTTGCAGCCACTGAAGGCAAACGGGTTGCCATGTTCAACTGTCAATTGACATCTGAAGAGATACAGGAAGCTACGGGAGCTGATGAAGTTTTCTGTCTGGATGCTAAACAGATTGCATTTCTAACGTTTGCCACAGCGGAGGGTGCAGCAGAGTGTGTGAAGAACGGTCCTGTTGAAATTAGCGGTCGTAGCTACAATGTGGAGATGGCCCGGCCTCCAAGAGATGCGAGGGGCGGTGGTAGAGGTGGGCGTGGCAGAGGAGGGAGAGGCGGCTTCTCCCCACGAGGTGGTGGTGGTGGTAGAGGCTTTTCTCCACGAGGTGGTGGCAGAGGTGAGTTTACTGGGTGGTATCTCTTTGTTATAACATGGTTGTGGGACCAGCTGAAGATGAGCTGGTGGCGATGCACGCTGACATTTGTTCTTTTGTAGGACGTGGTGGTGGTGGATTCAGGGGAGGACGAGGAGGTGGTGGTGGGGCGAGCAGATGGTAGTGGCTGCAGAAATTGTGGTAATGATGGTCACTTTGCCAGGGAGTGTCTCAAGCCCACTATCTGTCGAAAGTGCAAGGGTGAAGGACATATAGCACCCAATTGCACAGCATAGTTACTCCGTGTCCTTGCCGCTACATCGTGTATATATACTCTCCCTGTATCTACTCTTTTATCATTGTATATAGTCCATTCACTGCCATGCATACTCCATGAGCGTAAGCACTTGATGGTATCACTTCTCTCCTTGTTGCATTCATTGCTGTTGTACCCTTCAATACTGTTTTGTGCATTTAACTATTGACATTGTACAATTTGACCTCTTGTACATTTTTATATTTTAGTAAAGTATAATGAATTGCAATGAAAGTTTACACTCAGTTGTCTTGCTTGTTTACCATTTGGTATCGGAACTTGAAAGCATCCATATTGATAATTTTGAAATGTCAATAAATATATTTCTGTCGAAGTAGTGTTTTAGTGGGTCACGCATATGTAAACTGCACTGGTGTGTGTCGTAGTGACCCTGCAGGGGGTCACTGATATGGGTCCTGGTCACTACTGTCATCAATGATTGATCATTTCTTTTTTGGGAAGTGCAAGGAAAACCAACATTGCTGAAGCCTGGTGGGGCTGGTCAGCCAAGACTGAACTATACTTTCATCACTCTAAGTCAAGTAGCAATCACCTGGTGATTTTTTTTGGCATCGATATTTAAAAAACAAAAACTTTACCACTCACATAGAATTATCAACAGTCATATACACTGGTTGGTGACCCTGTAGGGTCACTGATATACACAGCGATGGAATTAGAAAACAAGGGTAGGTTTACTATTTCAATCGAGTTGAGTCAAAAGGATACCAAATCTGTACCATTGCATTATAATTCATATAAAGTCGCGAATGATTTTGATAACAATATCAAACAAGTTTTTGCTTTATTTTAAAAAATTTAACAAATCTAAAAGAATTATTCATCTAAAAGTAGCAAAATGAAAATATTATATTACTGAGAAATTGAAAAAAAGTTATATTATTTCGCACAACCAAGTAGTGTACAGGAAATATGTAGCACGGCACCTGTAAATAGACATCATATTGAGCCAATTTATATCATGTGTGCTCTCACCATTTATTCACTTTTGTACCTTTGTGTTAAGGCAACGACTGTTTAGTGCCTTGACTGTATTATTATTGCATAACACTTCCCATAAATACAGCTGCTATGCCTCTCACTAGTCAGTGTACACCGCGAGGCGTAGCTGGACAATTCTTATAAATAAAGATAGCTAACACTCACTCAAGCTCTTATACTTGAATACTGTGCAATTTATACCTTACTGCTCTATAAGGCAACTAGGTCTGGCAGCACCAGTGTTGTACAACGAGTAGTAGGCTAGAGGCAGACTTGCTTGATGACTCCCGCCTATCACGGCCTAACTTTTAGCAGCTATGCAGAAGGGCGGACGCTGAGACGGCCGAGCTGGCAGCAAGCTAGCTTGTCTGGACAGACAGACACCTCTGCTACTTAGAGGTGGTGCAGGTGTGCTACCAGGGTGACTAGTGACGTCACAACAAAATCCTGCACATTGGTGGCAGCAGTGGGATCTGCGAATCCCCTGACAAGAACCTCTAGGACAATGGCTGAGCAAGGCAGCAGACAATGGCTAGCAGACGAGCCATGAGTGTTGATAGAGATCCTACCACTAGGATCATGGGTCAACTGACCAACATATTAGAGAAGCTGACTGACGCCCCACCGCAAGCGACTCCATTCAAGGCTCCAGCGTACGATGGCACCGGAGATATCCAGTATTTCCTCCAACGCTTCCAAGAAGTGTCGGAAGCAAACAACTGGATGCCGGCCACGGCCATCATACACCTACGACAGTCCTTGCAAGGAAAGGCTCAACAGGGCGGACGTGGAGAGACGATCTGGGCGATCATGGACTCCTTAAAGGCAAGCTTACTCGCCGAGAAGCTAGGGCCAGACTATCCGGTTACCGAAAGGAGCCGAGGCACTCACTCAGAGAGCACGCTCTGGCCATAGGGACTGGTGGAAACCGCTCACGATGACTCGCCTCGGAGACAAAGAAATGAGTATGCCCTGGAGCATTTTCAGAACACTCTGGGAAATGCCTACCTCCAGAGGCACCTCCTGGCCATACAGCCGACCTCTCTGGAGGCAGCAGTAAAAGCATTCAATGAATACCTGCAGATACAGCCGGCCTACACTGGCCCCAAGGTTCGGACTGTGGAGGAAGAGTGCCAACAAGTAAAGGCCCAAGGGACAACCCCTGGAGTGGAGGTCCACCTGGAGACGCTGGCCAAGGCACTCAGTGCACTAACACAACAGGTGGCTACTCTCAAGACGACCCAGACAGCACACCCACTCGACTGCCGAAAAAGGTCGCCAAGTGTTGGAGGTGCCAGAGGCTTAGGCACACCTAAGAGGGAGTGCCGCCAAGACGCCTGGTCCACCAACCAGGGAAACACAACCGGCCCGCAGCAGTAGGGAAACCTACTGGCTGCAAATGGGCCCCTAGAACCAACAAGCAAGACAGGTCTGGAGGACAGACCCAGGATGGGTGGCAGGAAGTGAGGCGTCCAGCCTACACCCCACCCATGCCACAGCCAGTGTCGGTTTTAACCCAGAACAGGTTCACCAACCTCTCCACCCTCGAGGAAGACTCATCGGATGATGAGAGACTACAGCCAGTCTCCACTGAGACAAACAGAAAGAAAGAGGCCAAAGAAGCAGGGGCGCAGACGGGTGCAGACTCCTGCCAAGCACAGGAAAGAGCCCCAAGTGTCGCCTGGACTGCCAACAGAGACTACCCCTCTTA